>CM077291.1:3110609-3210609 GCA_039654925.1 Anguilla pacifica | reverse complement strand
CACACCTTTCACCTGTATAACAGCACACCTTTCACCTGTATAACAGCACACCTTTCACCTGTAAAATGACACACCTTTCACCTGTATAACAGCACACCTTTCACCTGTAAAATGACACACCTTTCACCTGTATAACAGCACACCTTTCACCTGTATAACAGCACACCTTTCACCTGTAAAATGACACACCTTTCACCTGTATAACAGCACACCTTTCACCTGTAAAATGACACACCTTTCACCTGTAAATTGACACACCTTTCACCTGTATAACAGCACACCTTTCACCTGTAAAATGACACACCTTTCACCTGTATAACAGCACACCTTTCACCTGTAAAATGGCACACCTTTCACCTGTATAACAGCACACCTTTCACCTGTAAAATGGCACACCTTTCACCTGTAAAACAGCACACCTTTCACCTGTAAAATGGCATACCTTTCACCTGTAAAATGGCACACCTTTCACCTGTATAACAGCACACCTTTCACCTGTAAAATGGCACACCTTTCACCTGTATAACAGCACACCTTTCACCTGTAAAATGGCATACCTTTCACCTGTAAAATGGCACACCTTTCACCTGTAAAATGGCACACCTTTCACCTAAACACCAAGCACAAACTGCAGATCCTTCCAGGCTAGAGGTCTCACCGTTGACAGGCTGTTAAAATCATCATTAGAGGAAATGCAGCAACAAGCCAAACGCTATTTTGGGAAATGGAGAGCGAGAGAGAGAGAGAGAGAGAGAGAGGGAGTAAAAGAGAGCGAGGGAAAAAGAGAGGGAGTAAAAGAGAGAGAGAGAGTGGGAGAGAGAAAGAGAGGGAGTTAAAGAGAGAACGAGAGAGAGAGATTTTATCCATAAAAAAGAGAAAAAGAGAGGGAGTGAAAGCGAGAGAGAGAGAGAGAGAAAGAGAAAGAGAGAGAGAGAGAGAGAACGAAAAAGAGAGAGGGAGAGAGATTTTATCCATAAAAAAGAAAAAAGAGAGGGAGTTAAAGCAAGAGAGTGAGAAAGAGAAAGAGAGAGAAAGAGAGAGAGAGAAAGCGATTTTATCCTTAAAAAAGAGAAAAAGAGAGGGAGTTAAAGCAAGAGAGTGAGAAAGAGAAAGAGAGAGAAAGAGAGAGAGAGAAAGCGATTTTATCCTTAAAAAAGAAAAAAGAGAGGGAGTTAAAGCAAGAGAGTGAGAAAGAGAAAGAGAGAGAGAGAAAGCGATTTTATCCTTAAAAAAGAGAAAAAGAGAGGGAGTGAAAGCGAGAGAGAGAGAGAAAGAGAAAGAGAGAGAGAGAACAAAAAAGAAAGAGAGAGAGATTTTATCCTTAAAAGCAGGCAGCTCGCCCACACGTTCACCTGGGACCCTTCTTGGCCCGGTTCGGGCGAGGCGGGAGGTCACAGGGGCCTGGGAATGTTTAACATCGAGCGAGCCGTCATAACGCAAGCAAGCGCCCGGGGAGTCGAGCAGGAAGCAGAAGAGTAACCCCTTCCTGCCCTTCTGAAAGAAGAAGAAGATTAAAACAGAATGCAGAATTATCTGCTTCAGTGTCCTCCCCAGAGTGGAACATCGGCAGGCAGGCCACAAGAGAGCTATGAGGGGAAAGGAGAATCACCCGGTGTGTTTCACACCTGGGCCAGAAACCTCACACCTCAGCCACCTCACCTCTCTGCACACGGGACAGAAAGGTGGGAACAGGGGGGTACGCTCCCACTCCAGGATTCCACAAAAAAAACACACAGAGAGAGCGCTGCCCTTGCACATTTTCCCATCCGAATAAAAAGTGCTTACCTCTCCAAAAACCAAAACCAAAAAACATGTCCTGTTGCAATGTCCATCTGGGCTTATAAATAACATTTTTTTAAAAATTTAATTTCACCATTTTCAAGCCAAGGGGCTGCATGATCATGTGACCAGCACAATGGCAGGCCCAATCAAAACGAAGCACAACAGAGAACACCTGCATGGGGATAATGGGACATAGAAGCACGGCCGTGGAGTTTGAGCACGGAAGCGGCACACGGGTCTGTGCTAAGAGGTGCCGTGTGTGTGTGTGTGTGTGTGTGTGTGGGGGGGGGGGGGGGGGGGGGGTATAAACATCACAGGGCGCTGTAGACGCTGAAAATGCACCCCTAACAGGCTGTCAGTGTCACCCTTTCCGCCACCGCGAACACTTCTGGCGGCTCGAAGAGGAGGAGATCGATAATGGCAATTACAGGTCTGAAGACAGGATGATCTTTCTTTCTTTCTTCCCCTCCCCCCCCCCCGTCTCTCCACTTTCTCTCCGTTTTCCTTTCCTTCCTGCGTGCTGGTGGGCGTGTGGCGGGTCTCACAAACGGGTTTCAAAGCTGGGGGCTCCTAGGACACGCCTTTTTACGCCGTTTCGACACCTACGGGGGGGGGGGGGGGGGGGGGGCAAAGTCATAAACTGGAGCCCAGAAGGCTAAGTGGCTAAATGGTCTGACAAGTCCGACTGGAACCCTTAAAATAAAAATAACAAAATACAAGATTGAAACAGGTACCTGGTCATTAAATATTTTAAGCAGCTAAATAAATCATGCCCTGTAATGACTAATGGCATCAGAGCTGCGCTCGGCTTGGCCAAATAGTAGCTATAGTAGCATTTTATAAATGCGTCTACCAGGCCAAAAAATAAATAAATAAACAAATAAATAAATAAAAGAAATTGCTGGAAAAATACCTGTCTAATTTGTCTTGAGGTCATGTAGTGCAGTTCTGGGTCCTGCTTCACAAAGCAGGATTACTGAGTTAGCTGGATAACTGTACTGAGTAAAACCCGGAACAGCTCCCAAATCTGGAACATGGACTGAAGTAAAAACAGCTGCTCTGGGTTTTATTCAGTGCAGTTATCCAGCTAACTCAGTAATCCTGCTTTGTAAAATACCCCCCTGTGGTCTTTAGGAGTGTCCACATATTTAGCCATTCAGAATGCACAAGGCTATCATTTTGAAATCATCATATAAATAACCACCTGAAAGCCCACAACGACTTTGGTGACGCAGTCTGGTAATAAACTGGGTCAACGCCACAATGCAGATGTTTTAAAAATCTATGTCTTTATCTCTGCAGAGCACAGAAATGAGATCCATATATGTGAGACGTGTAGGATATTGATCTGAAGTGACACGGCTGAAAGTTGCATGGGAAATGCATTTATGTGCAATTCTTCAGGGGGAAAGAGCACTGTTTTTATTTAGTGTGACAGTAGCTTCTTTCCGTCAGTAGAATGACTCAGAAGAATGTCAGAAAAGTCACCATCAGCTTTTAGCACTGTGATGTCATAAAGGGGGGACTTTGGCACAGCACACTGAGAGGCGGTGTCACAGTACCTCCTTTATGACATCACAGCGGGGTCTACATTCCATAGGAGATGTGCACAGCTAAATTCCCCTAAATTCCCTGACCTCTGGTGAGTATTTTCCGGTGAAACAGGCGTGTAAATTGCCTGTGAATTCCCTGAGCTCTTCTGCTGAAGCTGAGCATGACTGGGCTTGGTCAGTGTTTCCATAGGAAATCTCCTGGAAACACAAAGTTGTAATTTAAGGATGATTTTTTTATTTTGTTGTTGTTTTCTTTTTTTTGAACCAGTAGGGGATGCTCTTACCTCCAGACCAATTTAAAAGGGATATTATGCTTTTGGATGACACATTGAACTAAGGTCCTGACTCACTGTGGTCACTAAAAACCCCATGGCCTGTTTCAGTACTAGCAGTGTTAACCGCACTCTCCTGGTCAAATAAAAAAAAATAAAATAAAATAAATAAAAAAAACCTGCCCTACATCTAGCCACGTAATGATCCATTACATCTGACTGTCTACACACACCTTTTCATTTCTTTACCTAGCATGAATACCCAGATCATCACAGAAAATTACAATTGAGTTCTAATTCAACTACCAAGTATAGTAAATAAAAAACACATTTTAAAAATGTAAAAAGTTAGTGTATAAGTTGCTAAATTAAATTTATATATTTATAAAAAAAATAAAAGGGGGTCAAACTTCTGATGAATGGCAGAGATAACATGTGAGTGGCTCAGCGATTTGAGCCAATCATTTTGCAGTCATGTTAGTGATTGGCAGGTCATTGTAGCCTCGCCCACTAATGAGCTTCGTGAAGACCCACTGTCCTGTCACCGGGCCAGAAACAGAAGGAGCTAATTTAGCCAATTAGAGCTGCTGAGAGCAGAAGTTGGAGCAAAAGCCAGCATAAATGCAGCCCAGCAGGAACATAACTGGACCCCTCACCATGGAAACAGGTTCCGATAGAAACAGAAAATGAAGAGAAGCAGCTTTAACACCTCCTCATTCCCCCCATAAACCCCCCCCCCCTTCCGCCACCCCCCCGACCCCATCGCCGCCCACCACTTTTCAAGGTTAGTCTGAAAGTGCCAGCCAATACAGCTCTGATCGCTGTAAAAGATTTCCATCTTAATTGCTCCGGTAATTGGCCATGATTTACTAGAACAGGGTTTTTTTATTTATTTATTTTATTTCGTGCTCTTGCTCCTGCTAAGCGCCATCGGGAAACAGACGCAAGCTTGTGAAAAACAGAACCGGTTCGGCACATTCACTACTGTACCGGCATTTAGCACACCCTCTCATCCACACAACTGTTTTTTTTTCGGGGGGGTAGGGGGGGGGGGTGGTGGTGAGGGGGAGCCTGTGTTTCCCCTCGCCTTCGTGCAAATACGAAGTCGTAATACTTACCTCAAGGTGGCGCTGTTTCCTCAACTCACCCCCACCCCGGCTCATTATCCAGAATTCATTGCCCCCCCCCTAGCGACAGGGCAGTCAGTCTTGCCAGCGTTATGCTCTTCACGTGCTCATGTCCCTAATGAACATGGTGTTGAAATGAGAAAACCAGGAAGCCAGAGGACAGGCTTCTTCACTGTTGGCTGTTTTTGGAGCTGAACGCTATGTGGGCTTCATTTTTTTGGATTAATTTTGTAGGAGGTGGGGGTGTTCCTTTTTTTTTTTTGCCTGTGTAAAACACATTAGTGAGTCAGCTGAGCTGATCGGGTGAGTCATCTCACAGCGAGCAGCCCGAGGAGAACAACATCAAGTTCTGCGTTTATTTTATTTACTCTTTATCGGTTTTAATCTCCCTCCTGTCTTCATCTGGCAAACCTCTGAAATGTATTCACGGCGCTTTGCCATGGTGCTTTTGTGAATGTGTGTGTGTCTGTGGATGTGTGCGTGTGTGTGTCTGTGCGTGTGTGTGTGTGTGTGTGTGTATGCATGTGTGTGTGTTGGTGGGTGTGCGGGCTGCCAAATATACACATTAAACGCTTTTATTTTGCCATGCATTTTTTCCCACGTTTAACTGAAATTTCCCTTTTTTCCCACATTAACAAAAAATGTAACAAAAAAAGGCCAGATCCAGCAGGAATATCGGAATGGGTACAGCTGCTGGAGGAGGGGCCGGATCTGGCAGGAATAGCAGTATAGGTACAGCTGCTGGAGGAGGGGCCGGATCTGGCAGGAAGAGCGGTATAGGTGCAGCTGCTGGAGAAGGAGCTGGATCTGGCAGGAATAGCAGTATAGGTACAGCTGCTGGAGGAGGGGCCGGATCTGGCAGGAATAGCAGTATAGGTACAGCTGCTGGAGGAGGGGCCGGATCTGGCAGGAAGAGCGGTATAGTATAGGTACAGCTGCTGGAGGAGGGGCTGGATCTGGCAGGAATAGCAGTATAGGTACAGCTGCTGGAGGAGGGGCCGGATTTGGCAGGAAGAGCGGTATAGTATAGGTACAGCTGCTGGAGGAGGGGCTGGATCTGGCAGGAATAGCAGTATAGGTACAGCTGCTGGAGGAGGGGCTGGATCTGGCAGGAATAGCAGTATAGGTACAGCTGCTGGAGGAGGGGCCGGATTTGGCAGGAAGAGCGGTATAGGTACAGCTGCTGGAGGAGGGGCCGGATTTGGCAGGAAGAGTGGTATAGGTGCAGCCGCCCAGCTGTACGCGATTAGCCGCGTCCCTGGCTTTCAGGAAATGAGCGATCATTTAGCGCTGACAGGTACAGGAGGAACACCCCCCCCCCAACCCGAAAAGCACCCGGCCCAAAGCAGGTTAGGGTTAACCCTGCACCTCCTTCCACATTCCTGCCCGGGTCAGCTGCAGTCCTTCACTGCATTCCCTTTCATTTCATTCTTTTGGAGACGAATTAAAAAGAATCTCACGCACACTCACTCTCTCTCACACACACAAACACACACACGTGAATATGCACACCTGCGCTTTCACACAGACATGAAGACAGACACACACTCACACACACACACACATGCACACACACACACACATGCACATACGCACATACACACACACACCCATGTGCACACTCTCTCTCTCTCACACACACACACACACTCTCTCTCTCTCACACACACACACACACACACACACACTCTCTCTCTCTCTCTCACACACACACACACACACACTCTCACACACACACACACACATGCAGACACACACACACGCACGCACGCGCACACACACACACACACACGCACACACATAGTAATAAAGGGTTTTCCCGCCAGATCAAAAGAAACAGAACAATGGATCGAACTGTCGCCGGCTCTCTCTCTCTTCTCTTTTTTTTCTCTCTCTTTTTGATTGTGAAAACGTTTTTTTTTTTTTAGGGTTATTGGGAGTCCAGTTCAGACTGAGGCTCACAGCCAGGTCTCCTCCCTCCCAGCACCGACGGCACCCGTTAAAATAGCAGCAGCTGAAAACTATTGAGCTGCCACCTCAGATACAGATGCACCCGTCCCGTCAAAACCTACAGGCTGGCAGCCCCAGTGAGGCGGGGGGGGGGGGGGGGGGGGCTGCAGCCAGGTGTGTGGAACCCAAACCCAGAAAACGTGTTGAGTGTTGAGGGTAGCTCCACCTGTGTATGGAATTACCAGCAGAGATACTTAGGATTAGGAAAGATCAAAGCCCAGCAGGCAAGATGCTAAACTCACGACCCTATGCTGGGAGGACTGTGCATGTGTTTGTAAAATTGCATTACGTTCTTTAAAATGTTCCTATGAAATAAACAATACGGGATTCATGACTCATGTGCAGACCTTTGTTTTTGTGCACATCCCACGTGATTTCGTGCGCAATCCTGTTCACGTGATTAGCGTAAGGAAACGGCCATGAACAAATACAGATAAGAAAAAACAAAATGATGAATGGCAAAAGGTTCCCGGAAACATTCTCACACGCAGTTTAACTTAAAATAGTAACTAAAAAACTGAACAATAAAATGAATTAAAAATTTAAAAAAAACAAAATTATTTAATTAAAATGACCTTCACAGTCTTCACGAGCATCATTCTTGCAGACAAAGAACAGAGCTGGCCATCACACCTGGGGACCTGCCTCTCTGTAAAAGGGACTGGCCTGTTCACTGCCCACCCCACCTGGGGACCTGCCTCTCTGTAAAAGGGACTGGCCTGTTCACTGCCCACCCCACCTGGGGACCTGTCTCTCTGTAAAAGGGGCCGGCCTGTTCACTGCCCACCCCACCTGGGGACCTGTCTCTCTGTAAAAGGGACCGGCCTGTTCGTCAGCATGTCTTTATTCATTGAGCTCTTTTTTTCTGCAACGCACCACTTTCCAGGAGCTCAGCTTGACCAGCTTTCAGGGACCCAGGGAATAATTCTTGATGGATAGAGTTTTTTTATCTATTTATTGTTCCCTCTGGAAAAGGTCCACTACGGAACTGCTAACAAGACAACCTGTTTACAAATGGTGCGCTGTTACAAAAATAAAGGCCGGGTTCCTTGGGAGATCGATTGATTGATTGGGCGATTGGACGGAGGCAGCAAAGCAGCACGTTGCATTGCGCTGACTGTTAACAGCGCAGAGCCGCAGGCTACGTGCGTAGCATTTACATTACATGCAGCTGGAGGACTGCATTACATTACATTACATTACATTACATTACATTACATTACATAACATTACAGTGCAGGTTTCGCACCTGGCTCAAGGGTACAACGGCAGTGTCCCGCCCAGGAATCGAACCCGTGACCTTCAGGTTACACCTACAGCACACCGCCGCCCCCATTTCACCGGTCTGACACCTGATACCCATTTGTTTTTCGAGCATCACATCAGAAACAATGCAACGGACCCCTGTACGATTCATCTGGTGCCACCTCAAAGAAAAACCGAACCTTTTTTCATAACGAGACGGCCAGTTACTGTACGCTCGTTCCGTCTCCTCCGCCCGGTTTCAGAAACAAGTGGGTTCTCTGCTATCTGGGGGTGTTACTGAAACCGATTTATGTGAGTCATCGCCCAATTAACATCCTGGGCGTCGCCCTCCTCGCTGTGCGCAACAGCACGTAGGCAAACAGGGAATCCGGTGCCACTCCATTATATTAATTGTACATTTCAATTGTATGTGTGTTTTTATAAATTCGTATTCAATGCTTCGCGTGCGAGCATTTGGAAGGTGAACGGATGTGTGAATAGACTTCCCCGTCGAGTCTCTGTGGCTCCTAAGGAAGGGAATCGGAGGCACTTATTTTAAAAAAAAAAAAAAAAAGAAGCATCTTTCTGAATGTGCGGTCCTGTTATTCCTGAGAGCCAATCACAGAATTTCCCACGCAACGTTCCGCTGGGAAGCTCCGTTGATTTTAATGCACTCGCTGCCCCTTGTCTACCTCGCAGATTGGACTTGTTTAAGCTCGCTTTGTGCATTCTCCTTTTCTTCAGAAGAAGAAAATGACTATAAATATCGGCACTTTCGATTCAAAGAACATCCTAACCCCTCCCCTGCAAGTCGCCTGCTCCCTATTATGTGTAATACAAAATCTCATTCTGTTGCTCCTTTCAGAAAGACAGCTGGAAGTCAAGAGCTTGAAAGCTTGAAAGAGCAATTATCCGAAAAATCAAATATGCAGCACTTTATTTTCCACAGTCGTTTCAACAGAGCGTTTTTCATTCATAATTCAATCCTTTAGTTTTACTGTGCAAAAAAAAAATTCAATAAATAAAATCTGCAGTGTATTTTTTCTGCGGGTAACCGTACGTGAAATCTCCCTGCTACAGGTACGTTAGCTTCATATATCCATCCATCCATTATCTATACCCCCTTATCCTGGGCAGGGTCCATCCATTATCTATACCTGCTTATCCTGGGTGGGGCCCATACATTATTTATACCCGCTTATCCTGGGTGGGGCCCATACATTATTTATACCCGCTTATCCTGGGCAGGGTCCATCCATTACCTATACCCGCTTATCCTGGGCAGGGTCCATCCATTACCTATACCCGCTTATCCTGGGCAGGGTCCATGCATTATCTATATCTGCTTATCCTGGGCAGGGTCCATCCATTACCTATACCCGCTTATCCTGGGCAGGGTACATGCATTATCTATATCTGCTTATCCTGGGCAGGGTCCATCCATTATCTATACCCGCTTATCCTGGGCAGGGTCCATCCATTACCTATACCCGCTTATCCTGGGCAGGGTCCATGCATTATCTATATCTGCTTATCCTGGGCAGGGTCCATCCATTACCTATACCCGCTTATCCTGGGCAGGGTACATGCATTATCTATATCTGCTTATCCTGGGCAGGGTCCATCCATTATCTATACCCGCTTATCCTGGGCAGGGTCCGTCCATTATCTATACCTGCTTATCCTGGGCAGGGTTGCTGGGGATGCTGGAGCCTATCCCAGCATGCATTGGGCGAGAGGCAGGAATACACCCTGGACAGGCTGCCAATCCATCACAGAGCACACACACCATTCACTCACACACTCATACCTATGGGCAATTTAGAGTCTCCAATTAGCCTACCTGGATGTCCTTGGACTGTGGGAGGAAACCGAAGTACCCAGAGGAAACCCACTCAGACACGGGAAGAACATGCAAACTCCACACAGAAAGGTCCCAAGCCGAGATTCAAACCTACAACCTTCTTGTTGTGAGGTGACAGTGCTACCCATATAGCAATATAATAATAATAATAATAATAATAATAATAATAATAATAATATTATAGCATTAGCAGTATTGCAGTATATGTATGGCAGTATAGTATTATTATTTCATGTATAGCCTTATTAAATAAATAAATATCATTTAATAATGCTATTCATTTTTTCTTATACATTGTGTGTTCCTGTCCTACCAGACGTTATTTTCTGTTGCATTGCAACTCCTGTCAGGTAAATCCTCGTAAAGCACTTTGAACTGAAAATGTAATGGATGTACTATTCGTGCAGCAGGTCTCACAGAATTTTAAGTGACAAAAGCTTTCTTCTCCTTATTAAAATGGGTCTGGCTCGAGGGTGACATTTAACTGCCCGACTCCTGTTCTGTTCAAGTGTCTTGGACAGCCAAATTTAATTAATCACAAAAAAAAAAAAAAAAACATAAGCGCATGTATAATATATAAATCACGCGAAAGAACAGCACTGAAAAGGCTGTTGCACTTCAAGACTACTCTCTCTCTCTCTCTCTCTCTCTCTGTCTGTTAGGCCGGCAGTATCCAGCATCCCTAATAAATTAGCTCTCCCCGTGCATTTAGTAATCAAATGACAAATTCATTCAGTTTGAAGCCAGCTCCACTGAAGCCCCAGGGAATTATGGGTACCACTCCTCCTCCAGCCCCGATTGGTTCATTGAATTCTGGTTGAATTAATGAATTAATGAATTAATTATATTTCTCAGAGTGAAATCTGTGGCTGACTGAAGGATGTCTTAAATCATGCGGTACTAAGACTCATAGGGACTGTAGTTGCCTAATTTCTAAACTACAATTTATGGCCCCATTTGTTCATCCAGCACTAAACCATATCATTCAATGTTTGCCTACTGCTAAACTCAATGAGCCACAGTTGACCCACTAAAACAATATAAAAACGGTGTTTACCCACAACTAAGTTACATATCTACTGTCTACATACCTTGTTATGCATAGTTACATACCTTTCCTCCTAGGCCTCCCCACCACCAGCCCACCATGGGGAGAATGACATTAGCAGATCTAATGCATTCTGATCTTGTATCTGTGCAAAATAATGTGGAGCAGGAGCTACTGCCTACAATAGGCCAGAATTTTCAGTGATTTAAGCTGAAATTGTTTTTTTTCCTCTTCTGACTGCGCAACTGTTTCCACGTGAACAGAGAGGCTGGTGTGTGTGTGTGTGTGTGTGTGTGTGTGCGTGTGTGCGTGTTCGTGCATGCTTGTGTGTGCGTGTGTGTGTGTGTGTGCGTGCGTGTGCGCGCATGTGTGTGCTTGTGTGTGTGTGAGTGTGCGTGTGTGTGTGCGTGCGTGTGCGCGCATGTGTGTGCTTGCGTGTGTGTGAGTGTGAGTGTGTGTGTGTGTGAGTGTGTGTGTGCGTGTCTGTACATGAGCACGCGCTGGGTTTTGTTCCAACCGCAAATTCTGAGTTAATTCTTTAAACAGCTGTGTACACCAGTGCGGGAACATTCCTGTTTTGGAGCACAGCAGAGCCATCTTAGCTCAGGCAGCTCAGGCCTGTCCTTGGACTGGACTGTGGAAGAAAGTGAAATCAAAGTGGATTCTCTGGCCAAGAAACACGCTCTACTCACGAGAAGCAATCAGGATAACTGACCTCGAGAAAAAAAAACCCACAAGTACTCTGACAATCGATACCAGACCATAAAAAATGTTGTTGCCTTCATTAATAAAGCAACAATGAATATCGCACCAGGGTTTAACGTTGCCAGTGTTTCATAGCAAGCTTTAGACCATTAATAATTGTAACAGGAAGCAGTTCAGCAGCACTGCGGTTGAGAACCAATCACGTTGGACCGTGACATCAGAGACTGTGTCACCGCTGAATGCTGCTAAATATGTCCTGTGCCCAGTGGTTGCTGTTCAGGACAGGAAATGACATGTTTGAAACAGGAAGTGACCTGTTTCAGACAAGAAATTACCTGTTCTGGAAAGGAAGTGACCTGTTTCAGACAAGAAACTACCTGTTCTGGACAGGAAGTGACCTGTTTCAGACAGGAAATGACCGGTCTCCCTGCACACGTTGCTCCACCAGGTGATGTTGAGGAGGGAGCACCGCTGCATTCGCACGTCCCAGTTTCTGTCGGGGCGACACACCGCGTCGCCGACATCGCGTGACTCAACCCGGTGAAATCCGCTTTCTGCAGAACCGTGTCGCGTTTCTGCCTCCGTTGTGGTACCTGTGAACCCGCCCCCCCCAAACCCCCAAACCTCCAAACCCTCAGGTATCAAAGACGCCTTAACCGCTTTGATGTGGAGGCAGAGATCTGTCGCGCGCGAGCGGCAGCGTCGGTCCCGCGTTCGCACGCCGCGGCTCGGAGGCGACGCATCACACGGCCGTCTGTCGCGGATGACACGACGCGCCAGGGTCTGTTTTTACTCCCCTTCCCGGTTAAAATGGTGGTGATGATGCAAGCCACCGCTGGCTGCTTCGCTCTGTTCAAACGCAATGTCGCGCCGAGGAAGGATGGTGAACACTCCAGCGGTGGAGTTAGGCCCACACACGCTCGCTTGTCAGAGGGGTGACACGGGGGCTCGGTGTGAGCGATGTGTGTTCGTTGGCTCGCCACGTTTAACATGTCGACCGGCCAATCAAAACGTCTCGGCGTCTCGCTCCACCCCTCTGTCCCTGTTGCACTCCGGAGAGGGGGGTGCCAGACAGGGCGCTGCTCAGATTTGGGTGGGGGAGTGGGGGGGCAGGTGCTATCAGCTTCCGTTATCAAAGTTGCCCCCTCTGTAGGGTGCGCAGGAGGGCTGAGGGGAGCTCTGATCCGGGCCCCCCCCCCCCCCCCCACGTGGGGAGCCCACAGGAACTGAGACCCATTAAGGGGGGATGTTTACACGGATCTCTCCCTCGTTGTTCCGGAACTTTCTATCTAAGTGTTTGACCCTTTTAGACTCCTTTATTTATATATATTTTTTCTAAAAACATTGTAATTGTTATGAGTGTGTTTCTGTGGGGGTTTTTTTCTATCGTAATGCCACAGGGTTTATTCTCACGGCACACAGTGGTGCTCCACACAGTGGAACAGGGAGAGGAAACCTTTCAAAATGGATGCCAACGAGCGACAGGCAATCTGGACCCCTGCATTATTGATCGCTCCTAACAACCGCCATCTGACATCCTGAAGGATGCAGCAGAACCGCGCGTGGATTTGGGGAGAGACCGTGCGTGAATGGCGGCCCCGCGACTTTTTTTGGGCGGGGGGGGGGCGGTTTGGGGGGGAGTGATGGCATGCGTTAGACGAGGCTTTGATGCTGAGGTAGCGCTCTGATTCGGCCACACCAGATTACACCAGGCCACGGTGCTGGAGGAGAAGACTCTAATCTCAGAGCTAGGGTAACACTCTGAGCAGCCACAGACAAAAAAGGAAATTTTAATTAATTGCACATTTGGAAAAAAAAATTTCTATGAGGAATTAATGAGACAGTCAGCTATCGGACGCCAAAAAATCGGTGTAGCGTTCATATGCCGCTAACTCTGCTTTTACGGTGGTTTGTTGTGAAGAGAAAAGGCTTTTGGATTGGCTTAAATTTGGCAGTAATTGACACCTAATTTTAGCTCTGCCCATTTTTAGCAACATGATATCTCACATCGCTAACTTGAGGACAACATAAAGAATCTATTTCCACATGCATTTCAATCTTCATCCAAACCCCTGGTTGAATGTGATTTATAACAGTAAGTTATATTACCTATAATGAATGCTTGATGGTAGAATATCATTGGAATATATAGAATATATAGAATATATAGAATATATTAAATAAGCACATATGTACATAAATTCAGGGAACTCAATGTGTACTTCATGGTCTCTCATTTCATAATGCATAAAATATAAATGTGTACTGTTTGTACATTCACTGTACAGATGCATGTAAATGTATGCACAACCAAGTCACCCTCAGGTTGATGATATTTAAAACAGAATAAATTAATATGTTATAAAAGCACTGCTTTTTTTCTGACGTATATATATATATATATATATATATATATATATATATATATATATATATATTGTAATTAACGCTCGAGAGGTTATTTCCACACCGATTCGAGTTCCTGGAGAGCGAGCGGACGTGTAATTTAAAATATATATGAACACGAAAACCCCAAAAATAGGATCCCCTGTGGTTTCGTATGTGAGCGTCACACGGACACTTGACAGCGCTGACGTTAAACTGCAGCGGGGTGGGGGGGTGGGGGGGCGGGGGGGTGGGGGGTGGGGGGGTGGGTTAATCACGTCAGCCTTAAGCGCACACGCTAGCAAAATGCAACAGTGTGCAGCGTGTGTGTGTGTGTGTGTGTGTGTGTGTGTCCGTGCTGACAGTGTAAAGCCCCACCTCCTCCTCCTCCTCCTCCTCCTCCTCCCCCCTCCCCCTAACCCCAAGGTGTTTGTACTGGAACTGACTATCAGCGAACGGGAAAGGTGATCTCACGTGAGAGTGATTTCGCTTCTGTTTTTGTTGTTTTAGATTTGGAAGGAGGCGACGGCTTTTGGCCGGGGTGCTTTCAGGCTCTGTTGTTGTTGAAGGTAACAGGGTTACCTGCACAGTGAGGTACGTCTCTCAGCCTCAGCAGGAATCTATATACGTCTGCTCTAATAAAAATGTGGTTTAGATTTTAAAGAAAATTGACACCTCTGTAGCAAATATTTCTGTGGTTTAAATTTTTCAGCCCCCCCCAAAAAAAAAGGAAATTGAGGTGGGAAAAATTCTATCGATGAAGCAAAGTCCCCCGAGCCTGGCCTGGCTGAAGAGGTATGTGGGCCAGGGGTCGAGTGACGGAGGCGTTTATCAGCCTCAGGTGTGCTCAGACACGCGCGGTCAGTGCTGGCGGGATACAGGTGAGAGGTGAGCCAGCCCGCGCTCCACTTCCACGTCACCGGTGTATCTGAGCCCCCCCTCCAAACCCCCACCCCCCACCCGCAACATACAACACAAAAACGGTGTCGATTTGCTGTGGATTACAACAGAACTGGCCTTGTGCTGGGCCTCTCCATAGACTGTGCTGGGCCTCTCCACAGCCTGTGCTAAGCTACTCTACAGACTGTGCACAGAGCCTCTCCACAGACTGTGCTGGGCCTCTCCACCGCCTGTGCTAAGCTACTCTACAGACTGTGCACTGAGCATCTCACAGACTGTGCACTGAGCCTCTCTACAGATTGTGCTGAGCCTTTCCACCGCCTGTGCTAAGCTACTCTACAGACTGTGAACAGAGCCTCTCCACAGACTGTGCTGGGCCTCTCCACAGTCTGGGTGCTAAACCTCTTCACACACTGTGCTAGGCCGCTCCGCGGCCTGTGTGCTTAGCCCCCTCACAGACTGTGCACAGGGAGAGTGACAGAGGTGGGCAGTTCCGGAATGTTCCGGGGCTGGCGGAATGTGATTAGGGGGGAAGCTCTCTGGCTGGGCTAGGCAATGAGTGCAGGCCTGTAATGAGTCACATGTGTGTCAGCCTGGCTGACATCACCATGCATCACTCTGTCAGGCGGGGGCCGCCCTGGCATTACAGCCGCACCGTAAGACTTGTGATTGTTATTCATGAACATACCTGGGGGGTGGGGAGGGAGGGGGAGCAGGGTGGGTGTGTGTGTGTGTGTGCATGCGTGTGCGTGCGTGTGTGACCCAATTAGCCCCTCTGTCATGTGAGAAACACACGGCTGCATCGATTAGCTCTCAACCACTCAGCCCCCAGTCCAACATCTGAGCTGGTATCAGCCAAGCTAGAAGTTCCTCCAAATTGTGGGTCAGAACCAGACCTGGGTCAGCCCAAATTGTGGGTCAGAACCAGACCTGGGTCAGCCCAAACTGTGGGTCAGAATCAGAAGTGGTTGGTATTCACTCTGACCCTAACAAAGCACATCTCATTCAACAGATAGAGCAGGGCTGCTCGACCCTGTTCCTGGAGATCTACCATCCTGTAGGCTTTCACTCCAACCCTAACAAGGCACACCTCATTCAACGGCTAGAGCAGGGCTGCCCAACCCTGTTCCTGGAGATCTGCCGTCCAGTAGGCTTTCACTCAAACCCTTACAAAGCACACATCAATCAACAGCTAAAGATCTTGTTGAGTTGCTGTTTAGTAGAGTCAGGTGTGCCAAATCAGGGTAATCAGAATAAATACCTACAGTAGGGTAGATCTCCAGAAACAGGGTTGGTTAGCACTGGGCTACAAAATGCTACAGGAAGCTCATGACTCATCACATACCAGACAGGAAAGTCAATTAAGCTGTTCCTGTGGACATCCGGACAAACCGGCTGGTTATTGGCACTGATCTCACACACGTATTCCAGACTAGGAGCATATCATTCTGCATTAAAATTTTCTATAATTCATAGCTGCTGCCAGATAATTTATAATGTTGACTGATAAGCACATCATTGGAAACTGAAGCAGTTACACAGGTAAGTTCGGCTTGAATCACTTTGTTGTCAACTAAGCGTGAGAAACCTCATGTTTATGGAGTTCCTGCATCTGTTTTTGGAGTTCCTGCTCTTAAATATTTAATGAACCGACTAATTTAATGGATCTGACATCACATGAATGATACTCCCATTGATCAAGCTCATGAACGACAGCTTAAAACTGTCCCTATGTGGAAAGACCCTAAATTGTTACTGTTTTCACCGCCCCAGCTGGAAGTGACTGGTTTATGTTTATCGGCCATTTTGGTTTATCATCCATTTTGCAGGTGTGTCCTGGCATGCCAGGTTCATTACATGTACAACTCATTGGTCTCTCTCTCTTTCTCTCTCTTTCTCTCTCTCCCTCTCTCCCCCTCTCTCTTTCTCTGTCTCTCCCTCTCCGTCTTTCTCCTCCCCCCTCTCTCTCTCCCTTTCCCTTTCTCTCTCTCTCCCTCTCTCCCCCTCTCTCTCTCTCTCTCTCTCCCTCTCTCTCTCTCTCTCTCTCTCTCTCTCCCTCTCTCTCTCTCACTGTTCAGTTCCAGATGATGAAGTCAGAGCTCTTCTTCCTCACCAGCTGTGCGCCTGCCAGAGAGAAACAAATTTCCACATTAATTTTACGTGGGTGTAAAATATCTTGAACGAAAATACACCATCTCTGCAACGATGCAAAGATTTGCTAATTGCCATTATCAACCAATTAATTTATGATACTTTTTTTATACTAACCCATTAGGAGTGCTCAGTTTTCTACGATCCTTTTGTAAATGTTTATGCTATTTTACACTGTTCAGAAGCAATAATTAATCAGTCATTAACTGATATAGAACTGATGACAAATAAATGCCGAAGAACTATTAACATTGACTGTAAAAATGATGTCACATACGTGTGCGCTTGAACAATGATGTAATGCCAGCGATGAGGCACTGGCCATGTGATGTAATAACCTTGAAACACCTGGCCTATTCTTTATTTCTTCAGAGAGTAAAAAAATTAAATAAAAGCCATCCAAGATTCCAAATATGTAGAGACCTCTAAAACGTAATATCCAGTGCAGTAAAATATGCCAAGGAGTCCATTAATTAAGATAGTACTGCATATTATGGACATAATAAATTCAATATTATTGTCGCAATAAACTTTTCTGTTTCAACTGAAACGGCAGGTAGAGTGCGGACAAGCGACACTTAGAAAGGTCAACTTCAGACACGATGTGCTCTGCATAACTAAGACCTCAGCCAGAGGCTAAAATGACTGTGTGTGTATGTGTGTGTGAGTGTGTGTGTGTGTGGTGTGTGTGATGTGTGTGTGTGGTGTGTGTGTGTGCATGCGTGTGTGTATGTGAGTGTGTAAGTGTATGTGTGTGCGTGTGTGTGTGGTGTGTGTGTATGTGAGTGTGTAAGTGTATGTGTGTGTGTGTGTGTGGTGTGTGTGATGTGTGTGTGTGCATGCGTGTGTGTGTGTGTGTGTGGTGTGTGTGTGTGCATGCGTGTGTGTGTGTGTGTATGCGTGTGTGTGTGTGTGTGTGTGTGTGATGTGTGTGTGTGCATGCGTGTGTGTGTGTGTGTGTGTGCATGTGAGTGTGTAAGTGTGTGTGAGAGACAACCGGGACATTGGGTTTGACAGTCTTGGGGGGGGGGGGTGCCTGTGTTGTTTTGGGAGGGGTCCTTCCCCCAGGCACAATAACGGACAGCCCTGCTGATATTGTGACCTCATTCACACACTGTGGGGCTCCTTCAACATGTGTCCTGACCTCTGACTCACAAGCACAGTGCAAGCGTTCATTCTGTTTGCACACAAAGGAAAGTTGTGTGTGGGTGTGTGTGCATGTGAGAGAGTGTGTGTGTGTGTGTATGTGAGAGAGTGTGTGTGTGTGTACGTGCATGTGTTCCAGGAGTGTCACCCTGTGCTATGACAGACATGCGTGACACTTTTTCCCAAAAAAAATCAGTGAAAATCTGTGAAAATGACAGAGGTGCGGTAAGGGGGGGTGGGGGTCTGGGGGGAGGGGGTCAGATCCCCTGCAGCGGTTCCAGAGTGTGAGTCCGCGCGGGTCTGCCGCTCCCTCTGGAGACGACAGCTCTGGGATGAACCCGTGGGGGGGGGGGGGGGCATCGGGCACAGGGACACATGAGCAGGGTGGGGCCTCTGCAAAATGAAAGGCCCCGAGATTTGGCTCCCGGAGCTTTTCCTCTGACCGCGGGACGGGGCGGGACGGGACGGGCGTGGCTCAGCCCTCAGTGCTGCGTGCGGGGGGGGGCACGCCCACTCCCCGCTGAGGAAACGTTTGGGGACAGGCTATGAGCAGGAAGTGAACTTACCGTGAACCGGGAACAGGAAACAGGAGGGGAAAAAAAAAAGATTGACGACATCACGTCTTCAAAACAATGTCGAGTTGAGTTTGGAGGAGCTATCGTAAGGGTGGGTCTCTCGTTTTAAAAGTGGCTGCACACCTTCCAGAGCAAAGGGCGGAAGAGATCCTATTTAGCGATAGCTCCCCTGAAAAAAGGTAGCAGTCAGGCTTGGCTTGCTTCTCAGCCCCTAGGTTGAGAAAAGTCTTTCTCAAAATCAAATTTGGTTGTCGTGGCGATGCACATCACATGTGATGGAGCATTGGTGACCAGTAGAGGCCCTCGTCTTTGATGGGTAACTGAAGTACAAACCCACGTGGCACAGCCCCTTCTCCCCCCCACCCACACTCCTGTTTCAGAGGTGTGTGCCATTATGAAGCCTCACACTACAGCCCCCCATCCCCCCACCCGCCCCCCCCCCCAGCCACCGTTCAAATATGCCAGCCCAGATGGTGCCGTGCCACCCCCCCCCCCCCGCCAGACTCCACCACCCCCACCCCCGCCACGCACATCTCTCTCAAACAGCCCGACTGAAACAGAGGAGCCTGGCAGCCAATGGCATTAATCTCCTTAATGACCGAGGCGGCGGGAGGATCGATAGTCATTTTCCGCCAGCAGCGCCATCCCATAATGCACTGGGTGGCCCCCGCGCCTCAGACGCGAGCGGGAGACTGAGAGACAGCGCCACTCATTTAACCTCCTCAGCCACGCGGCGTCTAAATGCGTTCATATTTTACCCTTTAACACTGCTGCATTCAACACCGCGGGATTTAACACCGGTGTATTTTACACTGCTGCATTTAACACCGCGGGATTTAACACCGGTGTATTTTACACTGCTGCATTCAACACCGCGGGATTTAACACCGGTGTATTTTACACTGCTGCATTCAACACTGCGGGATTTAACACTACTGGATTTTACACTGGTGCATTTAACATTGCTGCATTTAACACTACTGGATTTTACACTGGTGCATTTAACATTGCTGTAATTAACACTAGTGTATTTAACATAGCTGCCTTGAAGACCAGTGCGTTGAACACTGGTGTATTTAACACCGGTGCATTTAACACTGCTATATTTAACACTGATGTATTTATTGGACGAAGGATTTGTAGTAACCCTTTTCTTGAAATACAGGCCATAATGACCACATAGCATTGTCATAAGCATGACATAACGCCTGCCATAACCAGCCATGACAGCATATTACAGCTTGTGACAGATAATGCTGTCATAATACAATGCAGCAAACTTTTTTTATCTGTTCTGTAAAATTTGCAACATACATCAAGACAAAGTTATGACATTTGTCAGAAGTTCTAATAAGCTGTCATAGTTGACAGCTTATTAGATAATGTCTATGACAGACATTATGTCATGCTTATGTCAGTGTTATGCAGGCTTCCTGGTGTGGAGTTCAAGTAAACTATTACTTCTCATAGCTCAGTGCTGTGTAACCAAACCCATGCATATACTGCACATACATGCCTAACTGGCTAGGCACCTTTCATATGCATATGGAGGAAAAGCTCAAATTCTTCCTGGTCAATGGGTTTCATTTCTCACTGTTTCCAGGGAGTCAATCGCTCCCCTTTAAAGTCATTATTAAAAATAATGAGGCCTGCTCAAATATCGACATGCCCTTGTATTTATGGTGCAAGCTTTTTAATAATAGCAGCATGAAGTGACAAAGAAAAATGAGCTTGATTATATCAAGTTACGTATGTTAAAATACTGTGCAAAGCATAACATATTTTAAGTATAAGGTATATAAGCCAGTTTGTTCAAGGGCTCCAGTGGTGATCCAGTCATCTCGTGCATAATCATAATCATTCACACGGCTGGTGAGAATATTTTTGGTTTTGTGGCATAAGTTTCCAAGGTTGAGTGCACACAGCCTTATATTAGATTTTAAATCACACCGCATAGGCATTTTTGAATCGTAAAGAAATGGAACTGGAATTTTCTAAAGAGAGATCTGACATGCTTAAATAAATAATGAACAAATAAATAAATAAAAAATAAGCCAAAGAATCAAATTTGTTCTTTTCAAACAATAAATACCACCAGAAGAGCTTGAATGAGAGCTTTTTACAAAAAGATAACTTTTTTTGTCCAACCTCCTTCCAAATAGAGGATGCTATACTATGCTATGCTATGCTATGCTATGCTATGCTATGCTATGCTGTGTTATGCTATGCTGTGCAGCGCTGTGCAGCGCTGTGCTACGCTATGCTATTCTGTGCTATGCTACGCTGCGCTATGCTACGCTATGCTATGCTATCTGGTATTTTTGCCCCTGCAGTCTGCACATTATCCACTTATTTTCATCTGCACTGAGAGGAAAATGTGACACGACCACACAACAGACTTCAAAGACCGCGCGCGCATTCTGCGGTGTGTACCTTTGCTGTCATTTCGTTTTTCGCGGTATGACATGAACGGGGGGGGTGGGGGGGGTGCTGGGGGGTGCTGGGGGGTGGGGGGGGTTGGTGCCAAGAGAGGAGGAGATGCAGCATGTGACATGGTAGGCTTTTGGGGGAAAAAATATCCGAGACCTCCTCCTAGAAGTGGAAAAGCAGGAAAATCCTCAGCAACGCACAGTAAAGGAAAAAGAGAGTGATGATAGGACTCCTCAGGGCCTGTTTAAAAACAGCACTGAGTAAAACCCTGTATCACAGAGCAGGATTACTGAGTTAGCTGGGTAACCACACTGAGTAAAACCCTGTATCACAGAGCAGGGTTACTGAGTTAGCTGGATAACTGCACTGAGTAAAACCCTGTATCACACAGCAGGATTACTGAGTTAGCTGGGTAACCACACTGAGTAAAACCCTGTATCACAGAGCAGGGTTACTGAGTTAGCTGGATAACTGCACTGAGTAAAACCCTGTATCACAGAGCAGGGTTACTGAGTTAGCTGGATAACCACACTGAGTAAAACCCTGTATCACAGAGCAGGATTACTGAGTTAGCTGGATAACTGCACTGAGTAAAACCCTGTATCACAGAACAGGATTACTGAGTTAGCTGGATAACCACACTGAGTAAAACCCTGTATCACAGAGCAGGATTACTGAGCTAGCTGGATAACTGCACTGAGTAAAACCCTGCATCACAGAACAGGATTACTGAGTTAGCTGGGTAACCACACTGAGTAAAACCCTGTATCACAGAGCAGGATTACTGAGCTAGCTGGATAACTGCACTGAGTAAAACCCTGTATCACAGAGCAGGATTACTGAGTTAGCTGGGTAACCACACTGAGTAAAACCCTGTATCACAGAGCAGGATTACTGAGTTAGCTGGATAACCACACTGAGTAAAACCCTGTATCACAGAGCAGGATTACTGAGCTAGCTGGATAACTGCACTGAGTAAAACCCTGTATCACAGAGCAGGATAACTGAGTTAGCTGGATAACTGCACTGAGTAAAACCCTGTATCACAGAGCAGGATTACTGAGCTAGCTGGATAACTGCACTGAGTAAAACCCTGCATCACAGAACAGGATTACTGAGTTAGCTGGATAACTGCACTGAGTAAAACCCTGTATCACAGAGCAGGATTACTGAGCTAGCTGGATAACTGCACTGAGTAAAACCCTGTATCACAGAGCAGGATAACTGAGTTAGCTGGATAACTGCACTGAGTAAAACCCTGCATCACAGAGCAGGATTACTGAGCTAGCTGGATAACTGCACTGAGTAAAACCCTGTATCACAGAGCAGGATAACTGAGTTAGCTGGGTAACCACACTGAGTAAAACCCTGTATCACAGAGCAGGATTACTGAGCTAGCTGGATAACTGCACTGAGTAAAACCCTGCATCATAGAACAGGATTACTGAGTTAGCTGGATAACTGCACTGAGTAAAACCCAGAACAGCTGTTTATTACTTCAGTCCATGGTCCAGATTTGGGAGGTGTTCTGGGTTTTACTCAGTGCAGTTAACCAGGTAACGCAGTAATCCTGCTTCGCGAAAGAGGACCCTTTGCTCGTTTGTTTTTGTCTTTTATCTCTCTCTTTTCAGAAGCACCTCAGCACTGACCTCACCTGACGTAGGGAGCTCTTTCAGGTGCTTTGCGATTCGGCGGCGCAGCGATTCACCTCCCGCCACTTCACCAGCGCTCTTACTGGCTCAGTCCTGCCATCCACGTGGGAGGGAACCCGCGTGGACACGGGGAGAACGGGCAAACTCCACACGGAAAAGGCCCAGGCCGTTCATTAAGATTTAGAAAGCCCTTCGATGTGTGTCCTGGTGGAGCAGGACCTTCTTGTCATGAGGCGACAGTGCTGCCCACCGCACCACCGCGCCGCCCTTACTGCCTCAGCAAGAACAGGTAATGAAGGTTCACCTGTGGCAGGCTGCTAAAGACGCTATTTCCCCTGATTACCCAGACCACTCATCGGTGCCTTAAACTCACACAGTCAGGAAACATGTCTAGCAGCACATATCTCAAATCATAAAATCAGGACGATAATATTGCCATGGTTTCTCATGTACATGCTGATCTAATGTTCTGATCTGCTTTCATTAGCGCGGTGTGCAAATGCGCTATTTCACACATACGCAGTTGAAGTCAACGTGCATTAATTAATTGTTTCCGTGAATGTTTTCTTTCCCCCATAATTAAACTCAATCCGCTGTGCTAAGATGGAGCATCACTGAAACCTGGATTAATGTAAGTGCAGCAGAAGCATTAATCATATTACTTAAGGGTGTGAAATGTTTTAACAGATTACTATTTTAAAACCTCTTTCAGTCATTTGCAAGCACTGAAATGTAATTACTAAAGTATGGAGGTAGATTGTGAGAGAATTGCAACTCACTACCACATCATCTTAAGTATGTGGTTGGTTACCTTAAAGCAGTACACTAGTCAACATCAGTAATTTGACATGTAGGAAAATATGCACTAAGTATTTTTGATGAGTAAGCTGTGCTTCCAAACTCCCCTGGACAGTGAATCCCCACTTCCCCCCACAGTGACTTACAGAACAGCTCAGAGTTCTGTTCCAGTGATGTCATCAGTGGTCTGGTGGGGGGGTGGGGGAGGGGGGGTGTCCTTAGTCATAAAGCTAATGTTTACCGTATACCAGGTAATCAAATTTCCTGCCTAATTATGGAGGCGTGTGTGTGCCGTGAGGGGCCCTGTGGTCCAGATCGAAATGCAGATCGCACCCTGGCCCACAGCAGCTGGGGGGCGTGGGGGGGGGGGGAGGGGTTCCATCAGCCGGGGCATTACCCACCTCGTCCTGGCAACAGCGCCCCCTGTGGCAGATTTTTAAAGAAAAAAACTAACGACACAAAAAAACACAAACGTCCGATAAAACGCAACCCAGCATGTGGCCCAGCCTCAACACTGAAACTGTTGGTTATGTGCGTGTGTGAGTGTGTGTGTGTGTGTGTGTGTGTGTGTGTGTGTGGGGGGGGGGGGGGGGTCACGAGTGAGAGACTGAGCTTTATTAGAAATTAGTTTCATGTGTTCCATTTAATGGCTTCTCCATTTTGGAATACCCGCCATGCTTACGCGGCAGTTGCCATGGGCAACGAGGAGGAGCGCAGAGGACGACACGGTCTCCTCCATAAACCCGCGATTTTTCCCCTCTCCCCACTGCAGCTCGCGAGTCGAGTGCTGTGCGCAGCTTCAGCAAGCAGGCCGCAGGTGCCTGAGTAAGCAGCAGGGGTCGCTAGTGAGCGCTCAGACAGGGATTGCGCTTGACTGAGCCCGGGGGCTTTAACCTTACGTATTGCCCAGCTTGGCTACCAGCCACGGCCAGTGCTGGCAGGGTTGGGATTCGACCCGGACACTGGGTAATTTCCAGGTATGCAATCCCCCGTTCCTTTGATCTTACATTCAAAACATCCCCCCACAGCTGAATATTTGACTTTCCTCTTTGTCCAAACGCGAGACCTCGATGACTGTCTGCAATGGGAGGAGATGGGCAGCCTGGCTGTTTTTCTGGAAGGCAACGAGGAAATGCTGCACCTGGTACACACACCAAGCCCTGCAGGAAACCCGATCATCGTCAGGTACAAGAATAGCGCGGAAGAACAGCAATAGCTGCACCCCCTGACCTGGGACTGAGTGCTGGAGAACCTGAAGCACCGCCTGTAAAAGCACATCCTCTTGTCTTGTGACTGTTGTCTCCTGAAAATTTCGTGACAGCATTCAAACAGCAGTATGTGAATATACCATTTTCGAATTGAGGCGAAACGTTTTTTGTTGTTGTTGTTGTTGTTTTTTGATAAGCAATTAGGAGACTTTAGCATCTGATTGGCTGCAGTCCTGTTAAGTGATTTTAGTTTTGTTTTTTTCTTCACCCACGCTCCCCTCCACCACTCTGAAAAACAACAAGGCCGTTCTTCAGATTGCGGATTGCTGCGAGTCACGTGATCATCCCACTATCGCGCAACGAGTCCCGCAGCTCATTTTCAAAGACAAGAACGGAGCAAAACTGCCTGAACAGCTAAGCGCACAACTGTTTTTAAAATAATAAATAGTAAGTGATTAAGCTCTCTTGAGCACAGTCCGTGTCATACAGGTAAAGCGCAAGGTGGCTGAAATAAGATAACATATAGCTATGTACTCTGGGTGTAGGAGGATTTGTTTATTTTTATTCTTTAGTTCATTTTTGTTCCTCAGCTTTTCCCTCAGTGCGAATGCCCAATCAAATCTATAAGCCAATCTCAATGTTGCAAAATCATCAATATTGTTGTCATAAAATAGATATTACTGTTATTAGTCATTGAAACATTTTTGTACTAAAAAAGCTACCCTATTTTCCTCAGTCTGTATTAATACACTTTTAAATACATTTGTCTTTTTTTCCCCCATTAGTCTACAGTTTTGGTTAATGAGATTTTGTTCTACAATGTAAATTGCAGCAGTTTATTCATTAATAATATTTTCATTTTTGTTACTAATTATTGTATACTAATTACTAATTAAATTCATTTAAATACAAATGACTGCTAAATTGCTGTTTATAGCCTACTCATTTCAAATAGAACTAAAATATTTTTAAAGGGCACCAAGATGGCACGGCCACAGAGATTAAATTAAATACATTGTTTCACGTGGTAGTCCTGCTAGTAAAGGGTTAAAGAATACGTTTTTTTCTCGCTGAAAGCAAGGTGGAGTTACTCCGCTTAGAGTAGCCTACCAATAACAGTACAAGTCCAATTTATGCTGGCATATTACCTGTCCAGGAATCACCTGCCGACAACCTTTCAGACCTTTTAAAAATCAAACCTTGAGCCTCCAGTTGTGAAGCCTCGCGCGCACGTGCAGGGCAACCGTGCGTAATCAGCAGCGCTTGTTCGGGCTCAGGGACGGACGGGCAAACGTCACGGGGCCCGGGGAAGCGGGGAGCGAGGGAGCGCGAGAGGTGTTCAGCAGCAAGAAGGTGATGTCGTAAAGCGGAGTGTCGTAAACCAGGTGCGGGGAGGGGAGGTGGGGTGGAGGGAGGAGGGGTGGAGGCGAGAGGAGGTGACTCTCCGGCAGCATTTAGACACAGCGAAAGGATCATGGCGGATGGCCCCAGGTGTAAGCGCAGAAAACAGGCGAATCCGAGGAGGAATAACGGTGAGTTAAGCTATCCTGATCTGACTCGCTATTTTCCCTAAAAGTCATCTAACAGCTGGATGTCTCGTACCTGACTCTTCCACGACTTTTAGAGTGTTTGAATCTTCTTTTAGTTACTTCATGACTAAGAAAGTATTGGCTAAGTGCGCTCTGTATTATATAGCTCGCTATCCCAGTGTGGTGTACCGTTATACCTGGCTCGCTCCTCTCTCCGCCTAGCGGTTCAGAGCTCCCAGGACCGTTATTCGCACCTTATCTCTTAGCTAAAGCTCTCGCTTTTGTTTCCCCATTCATGTTTGTGTCCAGTTACTTTTAATGAGACTTTACTTAGATGTTCGTTGTGATATTTGTAACTTTGATGACTTGGTGCAGGACTTCTCTCTGTTTTCGCCGCTTTCTTCAAACGGAAACTTATCAGCTGGCTTGCTTGCTAGCCTCGCGACTTGTAAGTTAGTCTAGCTATCATAGCTAGTTTCATTACCTGGTTTTCAATGGAGTAATAACGTATCGATTAAAGATAAGTGTAAAAGAAGTCCCAGCATACAATGTAAGATGTTCTTCTGGAATTATTTCGCTGGTTGGCACTTGTTCATTAATGAATTGCTGTTTATTTTTGTAGCTAGCTATGTTCGTCTAAACATGATAACGTTAGTGCAGACCTAACCCACGCTTGACCGATCAGGTATGACAGAAACTGTTGCTGCCGTGAGTTGGGTAAACTCTGATCCTTGATTCGTGTGTTATTTTCGGTTGACCAGAGGGAAAATACATTGGGACAAGAAATTTCAGCACCATTTGCTTAGGATGTGCTTATAGCGGATTGTGACATGCTTTCCTTTTTAGGCAGTCTGATTTTAGGGTTGGTTTGGAAGACTAACTAACGCTATATAGCTTGTTGACTGGCTACTTAATTTTTTTTAGTGGCAAAAATGATACAAAATAGCTAGATGATTGTTGTCAGATGTAGCCTATTGGATTGTAAGAAACACGCCCGATTACAACTGAAGTTTTAAAAGTAGAAATAAGCTAACCGCGATGGTTCCGAGTTTTGTTTTCACTGAATGATGCTTAAAATTGGACACCGTGTATTTGACGGGATAGAGTCCCGCTATACTAACCTGACGGTAACCAGCTAGCGAAGGAGCTAAAAGCTAAGAACCAAAAGAAAGCACAGCAGCAAAAGAAGGGGGCGTCACTGTTATGCCCGTGTGGACAACTGCTGCAGTCTAAATAAGGAATGCATTTACATACCACAGTTTAAGGTTTGCTGGCTAACGGTGGCTAGCGGCAGCTCGCTAACTACTCATTCTAATGAAGGTACTAGGGGACCGCAGTGCATTGTTATTGGCTGTTGTTGGGAGTGAGGGCGTGTAGCTTATCTCTCTCTCTCTCACTCTCTCTGTCTCTCTCTCTCTCTCTCTCTCTCTCTATATATATATATATATATATATATATATATATATATATATATATATATATATATATATGCACACACACACCTATCATCTACATTGTTTTGTTATTTGATTGAATATGTTACAGCAACACTATGTGTTTTATTTGCGTGGAAACAGATAGCCTAATGACGTGTCTATTTTGCCCTTATTGTTTAATTTATCTGTCTCACAGCAAATCTACCTTTGTGATATTCATGTATTTATACCGTTAATTTGTGCATTCCCCGCGTGGAATAAAAATACGTTCTAAAATCTGAAATCGGTTCCATACTGATTATAACGCATGCATTGTTTACCTGTGTTTGTCTTCACTTTTCGCGAAAAGGAGACTTTAAAGTAGTGTAAAATGTTTTAATGAATATTGCAAGGTAACGAAAAGAGGTATTTCCTGCTACCTCTGACGACATGGGTAGCCTATGACACAAAGCTAGCTACAGCTAGCTGCGGCTAAGTGTTGAGCCACCCTGTGCAGGAGCACCAAACCTGTTTACCTGGACAGGAAATAACGGGACCTGCAAATGAGCAGCGTAAATGCAGACCCGCTCTTCTAAAAACCCGGAGATATTAATTTACAGACAGTGTTAGGGAATCGTTTCATGAAAACCGATCTCTTTGAAAGCAGAAGAGAAAGACTACTCCTAATCGCTGCAGCAAATGGCAACTTGTGCAGGTAGAAAAAAAAGATGGTTGTTTTAGTTTCCCGTGCATGTTGTCAGCGCTAACGTTATCTTCTGTGTGCTGGCTTCTTTCTCGTGGGAGCTGTGTGTGTTCATCGTGTTTAATGTCAATTTAACACTCCGTTTTAAATGAGAAGTTTTTTGTTAGTTTCTGTTCTTTTTTAGCGAACGGAGTTCTTTAAATGTGTACTTGTCTAGTCTGTGCCGCCCTGAATCTGAAGCTCAAACGTTAGCTGGAAGGGAAAAAAAGGTGTTGACGAAAAATGAAAGTAGAGCGTAAGGTGGTTGTAAATTACGTGCTATTTCCTTTTATTTGTATCGTTTGTTCTCAGTATCACACCCAACATGTTCACCATTTATTTTCCGTTTTTTTATATCTATAATTTTGGCAGTGAACGGGGGAGAATGGCGGTCCGTTAACCGTTACTGCAGTACAGGCGGGGCTGGTGGTTTTTTACTGTGTAGGAGGCGAGCCAGGTAAGCAAGGTGATACGGCAGCACCTATGAAGGTGTCTTTATTTGAGGTGTTTCTAAAACGATGGCATGTACGCGGGACATCTTCTGCGGAAACGCTAGATTTTTATAAGATTATGATTTTTACGCGAAATAATACAGTATCTGTATATTAGCACTGTACGTCATAGTATTATAGGCGATTTTATTTCTGTCATCACGCATTTTCGTTTCGACTCGTAATCACGTGTTGCGATTAGGTGTTTTCCGCCTGCTTTTAAAAAACAATATTTTGTGAAATAATAGCCTAATGGATTCTCAAAATGTAAGAAAAATAGTATTTAACATCTATTTCAAATAACTGAAATTTGATTTAGTTGTTTTTGGGGAGGGGAGTTAATGGTTATTCACAAATTCAAATTATTCAAATTAGTGTGTGTCAAATTATACATCTATATTAGGTGAATGTGTGGCGTCATACGGGGTATTTTTGCGTGGAGGTGCTGCTGCTGCCTTGCTCGCGGTGGTGTGGTTACGCAAGTGCCGTTCACATCCAGCCTGCGCGAGTTTGGAATAGTTTTCACTTCTGATTCGCTGCATTCAGCTCGGCATTTTAAGTTCCTGTTGGGTCCTTCGCTTTTTATGTCCCTATTGTATGGCCTTTCTGGCGATGGGAGTATTCAGATTTAGTCCAGTGTTCTGATTGGGCTAGATCCTATAAACTACCAAACAAAAAAGACCAACCCCCACCCCTTCCACTCCCCCCCCCAAACACACTCCTGTTGTGCTTTTTTGTTAACGTTTCCCGCTTTTCCCTCATGACCGTACCGTTTAGAATCAGTCATAACACTCTTTTATTGGCCACAGCGCTGCATCTGTGCGTGCTACAGCGCAGCTGATTTTTTAAATGTGGATTCTGGGTGACTGGAGAGGTCTTTTTAGATCACGGTCACCTGCACCGGGGGCATGAGGGGGTTGCACTGCAGCACAGCGCTGCTTCCAGAACCAGGCTGCAGGAGGGCAAGCCCACGGTGAACTCTGATTGGTCCACGGTGATCCAGAGTGACTCCGGCTGCTGAGCTGGAGCTAGGTGCGTTGAGCTAAAGGTGATGTACGTGCATAACATGGGCACAGGTGATTGGTTAACCGAGGTGAATCATGACCTGGACCAGGTTCGTATGAGAGGTGAGAGTGTGCTTCCATAGTTATTGCATTTTGATATTCAAATACATTTTCCAAAAACAAAAAAAAAAAAAAGAAAGAGAAAAGACGATGTTCTGGGTAAACCCACAGGTAATGGTACTGAAGATGGAGATGAAGGTTTGTTTCATTATCTTATGAATCTGCCGTTATCTATGACTCTTCTGAAAAAGCTGATCGCATCGCTGAAATATTCTGTGGGGAGGTACCTGGGGGACGTTGGAGGGCTCTTGCATTGTGAAGCGTTTGGCTGATGAATTGATCGTTTGAAAGCCGTGGACTGATTGATTATTTTAAAAATCCCACGGTGCGCGTCTGTAGTGACGACGCGAACCCTCCGCGCGTCCCGCAGCCTCGCGTGCTGTTTGCGGTGTCACGGTCACGGGCCGTTGGGACGCCACCCCGCCCCACCGCCCCTCGGATCTGAGGGGTCAGAATCTGAGGCTGAGATCAGGAGGCTCACTGCCATGGAGGATGGGGATGATGAAGGAGGAGAGAGAGGAGAGGAAGGTGGCGGGACTCTTCCTCCGTACCGCAGACAACGTGCGGCAGGCCAAATTTGCTTGGAGGCGTGAGGCGTTTGATACCCGCGCCCCCCCCCCCCCCTCCCCCCCACACACAGCCCCAGCGCATAGCATCAGGCCTCACGCCGCTGTGAATATCAAGGCCTTAACGGCCGAGCAGGTGCCAGGTGTTTGCAATGTGCGAGGAGAACTGCCACTCTTTGTCACGCCCCCTCCCCCCCCCCCATCCACCCCCACCGTCCCCTCTCCCCCCACCTTTTTGAGTGACACCTCTTTGTGAAAGTGGTAGTGCAGTTTGAGAATGGGGCAGCGCAGGCTCTGCTATAATACCTGACCAGGAAGAACAGGGGGCTTCCCTCAGACGGGAGCTGCACCTGGCTGAAATGGGGCCATTCCAGCCTATAGCCTGTCTGAAAGGCGGCCATTCCAGCCTATAGCCTGTCTGAAATGGGGCCATTCCAGCCTATAGCCTGTCTGAAATGGGGCCATTCCAGCCTATAGCCTGTCTGAAATGGGGCCATTCCAGCCTATAGCCTGTCTGAAATGGGGCCATTCCAGCCTATAGCCTGTCTGAAATGGGGCCATTCCAGCCTATAGCCTGTCTGAAATGGGGCCATTCCAGCCTATAGCCTGTCTGAAAGGCGGTGCTTGAACACGATGTGTTTCAGGTTTTTAACCCACGGACGGGGGCCTCGTCGGCTGCCGCTGAATTTGATTCGCTGAATTTGCTGAAAGGAGAAGCGCAGGCCTAGCCGCGTTGAGTTTATGAAAGTTTGGGGAATTCTCAGACAGGGAAGTAGCGTTCCTAACCCTGAGTCCCGGAGTCTCGGCAGCCAGCGTTGCTCTGGGATAGCGAACGTAAGGCTGTCTGCATTTTCAGTTAACATAACATAACATAACATAACACAACACAACACAACACAACACAACATAATGACGAGAACAGGCCAATCAGCCCAACAGTGCTCGTGATTTTCCTGACTATATTAGTGCTCTGATTACCTACAGACTAGATAGCATCTAACACTGTATCAAGCCTAGTTTGGAAAACCCCAGAGTGTCTGCCTCTACTGCATGATCTGGCAGTTGGTTTGGCAAAACTTAAAAAAAATTTTAAAAATCAGTTTAGGCTTCATGTATTATGAGTTGGCACTGATGGGGATATTCAGGTAAAGATAGTGATTATTTAATTTGGATGAGGAAAAATACTAGAATTTAAGAAAAATACTTATAATGAACTAATTTAGGAGGAATTTACAGTGATTTAACATTACAAAAACAAAACTCCCAGCTGTTGTTGATAATTCTTCTTCACCCTGTTATATTCTCACTTTCATTTTCTTTTCAGTTTTGTTTTACGTAAACAATGTTCCTCTTAACACCTGTTCAACATTTGGAAGACATTTATGTAATGCATTATGGGTATTTTAGCCTACCATTTCAGTGCACTGAACACGCCCAGCAGTGCTTGCCATTTTCCTGAGTAAATTAGTGCTCTGATTACCTACAGACAAGATAGTATCTAACACCGTATCAAGCCTAGCCTTGAAAATCCCCAGAGTTTCTGCCTCTGCCACATGACCTGGCAGGATATTCCACACGTCGACTACTCTCTGCGTGAAAAAATTCTTACTAATGTCTGGACGGAATTTACCTTTTGCTAATATCCATATATGTCTCCTCGTTCTACTAACAGAACTCAACCTGAAGGATGACTTGTAGTTCATCACTCGTGAACTACAAGAGGTTCTTGGTGTCTCGTGAACCCGTGGTTCTGCTTCCACGCTATAACTTGTGTCTTTGTGCATGGGGCATTGTGTGCGTGTATGTCCCTTTAAGGAAACGGCCCTCTGAAACGAGGGCGTGTCTTAGTCGTAAAACCCCGCCTCCATTCCCTTGTGATGCGTGCAAGGGGAGGTGCCTGCTTTGCTGGAGGAGGTGGTTCTGTGGGCAGTGTGCTGACCAGGTGGTCTCTCTTATTCCAGGCTGCAGTTTTGAGGACTGAATGAGTCAGTGTGTCGCAGATTGGCTTGTGACACATTTCGGTTTTTTTAATGTAGATTTATTTATTTCTCTAATTTTCAGAAAGTGTTTTTTAAAATGCGAGTTTATCTTCTTGAATTTTTGAATTTTCAGAATAACGGAGGTTGTTTGCGTGGGATTGTTACTGTTAGACTTGGCACTCGTGTGTTAAGGAGTAGCTTAATTAACACGGGCTTATTCAAGGACACAGTTTCCATCAATTGTGGTTGGTTTAATGTTCAGGTGAGGCAGTAAAAATCGAAGGGTATTGACCCTTCAGGATGCATGGCTAAGCAGAGATTTTCCATGCCTGTTCTGTGGCTTCACTAAACTGATTCCCTGCAGGTAGAGTTTGAGAAACTATCCTTTTTTGCTGAAAATGGGCATGATGAAAGTGTGTGCGTGTGTGTGTGTGTGTGGGCAGGATCTCAGATAAGAACATTTACTTTTTTTTTTTTTTTACAGATAGCTTGTTTTGAAGAAAAAAAAAGCAAACTCACCTCCATGCTAGGTTCAGTCTGCTTTTAGATCTAAAAGGTTTGTGCAGCATTTGAATATGTCTCCAGCAGAAGTCTCTGGGCGATAGGATTTAACGCTCTTTTAAATATAAATACTTAACCTCAATCTGGAGAGATTTCAGAATCTATTCCCCACCCCCCCACATAAGGGAACCCCTTCCGAATGAGAAAGAAAGATGTGAAAGTGAAGTCCCTTTCCCTGGGCCTGTTTGAGCTGCAGTGGGACGCACGTTTGGAGGCGTAAATACGCTATTGTGTGGGGAGGGGCGGGGGGGGGGTTGTCGCCGGTTACCGCCGCGGAAGAAAGGAGGCATTGAGCGATGCCGCGCAGAGCCGTGGCCGCCATTCAGGCTGCTCTGGCGGGAAGGCCCCTCCACTCCCAAACCCCTCCGCTCCCACACCCCTCCCCTCCCACACCCCTCCTCTCCTAAACCCCTCCACTCCCAGACCCCTCCTCTCCTAAACCCCTCCACTCCCAGACCCCTCCGCTCCCACACCCCTCCCCTCCCACACCCCTCCACTCCCAAACCCCTCCACTCCCAAACCCCTCCACTCCAAAATCCCTCTGCTCCAGACCCCTCCGCTCCCAAACCCCTCCACTCCCAAACCCCTCCTCTCCCACACCCCTCCACTCCCAAACCCCTCCACTCCCAGACCCCTCCGCTCCCAAACCCCTCCCCCCTCCACTCCCAAACCCCTCCACTCCCACACCCCTCCGCTCCCAAACCCCTCCTCTCCCAACTCCCCCCCACTCCCAGACCCCTCCACTCCCAAACCCCTCCCGCTCCCAAACCCCTCTGCTCCAAACCCCTCCGCTCCCAAACCCCTCTGCTCCAAACCCCTCCGCTCCCAAACCCCTCTGCTCCCACACCCCTCCGCTCCCAAACCCCTCCACTCCCAAACCCCTCCTCTCCCAGACCCCTCCTCTCCCAAACCCCCCACTCCCAAACCCCTCCCCCCTCCACTCCCAAACCTCTCCACTCCCACACCCCTCCGCTCCCACACACCTCCTCTCCCAGACCCCTGCTCTCCCAAACCCCTCCACTCCCAAACCCCTCCACTCCCACACCCCTCCGCTCCCACACACCTCCTCTCCCAGACCCCTCCTCTCCCAAACCCCTCCACTCCCAAACCCCTCCGCTCCCACACACCTCCTCTCCCAGACCCCTCCTCTCCCAAACCCCTCCCCCCTCCACTCCCAAACCCCTCCACTCCCACACCCCTCCGCTCCCACACACCTCCTCTCCCAGACCCCTCCTCTCCCAAAGCCCTCCACTCCCAAACCCCTCCGCTCCCACACACCTCCTCTCCCAGACCCCTCCACTCCCAAACCCCTCCGCTCCCAAACCCCTCCACTCCCAAACCCCTCCACTCCTAAACCCCTCCACTCCCAAACCCCTCTGCTCCAAACCCCTCCCCCCTCCACTCCCAGACCCCTCCACTCCCAAACCCCTCCCCCCCTCCACTCCCAAACCCCTCTGCTCCCAAACCCCTCCTCTCCCAGACCCCTCCACTCCCAAACCCCTCCTCTCCCAAACACCTCCACTCCCAAACCCCTCCTCTCCCAAACCCCTCCACCCCCAAACCCCTCCTCTCCCAAACCCCTCCCCTCCCAAACCCCTCCTCTCCCAAACCCCTCCACTCCCAAACCCCTCCCCTCCCAAACCCCTCCTCTCCCAAACCCCTCCCCCCTCCACTCCCAGACCCCTCCACCCCCAAACCCCTCCTCTCCCAAACCCCTCCCCCCTCCACTCCCAGACCCCTCCGCTCCCAAACCCCTCCCCCCTCCACTCCCAAACCCCTCCCGCTCCCAAACCCCTCCACTCCCACACCCCTCCACCCCCAAACCCCTCCTCTCCCAAACACCTCCACTCCCAAACCCCTCCACTCCTAAACCCCTCCACTCCCAGACCCCTCCTCTCCCAAACCCCGCCATTTTCATACGCTCAGATGTGCAAAATATTAATAATAACATGTCAGCTTTGTCTGATACTGAACACTCTCTGTTTTTTTTTTTTTGCTGCGCAAAAAAATCACCTCTGCTGAGTGATTGTTATGTAATGTGACACTATGTATCCTTATAGCCAATGTTATAGGCTTGTCAGTGTTAGAGCTGAACATAACTATTTATGGTCCTCTGTCTTTTTTGAACTAGTATCCAGTTTTGTCAGATCCATTCTGATGTGTATTATGTGGTATCGCTAGCTAGAAAAGCTTGCTGGCAAAGTGTCTGCAATGGTAATGGAGTAGTAGCCTAGTGCTTTCTGAAACTAATTAAAATGGTTTCTTAAAGGCATACTGTGCAGGATTTTTAGCCTTGCTGTGGTCTTGTGTTTACAATCAAAGAAGTCTCCTCCTCAGTCTTCAACCCAGCCCACTGACCCCTGAGACCCTCACCTGAATACAGACCCAGATGCTTTAATGAATACAGACCCGGGTGCTTTATGAATACTGACCCTGATGCTTTATGAATAAGACTTTTTTTTTTACAGACTTTATCACTGCTGCTGAAGCTCTTGAGCTTGCAGAAGAAATGAGGAGTTAAATGTGCCTGAGACTGACTGAGAGAGAGAGAGGGAGTGAGAGAGAGAGAGATGCTTTTCCTCTAACTGTTGTGCTCATTCCAGGGGAAGAGAGAGTGCTCATTCATAAACCAAATTCATCTGACAGAGGCCACCAGAGAGCATGCCAATGCAAACCTTTCATGGCAGAAAGATGCAGAAAGATTCATCGAAGATACTCAACTCATATGATGCCGGCCACATGTGGTGGAAACGGTTTTATGTTTTTGTGTGCTCAGTCAGTCAGTCAGTAAGCGAGTCCAGATGCGCCCGGACCGGAACGCGATGCAGAGTCGGGCTTCCCGATGAGAATCGGGTCGGATTACGAGCCGAAGGTGCCGGGCTCGGGGTATAATCTGATGCGTGGGTGTAATCGGCTCGCCGCGCGGCGCTGTGATGTCATCAGCGCTCGCTTCCTGTTTCCTCCCGCCGGTCGCGGTCATGTTTTTTGCGTGCGATATCCTGGACGCGTACGCTGTGGCTCTCCCCTCCACTGATGTTATATGAGGATGGCAGGGATTAGCTCTTAATATAAATAACCCCCCGCTCTCACACACCCCCCCCCACACACACACACACACACACACAGAGTTACGCAACATCACAGGAATATGAAGCTGGACATTAATACCTGAGCCGTTGAGACTGGGTAAAATTATATGTATTCACGGTGTGGGGCTCATACCTGTCAGCGTTGGGCTATAAAAATAAGGGAAATTTTTCCAGTGCGTCGGCAAAGCTGCAGATTTTACCCACGCAACCCCACCCCACCCCCCCACCCCCGCCACACAATATCTTTACATTACGAAGATGAAAATTAAATAGTATAAGAAATACAAATCAATTTAGAGCTCACATGAAAGTTCTTTTTAAACATTTCATTCGTTAGATACATTATTAAAGTTTTAACTGTAAACGTAGTGTACTAATCTGAGAGGTGCGGTTGGGTAAAATGTCCCCTGGCCTGACCTGATGATTTCAAAAATATTTTAAAGCTGAGAGAGACAGAGAGAGAGCAAGAGAATGAGAGAGAGAGACAGAGAGAGAATGAGAGAGAGAGACAGAGAGAGACAGCAAGAGAATGAGATAGAGAGAGAGCAAGAGAATGAGAGAGAGAGAGCAAGAGAATGAGAGAGAGAGCAAGAGAATGAGAGAGAGAGACAGCAAGAGAATGAGAGAGAGAGAGAACAAGAGAGTACGAGAAAATAACAGACAGAGCGAGAGAGCAAGAGAATGAGAGACAGTGAGAGGGAGAGAGAGAGAGACAGAAAGAGAGGGAGAGAATGAGAGAGTAAGAGAATGACAGAGAGAGAGAGAGAGAGACTGTAGGGGGCAGACGTAGTTCCTATCAGCACCTGCCTGTGACGTTGTGTTTTTTGTCCTATTTTTTAGATGGCTTGTTTTAATGTGTATGTTGCTCATTGCCTAGATTATTACAGTACGTGCTAGCCTGATGAGCCAGTGAAGCCTGGCGCGGGGGGAGAAGCAGTATTCGATGAAGGAAGGGCATAACATGGAGTTGTATTAACGCGGTAATATTAAGACACGTCCCACATTCAGCGCTGGCCATCATAAAATTTTGCCCGCACTAAAAAAGAAGGCCAAAGTGGATTATAAATACTGCCTGCCTCCATTCGACGGTGGAAATGAAACGGGCTCACAGTTAATGAATAGCAGCGTTAGCATTAACATGAACGTGGTAATTGAAGTTGGGCTTGAAGGTAGAACTCTGCGATGTGACTGGGAAGCAGAACGAGCCGGGTGACGCCAGAGATAGTTAATAAAAACCGAGAGGGCTGCGCGGACAGGAAACCCTGCCGTGGACACGGCAGGCGGCTGCTTTTCAATAGATTTGCGTTGCATTCAGGATCTTTCTTACGTTTTATGTTGCGCTCGCTTTGTGCTAGAAAGGTGCTTTTTTTACCTTTCTGGTAAAAGGTTTATGTCAGCATGACTTCAGCATTTTAGCAAAAAATATTTTTACATTTGGCTTGCTAGCTGTAATAAACATCATCATTTTCATTTACATTTTGAACTTGCCAGCTAGCAAGCTATGGTTTCATTTACTCAATTTACAATGATAATAAGAAGCTAACGGATGAATTAATTAGACTCATCGCTCCAGAGGGAATTTGTCTTGCACACATTGAGCAGGAACATGAAGCATAAGAAAGACGTTGCGTGCGATGCGTCTATCGCAAAGCAGCCTGCTGAGCTCACGGCAGGGTTTCCTGTCAGTGCAGCATCTTGGTTTTTATTAACTATCTTTGCTTCTGCCTCATACCCCTTTAACCCGTCACCAGGGCTCAGTCATAGGGGGGCAGTCTATACCCTGAGCCGACCAGAGGAGGATGGGTTTCCCCCGAGCCTGGTTCCTTCCGAGGTTCCTTCCCATCTGCCACAGGGAGTTTTCCCTTGCCACTGTTACTTTAGGCTTTACTCCTGTGGGGGTCTAGGTCAGGGGTGTCTGTGAAGCGTATTGTGACAATTGCTGTGAAATACGGTATATAAAAATTTTTTTATTGAATTTGATTGATTGAACTGTCAGGGGCAGCAGGGGAATGTTATCTGTATATTTTTGATACTCTGTTACCGTATTTGAGTAGTAGTGACATGGAAGTACTGGAGGGGGTGGGGGCCTTGGGTTTATATGCAAATAATCTGATTTATTTATGGGGGGGGGGGGCAGAGCACAACTTTCTGAGGGAGCTACCACTGGTGTATTGTGCGTGTGTGTGTGTGTGCATGTGTGCAGGTTAGTGTGTGTGTTCATGTGTGTGCATGTGAGTGCATGTGTGTGTGTGTGTGTGTGTGTGGTGGCCCACACACACACACACACCTGCCCCCCCCCCCCCCCAATCTGCACAGGGTTTCCCGCGGTGAGCTAACAGCAGTGTGTGGTGTATGGAGAGGCAGCATGGCCGCACGCTGGCCGCCGGCGTGGGGGGTGAATCGGGTCGCGTGTTTACGTAGGACAGTAGCTGCTCGCTCACTCACTCATCTGACCTCGTTATTCTCCACCGGCGCGTAACCCTGGCGATGCCTGGCGACACGGCGGAGTCAGCGCTCTGAAAAAAAGAAAGAAAAAGAAAAAAAAAAAGGTTTTGGACGCAAGCCTCAGTGCCGGGGTGAGAGCGCTAGCAGCTATGAGGCTCCGCCCCTTTCCATGACAGAGTCACCTTCTGGTCATAAAGAATAAAGTTTTCCGATCGAGCAGCTCAGGCAGATGAAGGAATGTGATGGTTTTCCTTGTGGTGCTCCTGTCGGGCTGGAATCCCAGCCCTCGACACTCGGAACGACTGAAGCCACAGAAGCAAAGCCAGGTTCAGCCGGCGGAAGCAAGGCATTGTGGGACTTTGAGAGGTGGAATAGCAGAACAGGAGGATACAGACTGAAGCACATAAGCGGTGTTTTCATGCTTGGGGAGCCTGTGCTTATTTCACAAGCTGCTCCTGGAGCCGTGGCTCTCAAACGTAGTCCTGGCGGGGGCGGGGGGGCGGGGGGGGGGGGGGACAGAGTTGAGCTTTCAGACAAAATGTGACATAAAACACTAAATCCTTCACTATGACATGAAAAGAGCGTCTAACTGAACAGCTGAGGAGTGAACAGCTCTGTACAGTTCAGGGGTTGCAATTTAGGTTAGAGGAGAAACAGCATACACAGGCCCCCCCCAGGACTCAGTTTGAGAGCCCCTGTCCCAGAGGACCCCCCCCCCCTTTTGAGAGTGAAACTGGGCGATGCTTTCACTGCAGACACAGAGCTGGAACTGAAAACCCTCTCGCCGGAAATTATGCAGCTGTTTTTTTTAATTCTAAAAATGCATGGTGTGTTGTGTTTAATATTTTTACCTGTTTCTGAGATGCTGTGTGGTCCAGATTAGGGCCCACTAAATAGAAAACCCACTAGTGTTTGGGCCACTCATTTAGTTTTGGGGTGAAACAAAGGGGTTTCAGGCAGAAATGCAGAGGTGTTGTGTGGCTCACTCCAGTGACCTTTCACCCCAACCCGCCCCACCCTCTGGTCAGGCTGCAGCAGTGGATGTGATTGGCTGGTCAGGCTGTAGCAGTGGATGCGATTTACTGGTCAGGCTGTAGCAGTGGATGTGATTGGCTGATTAGGCTGCAGCAGTGGATATGATTGGCTGGTCAGGCTGCAGCAGTGGATATGATTGGCTGGTCAGGCTGCAGCAGTGGATGTGATTGGCTGGTCAGGCTGCAGCAGTGGATGTGATTGGCTGGTCAGGCTGCAGCAGTGGATGTGATTGGCTGGTGAGGTCAGGTGAGCCAGCTTGGTCAGGTGAGCCAGCCTTATCTGTTCACCTGGTGAACTCAGCCGATGGCTTCACCTTTAGCTCTAACGCAGCGTGGGGAGCTGCCCGATGTTCTCTTCTAGTGCTCTACACAGCCAGCTGCTCTACCCAGATTTATGATTGTTATAATGCTAAATCCCTGAGGTTTGAGAATGTATTGGGCCTATTATTTTTATACCGAGCCTGTTATTATTACACGCCTGGTGTCCACATGTAGTTACATGCATGGCTAGGAATGGGGAGAGCATAGTAGAATGTGTCTTGTTGCAAAGTATCTTGTAAATAACTGAATCTGTAAATTACAATCAAAATGGCGGAGGAAACCATACAAATGCGTACACAAATACACACACGCGTGCTGGTGTTTGAAGCAGGCCTGCTATCTGTCCCTCTGCGTGAGTGCAGTTTTTTCACCAGGAAAGCATTCTGAAATTCTTATCCTTCTCCACGCCCCCCCTACCCCCACCCCACAGGGTAAATGCTTTCAGAATTTATTGATATTTTAATCTTAAGAAGTCTTTTGCTGTTGGGGGAGCTGTCGTCTGCAGATCACTGTCCTGACTGCGTGGTGCTGAACTTTTCATCACTGACATCTTTTCATGTTTCGCACTGAAAGTCTGAGCTGTGTGGAACAAAGCTTTCGCCGTGTAAAAATGAGCGGGCTGCAGCTCCGGTCTACAGCTCTGTTCTCTTCGCCGTCGTGTTTTGACAGTTGATCGTTTCTCCATCCTCTGGGTTTATTGTGTTTCAGATTTCATTTCGGGCTAAACAGTGTCATTGGGAGAATAAACGCCCAAGTTTCACACAGTATGAACGGCGGCCATGTTGTGAGCGAAGCAGGAAGGGAAACGCGGTATGAAGGCTGTGGCTGGCTATTATGTAACACAAGGAGCGAAGCAAAGCTGAACAAGGACAATTACAGCAAAGGTGTGGCCTGCAGTACAGTCGGATGTGGAAAAAAAAAAAAAAAGGCTTTTAATTCTCTCCCACGCAGGAAATAAAGGGGCCTGGATTTAGGCCAAAAAACATTGCGACTACTAGAGTGACGGTAAAAAAAAAGCGTTAGTCGTTATCGGAGGGTAAATCTCTTCCTCCACCCCCGCCCCCACCCCCGCAGTTGTGTCTGAAGCCCTGGCCTGACAGTCCGGTGTAGGACCTCTAGCTGTGTGAAGGAGAATCACTTCCTGGTTTCTGTCCGGCCCCTTCCTGGTTTTGCACTCCAGCGCGCTTCCTTAACGGATTCGCCCAAGCGCAGGGAGGTCGGAGGTCAAACCAGGAAGCCGTTCATCCCGGAGCCGCGCCGTCCGTCTCCTCTGTACTGCTGCAGCCTGCTCAGCCCGCTAACAACATTCCCTCTGATTGGACAGTCAGACAGGGGGGGGTGGCCTCGCCAGGCAGTCGATGAGACGGACGGCCCACGCTAACGCAGTGGGCGTGGTTATGAGTCAGTTTTGCCCTCTCAGGTTTGAGCGTGCGTTCAGACAGTCAGGAGGATTCGAGTTTGACTTGCGTGGGAAACCCTGTAACGAGCCGTGACCCCAGGCCCCCGTCCCGCACCTGTGCAGGGGGGGGGGGGGGGGGGGATTTTCGGATAGATCAGGGAGGCGCTCGACGCTCAGGCTGATTGGCGGCGTTCGGAACGGCAGATGTGTCGTAGACGAGCGTCTGCTCTCTTTATCTTTTTACACGTGGCCATTGACGCAACACCTGGAGCTTCACGGCAGGGGGGTGTGAGTACGCACTGCTTCCTGTTTCTGCTTCGCCTGCTTAAAACCGGCTCAGCTGTTGCACTGCAGAGTTAAGAAATGACATAACACAGAGGGTTATTTCATTCCCCCCCCCCACACTTTTCAAAGAAAAAGTTTCACTTTTCGAGTTAATTCAGAGAAGTTATACGTGGGCAAAAATGTACAGGAGGGAGCACCTCAAAGGAAAGGTCAGCGAACGCAAGACTTCCTCTCACGACGTCTCCTAAATGTCACCCTGTACTGTGGAGATTACCTGGAGCTGATTTTATCCACTGGTGCCTGGCTGTGTTCTGACAGTCTGTGTGGGTTGGATAACCTGCTGAAATCTTTAAAACATTTCAGAAATTTCACAGGCTGGAATGAGGCTTTACATGCGAGTTTTTGTGTGAGGCCAGTGTCTGTGTGTCTGTTTCTGTCTGTGTGTGTGTGTGTGTGTGTGTGTGTGGGAAGGCTCTCAGATAAGAACGTTTAGACTCTTTTTGTGTGTGTGTGTCTGGGGTGTGCAGGTGTGTATTGTTCACACCTGTCAGCATGTGTGCGCGGTGTAAAGTACCTATATGAGTGTGTGTTTGCGTGTGTGGTCTGTATGTGTGTAAATGTTTGTGCAGTAGCACACATCCTCACAAATGCACACCACAAACTTGCAGATTGCACACACGCATGCATACAAACACACACAGACACACACACGCATACACAAACCCATACAAACACACACAAACACACACACGCATACACAAACCCATACAAACACACAGACACACACACACACACACACACACCCATACAAACACACACAGACACACACACACCAATCAGAATTCCTCCTGACACTTAGCGTTGCACTTAGTACTGACTCTAGTACGGTAGGCAGGCCCTGTTACTGATATGCAAAAATCTCTGAGATAAATGTGTCAGAGAAATGATCAACACAGCAGGCAGGATACTGTAGAAGGAAATTTGAGTAGGTGCTGTTTGAGAGCACATCCATTTAAATTCTGTTTTATTCTAACACTTTCAGTTTACCCATTTTCTGCAGGAGTTAAAAGAATGTGTGCCAGCGCTCTTAGCTCTGTAGCTTATCAATCCATAATGTATGATTAACCTGTGCTAGCACTGCAGCGTATTGATCCATAATATACGATTAACCTGTGCTAGCACTGTTAGCGCTGTAGTGTTTTGATCCATAATGTATGATTAGCCTGTGCTAGCACTGTTAGCGCTGTAGTGTTTTGATCCATAATGTATGATTAGCCTGTGCTAGCACTGTTAGTGCTGTAGTGTATTGGTCTCTAATGTATGATTCGCCTGTGCTAGCACTGTCAGCGCTGTAGTGTATTGGTCTCTAATGTATGATTAGCCTGTGCTAGCACTGTTAGCGCTGTAGTGTTTTGATCCATAATCTATGATTAGCCTGTGCTAGCACTGTTAGTGCTGTAGTGTATTGTCTCTAATGTATGATTAGCCTGTGCTAGCACTGCAGCGTATTGATCCATAATATACGATTAACCTGTGCTAGCACTGTTAGCGCTGTAGTGTATTGGTCTCTAATGTATGATTAGCCTGTGCTAGCACTGTCAGCGCTGTAGTGTATTGGTCTCTAATGTATGATTGGCCTGTGCTAGCACTGTTAGCGCTGTAGTGTATTGGTCTATAATGTATGATTAGCCTGTGCTAGCACTGTTAGCGCTGTAGTGTTTTGATGCATAATGTATGATTAGCCTGTGCTAGCACTGATAGCCCTGGAGCATATTGGTTCATAATGTAAGATTAGCATGTGCTAGCACTGAAATTCTAAGAGCTGTAGGGAAGATGTGAATGTGTGTATATATGGGCATATAAGAGGGTAGGCTAGAAGGTATCTGTTGCTGAAAGCTGTGGTGTCAGATTCTCCCAGTGGCTGTTTAGACAAAGGCCTTTCCCACAGCCATGAGCACAGGCAGGAAGTGGCCCAGGAGAGGCCTTGACCTGGGGCTGAGGAAAAGGCTTCCAGCTGAAACTGCAGCTGTGATAATGCTCATGGTTACACAGAAAATGAAGTCATGTGTCCTGATCCTAACCCACTTCTCTCTATCCTGTGTGTGTGTGTGTGTGTGTGTGTGTGTGTGTGTGAGACTTTGGACAACCTCCTCCTTCCTCTCCTGCACAGTTTTAGGATGGAGAGCACTTTGTTCCCACCTGTAGTGTGAGATGGAGAGCACTGTGCAGCTTATGAAGACAACATCCATGTTCTTCTCTAGTATCGTGTCTTAGGTTTAAGAACACCATACTAATCTCCTGTAGTGTCTCAGGTTGGCGAGCACCTTGCTCAGCTCCAGGACTAGAGGAGATACTGACCCCGGAAGGGTTGTTCTCTTCAGGTTGCTCTCCAGCTAAGCGTGCAGTTTGAGCACATGTTCCTCTCCAGTGGGTGAGGCTTAAGTGACGCGTTTGGGACCTCCTGTAGGAGGTGTGACTAAAGTAAAGAGCCATTACCCACACACTGAGGTGGGAGGCGCGCGTGTGACTCTGCACGCGGTGTGCCGTCCCAGTCACTGGCGTCCCGCCCAGTGTTCAGGCCGAATTGTCTTGGTCATCAGCTTCAGATCAGGGCAACACACACTGCAGGGACTAAAAGAGGAGGGAGTGTGTGTGTGTGTTCAGGTTCAGGTCAGGGTAACACACACTGCAGGAACTAAAAGAGGAGGAAGTGTGTGTGTTCAGGTTCAGGTTCAGGGTAACACACACTGCAGGGACTAAAAGAGGAGGGAGTGTGTGTGTTTAGCTTCAGGTTCAGATCAGGGTCACACAGACTATAGGAACTAAAACAGGAAGTGCGTATCTTTAGCTTCCATACTGTAATGGTGGTTTGAGGAGGACAACGTTCGGTTGCTATGCAGTTCAAGTATGAAAAAATCTCTTCTGGAAAACGTAAAAACTGTAAACAAAAACGTGAAAGGCTTGGGGTGGTTCTTAATTGGCCAATAATCAATCAACAAACTGAGAGCACTGGCCAGCCAGTGTGCCGAAGCCGAGCGTTTTGGCCGATGACCTCCCCTGCGTGACGCGCCCCTGCTCGAGCTGTGACCACGCAAACTGGCATACAGTCCGCCGCACCGCACCGTATTTCAAATCATCCAGTCCCGCTTCCAGCTGCCCTTCTCAACGATTTCAGTCTGTGATTTAAATTTAAAAATATCCTCCGATTTATTACAGTTTCAGCAAAAAATACGTGGCTGTTGATGTTGGGTAAATGTCACCCTTTTATTGGATTTCTATGTGTAGCTATACCTGCCGGTCTTTTCTGTGTAACGGGAGGGTACTCAGAGTGCAGATACCGATGCATATACGGAGATACGCAAGGGCACAAGTGCCCCTACAGAAGGCGGGGGGGGCGGGGGGGCGGGGGTCACCCCCCAACACTACTGGAGAGCTGCAGTGTCTCTGTGGGTTTTCCGGTGCCCTGTTAGTCAGTAGCCAGGTTAGACCGAGGAAACGTGGGTTTCAGTTCACTCGATTAGCCTGTGTTAGCGCGGGAGCGTACTGACCCATAATGTATGATTAGCCTGTGCTAGCACTGTTAGCACTGTAGCATATTAACCCATAATGCACGATTAGCCTGTGCTAGCACTATTAGCACTGTAGCATATTAACCCATAATGCACGATTAGCCTGTGCTAGCACTGTTAACGCTGGAGCGCACTGACCCATAATGTACGATTAGCCTGTGCTAGCGCTGTTAGCACTGTAGCATATTAATCCATAATGCACGATTAGCCTGTGCTAGCGCTGTTAGCACTGTAGCATATGAATCCATAATGCACGATTAGCCTGTGCTAGCGCTGTTAGCACTGTAGCATATTAATCCACAATGTACGATTAGCCTGTGCTAGCACTGATAGCTCTGGAGCGTATTGATCCATGCAGCCTGAATAAAAACCAGGCTACCCAACCACCACCAGGCTAAAGGGCATGGCCATCCACACCACAACAGTCACCAGAGAACCAGCAGCCCCAGGATTCTGATACCCCTAGCCTGGCCTGAAGTGAACTGACATTATGCAGGGTGGAGCACCAGATGTGCTGGGCTTATAACCTACATCATCGTTTTTTTTAAACGTCCACTTTCACTATTGGGAAACGTACTGGTAATTTTCATCTCGAAACGGTGGGGGGGGGGGGGGGGGGGGCGTCGCCGCTATGACTCATGGTACGGCGAACTGAACCATGTGGCACTGCGAGACGTTAGAGGGAGTTCCCCCACCTACAGAAAGACGGAGGAACCTCTGATTTATCACACGATAGAGGTGATGGGAGGTGGAAAGCACAGGGGGCAGAAAGTAAAAGTCCTGCCAGGTGTTTCTTCCACCCATCAACTCAGCCCAGCCGATTTCACTGATTAGTTCTGCCTCCTGGCTGAAGAATTGTGCTAATTGGTAAAAATCCAGGTGATTGGAACAAAATACTGGGGAGGACTTTTACTTTCCGAACCTGGATTTTCCACCTGTGGTGGTGATGATGTGCACAGTACCACATCCCACATTGCAGAGTGTTGCAAATGTTACCTGTTGAGAGTTGCGTTTACGCTGTTGGAGTTGAATTGACACTGGACATTTTTCTGTGTAGAAGACACGTGTATAATAATAATAATAATAATAATAATAATAATAATAATAATAATAATAATAATAATAATAATAATAATAATGATCCACGATCCGCGGCAGCGTTCATCTTTCCCTGGTTACGCAGAGTGTGTTCTGGTATTCTTTTCTGCCTGCAGAATTGTGTGTTATTCATGTGCCCGTGCCTGTGCGGGGTGGGGGGGTGGGGGGGGTGCAGACAGCTTCCCCCGCTGGGAGTCGCCGTGTCGCTCTTTAATACGCCGACGTTGATGCTGACGGCGACGCGATGTTCCCCCCACCCCCACCCCCCACCCACCTTTGTGTTTATCGGAGGGCGTGCAGGCCACACGCATTCTCTCACACACCACAGCTCTCTCTCTCTCTCTCTCTCTCTCTCTCTCTCTTTATGGGAGCGAGCGAACGGGCGGGCGGGCGGCGTAATCGGCGGCATCACAAGCCGCCCGCGGAAATAAAGGTTGCCTTGGAAACGCGGCCTTATCGGCGGTCGCGGTCACCTCTGCGCGCGTCCCTCCCTCCGGCGGCGGCCGAAAGGAGCGGCCAATGAGGTGGACACACACAGAAAACCACCGAGGCAACGGCATTTACACTGAAGCATCTTCATCCCGGTTCTGTGCTCTTTGCCCTGTTCAGAGGGACTGAACCTGTGACATCACGAGCCAGACTCAACTAATCGTTCCAAATTTCTGGATGGCTGGTATTCATGTTTTTTTTTTTTTTTACCACATATTTTTTTCATTCCACTGATAATGCACCTAAAAAAGAGAAATTTACTCAATATCTGTACTAAGTGCAAACCAGCAGCCTGTGGTGTGGCTTTGCTGAGCAAAAGAACACAGATTCAGCAGAACTGTTCTCAGGACAGTGATCACATTAAAACACCTTGATACGGAGTTAGATACTGTCTGGCCTGCAGGTAATCAGAGCACTAATCTAGTCAAGAAAATGGCGGGCCTTGTTTGGATGAATGGCCTGTTCTGGTCATCATGTCATGTTACCTCAAGCCAGTCACACACGTTTCTATGACACAGCATCACTGTGCTGTGCAGAGCTGAGGGCATGGTTCAGTGTTAGCAGAGGCTAAACGCGCGCTCTGTCCCGCGCCGAACGCAGCCGCGCCTCCTTGTGGAGGCAGGAGCCCTGTTCGAGCGCTAAGTGTGTTCAGATGTTTAATTAATGGGCGCACCTCTCCGTGTGTAAACAGCCGGGCCCCACTGCGTTTCCGCTGAAAGCATTTCCTCACAAGCTGCCACGTCACTGGGCCCCACGTTTCACACATGAACTCATATTCTCTGACGCAGTCAGATATATTATTAATATCATTATTATGTTCCAGTTATAGTTAGGGCTGCAAGTTTGTCTCCACCATGTGACCTGCAGGGAGTTAAACGTGCATTTCAGTGGTTATCCTCCAGGGGTCCCCATAGGCACTCCCAACGGCACAGTCGAGTGACTAATTGCACAATTAAGTTTCAAATGGAGACATTTCTAAAAACAATTAGTTGATCTAATATGGGGAGATTCAGGAAGTAAAATGAACGTGGTTTGGAAGTTTAAATGCTATGAAAAGCATGTTTGAGCCAGTGGTGTTCGTGTGTGGTGTGTGTCTGTGTGTGGTTGTCTATGTGTTGCTGTCCTTTTACAAAAAAATTGGCCCCAGTGGAATGTAAACATGAGCTAAATAAACTCCTCAGGGACTAGCTACTCTACACACATGTCGAGAGAAAGAGAGAGAGAGGAAGTGCCAGGGAGAGAGAAGGAATGAGGAAGAGAGATTCAGGAGAGAGAGGGGAGAGCAACACTGAGCAGGGGAAGGAATGGTAGAACGAGAGAGTTATGATTGCCAAGGGCTGTGTGATCACCGTGAGACTGGTGAGGCGGAAACAGAGATGCACTCTCTCCTACACTAGAGGTTGCTGGTTTGATTCCCAGTTAGAGTGCTACAGCTGAGGCAATGGATTCTGTGTTACACAACACAAACACACTCAGACCCACACACACACAAACACACTCAGACCCACACACACACAAACACAGTAACACTCACACGCACACACACGCACACAGACTACACACACAGGACTCGGGATAAGAGAGTGTAGTATTAAGTGCCAAAGGAGTTTTTGGAACAGTACAGGACACCCCAGCCAAGAAGGGCTTGTGTTCTCCCGGGTTCCCTGGGTGCAGTGGAGCTGCAGGGATGCTTTTCTGAACAGCTGCAGTTTGGCTGATGTCACAGAGTGATGTCACAGAGTGAGCATGTTATATACAGGTTTGGAGTGAGAGTGTTTTTACTCCACTCTGAAGCCCGGTCTTAAGTGCCGTTCTCTAAGGTTACACACACACACACACACACACACACATACATGCACACACACACACACAAACACATACATACATACACACACACACACACACACAAACACATACATACATGCACACACACACAAACACATACATGCACACACGCACACAGGCAAACACATACATACATGCACACACACGCACACACACAAACACATACATACATGCACACACGCACACACACAAACACATACATACATGCACACACACACGCACACACACAAACACATACATACATGCACACACACACGCACACACACAAACATACATACATGCACACACACGCACACACACAAACACATACATACATGCACACACACGCACACACACAAACATATACATACATGCACACACACGCACACACACACACAAACACATACATACATGCACACACACGCACGCACACAAACATATACATACATGCACACACACACACACGCGCACACAAACGTTTGCAGTCGAACGCTTGGCCTCACTGTGCTCTCTCTCAGTAGAACACTTATTCCAGCTGAGGTCAGAAATGCGGAAGCAGCGTTTTTCCTTAAAAGACGTGTCTTTCCTGATTGTGCTTGTGTGTGGCCTGTGTGTGGCTGGACTGGCTGAACCGTGTTTCCCCATCATTTGGGACGGGGGGGAAGTGTCGGGGCAGAAATTGTTCTTCTCCCCCTCTTCTCGGTTTAGGGGTATGTAATGCGGGGGGGTAACAGAATGGCGGTTTAGGGGAATGTAATGCGGGGGGAAACAGAATGGCGGTTTAGGGGGATGTAATGAGGAGGGAACAGAATGGCGGTTTAGGGGGATGTAATGCAGGGGGAACAGAATGGCGGTTTAGGGGTATGTAATGCGGGGGGAACAGAATGGCGGTTTAGGGGTATGTAATGCGGGGGGAACAGAATGGCGGTTTAGGGGGATGTAATGCGGGGGAAACAGAATGGCGGTTTAGGGGGATGTAATGAGGAGGGAACAGAATGGCGGTTTGGCGGTCAGTAATGTGGCTGGTTTTTGCGGGAGTACAGGATAGCGGTTTGGCGGTTCACGCTGGTCTGACCCGGGCCTGAGAGCGGGCGTCTGGGCGCAGCAGGCTGAGCTGCTCAGTGTCTGATCTCCTGTCTCTTTCATTTGGTTTTTCATCTGCAGCTTAAACAGGCTGGAGAAACAGAGAAACAGAGAAACAGAGAGAGCAGAGAAACAGAGAAACAGAGAAACAGAGAGAGCAGAGAAACAGAGAAACAGAGAGAGCAGAGAAACAGAAACAGAGAAACAGAGAAACAGAGAGAGCAGAGAAACAGAGAAACAGAGAAACAGAGAGAGCAGAGAAACAGAGAAACAGAAACAGAGAAACAGAGAAACAGAGAAACAGAGAAACAGAGAGAGCAGAGAAACAGAGAAACAGAAACAGAGAAACAGAGAAACAGAGAAACAGAGAGAGCAGAGAAACAGAGAAACAGAGAAACAGAGAGAGCAGAGAAACAGAGAAACAGAAACAGAGAAACAGAGAAACAGAGAAACAGAGAAACAGAGAGAGCAGAGAAACAGAGAAACAGAGAAACAGAGAGAGCAGAGAAACAGAGAAACAGAAACAGAGAAACAGAGAAACAGAGAAACAGAGAAACAGAGAGAGCAGAGAAACAGAGAAACAGAGAAACAGAGAGAGCAGAGAGAGCAGAGGCGCTCCCGATCGACAGAGCCGCGCTCCACCGTGGCGGTAATGAGAGAGGCTCCCCCCAAATCCCCCCCCCACCCCCCCACCGGCGTGTCCTCCCGCCATGGTGCCGGTAATAGGCCGGAGTTATTCGCTGTTCGTTTGTCAGGACGCGGCCCAAACGCTTTTGGGGAATCATGCGGCTTTTATCCCCTAACAGGGCTCCTCACTGTCAGCCCAAAATCTTCACTGCCAGCCCAAAAAAGTCGTGCACAGAAAAGCAGCCTGATCACAGGCGTCTGAACCTCTATTTATTATTGTTTTTATGTGTCATTTGGACTAGCCAACCACACAGGCAAGGCTATACAGACACTCTGTCGTTCTCTAGACTGGTTGATAATGAAGTAAACAAGTTTATTACATATAAAATTTCTTTCTTATTTTTCTGTGGTTGTTTGGAAACGTTGGTTGCCGTGTGCATTTCTGCGGGGCTGTATCAGAGAACATGGCAAATAAAGGTTTTTGATTTCAGCTCAAAATTTCCATATTGTGTGCACACATTTCTTACAGTATGTCATCTATTTTGATTATGGGCAAAAATCAAACAGATGACCGTTAAGTTCAATGAAAATTCACGATGAAATAAGATTAAAGGAGCACACACACATTGCACCTGAAGCATTTTGCGTGGGCTAACGGCTTACTGAGCAGAGGCCAGGGATGTCCTAATTTTACCGTATCTTTGACCGAATTAATTCTTTCATTCAGGTTTTAACGGACCGGGGATCTTAAACTCAAATCCGGGAGGGTCCCCTGTGATTGCTGTTTTTTTAAGTGCTTAACTGAAGTCACTGATTGGCTGGAGAGTTGGCACACCTAAACTGGCTGCTGATTGAAAGGAAATTGACAAAACTCGGCAGAGACTGCGGCCCTCCAGGACTGGAGTTTGAGCCCCCTGGGAGAGAGTATTTCTGCTCATTTTGAGGGATGGTCCACATAATGAATTTGTTTTTTTTAAAAGACGTTTTACTGAATTCTCAGTCTTCAGCAGCAGTTTGGAAGTGCCCCGCAGTCTCATTCACCACTACCATTCATCAGCTACATTTTCATAAGAACAGCTGTATTTACTGTAGTGACGCAGTCATAATAATTAACATGTAAATGACCAGGTTCATAAAGGGTTAAAGGTCATCAGATATGCTAATTATTTTATGCCACGTAAGTTTAGCCATGCGCGGGCTCAAGAGTGAGGTACAGGTAGTCCAACCACAACCAAGTGTGCTGCTCCTGTCCCCTCTGCTTGGCTCCGCCCCCCAGGTGATCCGATTGGCTGCATTTAGTCGGGCAGGCTGAACATGGCCTGAGGAGGGAGGACCTCAGTGACATCACAGCTCTAGGATGTATAATGTGCAGTGTGTGTGCGCGTGCGTATGATTTCACTGTGATGAAGGGTACAGGGTGTGGTTCTACGTTGTAGCTCTGGCTCACTGCAGCCCTCTACAGGCTAAAGAAGGTATTGATGATGAGAGAACCTGTGTCCTGTCTGTTATGCATATATCCCAGCCCCCACCCCCTCTCTCTCACTCTCCCCACCTCTCTCTCTCTCTCCCTCCCTCTCCCCCTCTCTCTCTTTCTCTCCCTCTTCCCTCTCCCCTCTCCCCCCTCCCCCCCACTCCCCCCTCTCTCTCTCTCTCTCTCTCTCAGAATGTCTGTTTCTCAGCACCTGGCCCTGTACGGGAAGCAGCTGCATACAGATTACATGTCCTAATCCTTCTCCCTCTCACACATTTTCAGCCTCCCTCCCTCCCTTCTTCTCTCTTTCTAGCTCTCTGTTCTCTTTCTCCCTCTCTCTCCCACCCCCTTCTTGCTTCTCTCTTTCTAGCTGTCTGTCTCCCTCTCTCTCCCACCCCTCCCTCCTCCTCTCTTTCTAACTCTCTATCTCTCTCTCTCCCACCCCTTCTCTCCCCTCCCCTCCCCTCTCCCTCTCTGTGTTTACCTTGTCCTGCGTGTCACTTCCTGTTATGGCCCATGGCTAATACAGGTTAGCGGTTTTTGCGGTTGACACTACTAGCGTCCTCGGTGTGAGGTAGTACACGACAGCGTGTGCATGGAGAGGTTCCCACGCAGCCACACACTGAGCGTGGCGCGCATTGATGAGGTCACTTTACTCACCACACAGCCACACACTGATCGCGGCGCACATTGATGAGGTCACTTTACTCACCACACAGCCACACATTGATCGCGGCACGCGTTGATGAGGTCATTTTACTCACCACACAGCCACAGTAGGTTTATTGTAGTTTTATTTCACATCTTCTGTGTTTGGGATCTGACCCTTCTGTAGCTGTGTTTGGGATCTGACCCCTCTGTAGCTGTGTTTGGGATCTTACCTCTCTGTAGCTGTGTTTGGGATCTGACCCCTCTGTAGCTGTGTTTGGGATCTGACCTCTCTGCAGCTGTGTTTGGGATCTGACCCCTCTGTAGCTGTGTTTGGGATCTGACCTCTCTGCAGCTGTGTTTGGGATCTGACCCCTCTGTAGCTGTGTTTGGGATCTGACCCCTCTGTAGCTGTGTTTGGGATCTGACCTCTCTGCAGCTGTTTGGGATCTGACCCCTCTGTAGCTGTGTTTGGGATCTGACCTCTCTGTAGCTGTGTTTGGGATCTGACCCCTCTGTAGCTGTGGTTGGGATCTGACCTCTCTGTAGCTGTGTTTGGGATCTGACATGTCTTTGTGTTTGGGATCTGACCCCTCTGTAGCTGTGTTTTGGATCTGACCCCTCTGTAGCTGTGTTTGGGATCTGACCTCTCTGTAGCGGTGTTTGGGATCTGACCCCTCTGTAGCTGTGTTTTGGATCTGACCCCTCTGTAGCTGTGTTTGGGATCTGACCCCTCTGTAGCTGTGTTTGGGATCTGACCTCTTTGTAGCTGCATTTGGGATCTGACCTCTCTGTAGCTGTGTAGCTGTGTTTGGGATCTGACATGTCTTTGTGTTTGAGATCTGACCTCTCTGTAGCTGTGTTTGGGATCTGACCTCTTTGTAGCTGTGGCTGGTGAAGGCGATGTTACTTCCTGCACAGGGGAAAGTCCCACAATCACTACAGAGTTCAGGGGCTTCCCCTGTGGGTTTGAGGTCTGTGTGTGTGTGTGTGTGCATGTGAGTGTGTGAGTGTGTATGTGATGAGTGTGTGTGTGTGTGTGTGTGTGTGTGTGTGTGTGTATGTGTGTACAAAGAGTACACACATACTTTGTGTTGTCATGCTGCTGACTTCTCTTCTGGGCCTCGCTCACCTTTCAGCCAGCGCTCTCTCTCCCGCAACTTCCCACAATGCAACACGGCGAAACACTGCCAGGTTTCACTGGGCTTTCGCAAGCGGAGAAACCTGGGTCTGTCCAATCAGAGAGAACAGGAAGAGAAGCTTATCTTATTTTAGAGAGCAGGTGATGACCAGGAGAAACCCGTGTCTTATTTCAAACACACGTTGTGTGAGTGCAGGCTGCAGCAGTGACCACAGCAGCTCAGACACCACTGCTCATTCAGCATTAGAATCAGGGAAATAAAAGCCCAAACGTGCAGATGCGGTTCCTGCATGTCGCGGTGGCTGTGTAGCCGTGTGGAGGCCTGACCTTTGACCTCCACCCCCGGCGTGTGTGCGTGTTTCGCCGGGTTAGCTGCATGTGACGCAGTTTTCCCGCGAGCCAGACCCCAGAGCTCTCACACAGCCAGAGCGCAGAGCTCTCACACAGCCAGAGCGCAGAGCTCTCACACAGCTGAGCGCAGAGCTCTCACACAGCCAGAGCGCAGAGCTCTCACACAGCCAGAGCGCAGAGCTCTCACACAGCCAGAGCGCAGAGCTCTCACACAGCCAGAGCGCAGAGCTCTCACACAGCTGAGCGCAGAGCTCTCACACAGCTGAGCGCTGGGGGTGACAGGGCCGCTTTGTGTGTCAGAGTCATTAGCAGTTTCTCTGCGACTTTCCCCCTTTCTTTCTCTCTTCCGCCCTTTTCACTCTTTCATTCTCTGCTCTGCTCCCTCTCTCTCTCTCCTATCTCTCTCTCCCTCTCCCCCTCTCCTCTCTCTCTCCCTCCCTCTCCTATCCCTCTGCTCCCTCTCTCTCTCTCCCTCCCTCTCCTATCTCTCTCTCCCTCTCCCCCTCTCCTCTCTCTCTCCCTCCCCCCCTCTCCTATCCCTCTGCTCCCTCTCTCTCTCTCCCTCCCTCTCCGATCTCTCTCTCCCTCTCCCCCTCTCCTCTCTCTCTCTCCCTCCCTCTCCTCTCTCTCTATCTCGCCCCCCATCTGCTGTTCCGCTGGTATGTCATGGGGTGAGGGGGTTGAGTCGGGCCGAGGGGCGGGGGGGGGGGGGGGGTGTTTGGGGTGTACATGCACAGAGGGTCTTTGATGTGCAGGAGATGTAGAGATTTCAGTGGTGGGATTGGAGGTTGAGTCTGTAATTAGGACTGTCAGTATCTTTGTTAGTGTTGTGGAAGTTATAACCAGAGTCTGTGGGTGGCAGTGTAGTATAATGGGCAAGGAACTGGTCTTGTAACCTAAAGGTCACAAGTTCAATTCACTGCCTTGAGCAAGGTACTTAACCTGCATTGCTTCAGTATATACCCAGCTGTATAAATGGATGTAGTGTAAATGCCGTGTAGAATGTTGTGTAAGTTGCTCTGGATAAGAGCGTCTGATAAATGCCTGTAATGTAATGACTATGTTGGTTATGACCAGGCTCTGTGTGTGAGTGCTGTGTGTCGGTTATGACCAGGCTCTGCGTGTGAGTGCTGTGTGTTGGTTATGACCAGGCTCTGTGTGTGAGTGCTGTGTGTTGGTTATGACCAGGCTCTGCGTGTGAGTGCTGTGTGTTGGTGAGTGCTGTGTGTTCATTATGACCAGGCTCTGTGTGTGAGTGCTGTGTGTCGGTTATGACCAGGCTCTGCGTGTGAGTGCTGTGTGTCGGTTATGACCGTGCTCTGCGTGTGAGTGCTGTGTGTCGGTTATGACCAGGCTCTGCGTGTGAGTGCTGTGTGTCGGTTATGACCGTGCTCTGCGTGTGAGTGCTGTGTGTCGGTTATGACCAGGCTCTGCGTGTGAGTGCTGTGTGTCGGTTATGACCAGGCTCTGCGTGTGAGTGCTGTGTGTCGGTTATGACCAGGCTCTCTTTGAAGCGTTTGGAATAAAGAGCAGAAACTCTGTGAATAGCCCCAGATTCTGTGCCCCCCCTCCAGGACCAGAGACCCCCCCCCCCCCCCCGTAAAGCTGCTCCTCCAGTGAGCCAGCCTGGAGAACCACGTCCACACAGCCACTCATCACCGGCTTAATTATGAAGAGCATTTGGCTAATTAGCCGGTGCAGAGGGAGTCATTATGGCTCTTTCCTGCTGTCCGTTCCTTTAGGCCGAGTGTGGAACACAGCTGGAGCTGACGAACAATGGCTCCGATTCAGACAGACAGACAGACAGGAACGCACTGATTTAGACAGACGGACGGACAGGAACGCACTGATTCAGACAGACAGACGGACAGGAACGCACTGATTCAGACAGACAGACGGACAGGAACGCACTGATTCAGACAGACAGACAGACAGGAACACACTGATTTAGACAGACGGACAGGAACGCACTGATTCAGACAGACGGACAGGAAAGCACTGATTCAGACAGACGGACAGGAACGCACTGATTCAGACAGACGGACAGGAACGCACTGATTCAGACAGACGGACAGGAACGCACTGATTCAGACAGACAGACGGACAGGAACACACTGATTCAGACAGACGGACAGGAACGCACTGATTCAGACGGACGGACGGACAGGAACACACTGATTCAGACAGAAAGACGGACAGGAACGCACTGATTCAGACAGACGGACGGACAGGAACACACTGATTCAGACAGACGGACAGGAACGCACTGATTCAGACAGACAGACGGACAGGAACACACTGATTCAGACAGACGGACAGGAAAGCACTGATTCAGTCAGACAGACAAGCAGACCGGAAGACGGACATGATCGCGGACGTATCTGAAAGTATGTTCATAATAGAACTTTTGTGAACTTCGGTGCTTCCCCTGCTAAGAAGAATTTCCTTAACTCACGCTAAATGAAAAAAAAGGTTGAACCCAGAGACCTGTATAAGCTTCATCAAACCTCAGAGCTGTCCCCTGATTGGTCTATGTAACAGCCGTACACCTGCTTCCCCTGCTGGTGATGCAAAGCGGTGATTTTGTTTTTCTTCCTTGTTCAGCAGATGAAGTTTCGTGTTTTATTTTTATCGTGGTTCGGTAGACTCCACCCGTTTTCACTTGGGCTGCTGTTATTCTGTTTTATTTTTATTTTCTGCGGTGGTGCGCATGGGGTTTTCCTGGGGAAGCGGTGACACACTGCTCCCTGCGTCTCCTCTGGACTACATCACAGAGCCGCACAGAGAGGGGCGGAGTCACGGAGAGAAGAAAGAAAGGCCGGCTGAACACTGTTCCAGAGCGATGCTGAACACTGTTTCAGAACGATGCTGAACACTGTTCCAGAGCGATGCTGAACACTGTTTCAGAACGATGCTGAACACTGTTTCAGAGCGATGCTGAACACTGTTTCAGAACGATGCTGAACACTGTTTCAGAGCGATGCTGAACACTGTTCCAGAGCGATGCTGAACGCTGTTTCAGAGCGATGCTGAACACTGTTTCAGAGCGATGCTGAACACTGTGTTCCAGAGCGATGCTGAACACTGTTTCAGAGCGATGCTGAACACTGTGTTCCAGAGCGATGCTGAACACTGTTTCAGAGCGATGCTGAACACTGTTTCAGAACGATGCTGAACACTGTTTCAGAGCGATGCTGAACACTGTTTCAGAGCGATGCTGAACACTGTGTTTCAGAGCGATGCTGAACACTGTTTCAGAGCGATGCTGAACACTGTTTCAGAGCGATGCTGAACGCTGTTTCAGAGCGATGCTGAACACTGTTTCAGAGCGATGCTGAACACCGTGTTCCAGAGCGATGCTGAACACTGTGTTCCAGAGCGATGCTGAACACTGTTCCAGAGCGATGCTGAACACTGTGTTCCAGAGCGATGCTGAACACTGTTTCAGAGCGATGCTGAACACTGTTCCAGAGCGATGCTGAACACTGTGTTCCAGAGCGATGCTGAACACTGTTTCAGAGTGATGCTGAACGCTGCGTTCCAGAGTGATGCTGAACACTGTTTCAGAGTGATGCTGAACGCTGCGTTCCAGAGCATTAGCCAGCAGTGAATATTAGCATGTTAGCCAGCAGTGAATATTAGCATGTTAGCCAGCAGTGAATATTAGCACATTAGCCAGCAGTGAATGTTAGCGCATTAGCCACCAGTGAATGTTAGTGCGTTAGCCAGCAGTGAATGTTAGTGCGTTAGCCAGCAGTGAATATTAGCATGTTAGCCAGCAGTGAATATTAGCATGTTAGCCAGCAGTGAATATTAGCGCGTTAGCCAGCAGTGAATATTAGCACATTAGCCACCAGTGAATGTTAGTGCGTTAGCCAGCAGTGAATGTTAGCGCGTTAGCCAGCAGTGAATATTAGCGCATTAGCCAGCAGTGAATGTTAGTGCGTTAGCCACCAGTGAATGTTAGCGCGTTAGCCAGCAGTGAATATTAGCGCATTAGCCAGCAGGGAACGTTAGCGCATTAGATGGTGGTAAAGCAGCGCTTGTCAGTCTGAGTGGCCTGACCTGACCCCACGGGAAGAGGAGAAGGAGGGCAGTGACTCAGCATTGCCTGTTCTCATTGGGCAACAGTGTAGCATAACGGTTAGGCAACTGGATCGGTGGTTGCAGGTTTTATGCCCAGGTGGTCAACCTGGGATAAAGCACTCAACAGAAATATCTGGTAACATAAATGGATTGTATTTTGTTAAATATTAAAGAAGCAAGCTGTTTAAGTCACTCTGGAGTGAGAGCTAAATGCCTGGATGTACAGCACATGTTGTTCGCCCATTTATGGAACAAATAAAAACGTCACATAAAGCCCAGTTACAGAGCACCGTGACGGAGAGGAGGAGGCCAGGGGCTGTTACTGTCAGTCCTGCTCGGGAGGGGGGGGGTGAAGTGACCGAGCCTAAACGATCCAGCTCAACGTTGTTTTGGCGCCCTGTTTAATGCTCACGTGGCTGTGTGTCCATGCCAAGCAGCTGCTCCATCGCTGAAACTTTCACACTGGAGCCTGGAATCTCAGGGAGATTTCCCCTCCGCGCGATGTCTCATCTGGAGTCACTGAAAACGGTCCCTCGCACGGTTAAACCGGACGAGCGTGGCCGGATCAACGAGCGCGTTTGCATCGGATCCGCTTCCATTGAGCCTCTCGATGCGGCGTCCAATGAAAGACGTGATCCGGCGTCCAATGAAAGACGAGAGGCGGCCGAAGACGCGTGATCGCCGTTCTCCGTGAAGGCGGAAATCGTGCGCCACGTCGTCGACTCGCCCAAGTAGCCGTTTCTCATCGTTTCCGCGACGTTGTGAACGGCGGGCATTTTCACCATGGGGATTTGCCCTTCCTCTTTCTTTGCAGTGTTAATTACATCCTGATCTCAGTTGTCCTTCGCCTCTTTCTCCTGCTCTCACTCTGCTATTAGTCTGTTATTGTTTTTTTCCCGTTCTGAATACTCCTCTTTATGTTCTGTGGCTGCTCTCGTGGGGGGGCGGGGGGGGGGGAGGGGTAATAACAGCGTGTCTCTCTCTCCGAAAGGCTGCAGTTAGGCCCGGAGGATGACGTCCGTGGGCGAGCCCTCTCCTGCGAGAGGGCACTCGTACGCCCTCTGTGTTCAGCGCGCTCTGTGCTTAGCGCTGTTTGGCGTTCAGGCCTGACACGTGTGCCCCCCTCAGCTCGAAAAGCGGGGCGGTCCGGCAACAATCGTGGGGGGAGGTCGCGCCCCGAGATGTGAGATCTGAGGGAAAAAACCCTCTGAATACCGGCTCGTCCTGACTTTTTCTTTTTATGCCTACATTAATATCATATTTTTGTTGTAGGACAAAAGGATTTAGGCAAAAAAAGGAGTTGGTATTTTTGCAGGATCGTGTGTGTGTGTGTGTGTGTCTATGTGCACACGTGTATGTGTGCGCACGTGTGTGTGTGTGTATGTGTGCTCACGTTTGTGTGTGTGTGTGTCTATGTGCACACGTGTGTGTGTGTGTATGTGTGCTCACGTTTGTGTGTGTGTGTGTCTATGTGCACACGTGTGTGTGTGTGTGTGTGTGTGTATGTGTGCGCACGTGTGTGTGTGTGTGTGTGTGTGTGTGTGTGTCTATGTGCACACGTGTATGTGTGTGTGTGTGTCGTCCCAGTCCTAGTGATTTAGGTGATGTCACCATTGGTTGGCAGCCGTGAGGACACAGTTTGCTTGTGAAGAGTTTTTTCTGGGAAGCAACCCTAAAACGGGGCGTGTTGTGGTCCAGTTGCCTGGTGTTTTTAATTTATTTTAGGAGCGAGGCGGGGTGAACCTCGGTGCGTAACGGTGGGGGAACTCCCCTACGCGGCTTTGTTGTGGTTACTGTTACCGTGCGTGACTCCGGGCGATGTTTCACTGTGCCCCGGTTTACACCAAAATCACCGCGAAAAGCTTTGATGTCTTCAGCACGTGCCCCGCGGCCTGAAAGACATGCGTCGCTAATGCTGTGTTTGTTTCACAGACTACAAATATGTGACTACAAGTCCCATAATGCTTTGCTTCTAACAAGTCATTTGAAAGTATCACAGACAAGCATGTAAGTGTAAATGAAATCTGGGTGGTGAGGGCGGGGGTGGGGCGGGGGCATAAGGCAGCGTGGAGAAGGTCTCTGGGCCCGGTGTGTGCTGATCGACTGACCAATCACAGCGCAGGTCCTCTGGTTGCGTGTGTGTGCGCTGATGAACTAACCAATCACAGCGCATGTCCTCTGGTCGCGTGTGTGCGTTAATGAGGGCAGCTGGCCGAACGTTGCCCCTAGGTTCTGACTGCTGAGCAGATGGTGTGCGTGGAGCTTCCTTCCACTTCCTGCTCAAGCCCCGCCCCTTAGAGCCCAGAGCCCGCTCCCGTTCATGCTCAGCTGAATGAGATCAGTCGTGCAAACAGCTGTTACCGGGATCATAATACACCAGCTTGATTTTGGTCTGTCTGTCTCTCTCTGTCTCTGTCTCTGTCTCTCTCTCTCTCTCTCTCTCTCTCTCTCTCTCGGTGGAGCTGTTGTCCTGCACGGCATGTGCAGGACTTTGTGGGAGCTGAAGGAGGGATGAGCGGAGGATAGGAGGTGGAGGGAGGTGTGAGGAGGTGGGGGGAGGTGGGCGGAGGTGTAGCAGAGAGAGTCAGAGCCCTGCTGACTGCACGCTCCCCAGATCAATGCGCATTACAGACTGCAGCAGCCTGGCGTGCCCCCCCCCAACGCGCACCCCCCCCTCAGACACACCCCTCTGTCCTCAGAGAAATGGAGAGGAACGGGCAGAGAGGTAGAGAGAGAGAGAGAGAAAGGTGAGAGAGAGAGAGACAGAGAGAGAGAGACAGCCCCAGTATGATGGACGGTCTCCTCATCCTCCCACAAATGTGTGTGTAAGTGTGTGTGTATATATGTATGCGTGTGTGTATGTGTGTGTGAGTGTGTGTAAGTGTGTGTATGCATATGTGTAAGTGTGTGTGTGTGTGTGTGTGTAGGGTTAGTGTGTAATCAGAGGGCCTCTCTATTCTCCATGGACTCATTCCTCTCTCTCTTCCTGCCTCAGTCAGCAGCTGCAGTCAGTGCAGGTGTAGCTCCGCTGTGCTGCTCTCTTCCTATAAATCAATAACCCCCCCCTCCCACCGATAAACCCCCACCCCCCCCCCCCCCCACACCCCTCCCCCCGATACTCCCTACGGGCTCCCTACGCTGGGTTCCCCCTTTATCTCCCAAATCCAGCCCCTGCACCCTGGACACGTTCCTCAAAGTGTCTCAGATTCCACCCCACACAGTACCCCAGGCCACACCCCTCTGCTCCCATTTGGGCGCCTCCCTCCCCCTTTCCCCTTTTTACACTGTCACATTGTTACCTGCCAGCACAGCCAATCAGGAGGCCAGGCTTCACAGCGTCATCGGTAGGCACGTTCTTTCAGGGCGTGGCCTCTTAGGCAGTGGTCTGCGAGGCTGTGATGTCATGTTGCCAGATGTCCAGTAGGCTGAGAACAAAAGAGAAGAACAGACAAGCAGTTTTGTTGATTGTACACTACATGGCCTAAAGTATGTGGACACCTGACATCCAACATCTCATCCAAAAATTATGGGCATTAATATGGAGTTGGTCCACCCTTTGCTGTAATAACAACCTCCAGTCTTCTGGGAAGGCGTTATGCTAGATATTGGGGCATTGCTGCAGGGATTTGCTTTCATTTAGTCGGAAGAGCATTAGTGAGGTCGGGCACTGATTGGGCGATTAGGCCTGGCTCGCAGTTGGCTATCTAGTTGATCCCAAATGTGTTGGATGGGGTTGAGGTCAGGGCTCTGTGCAGGCCGGTCAAGTTCTTCCGCACCAATCTCAACAAAACCATTGCCGTATGGACCTCGCTGTGTGCCAGGGGCGCTGTCATGCTGAAACAGGAAAGGACCTTCCCCAAACTGCTGGGGAAGCACAGAATCGTCTAGAATGTGATTGTATGCTGCAAGATTTTCCTTCACTGGAACAAAGGTGGTGAAATCAAAATCACGCTGCAAACTCACAACAAACTCTGCAAACTCCCCTCCTCCAAATCTCCCCATAGCTTCTGCCATCCAGTTTCAATAAAAGCACTCATTTTAGACCTGGCATGCTGAACATTAGTTTTCTCTCAGAAAGAATGATTTTATCTGAGCAGGTAATGAAGTTTAATCAGGTAACGCCTCCGTATCGAGCTTGGCTTCGGCTCACAGAGTGACTGAAAGCACGCGCGTGGGATCGTCCTAAAATGGAGGACCGTCAGTGTGATAATGAACCGGTGTGAAAGAGAGGGCGAGGCCCGCTTCTCCTTCTGATGATGGAGTGATTAAAGGTTTTAAATTTCTCTGTTTTTTCTTTCCTCCGGCAGTAACGAACTACAACAATGGCGCGGAGGCGAACTCGGACTCGGACGACGAGGACAAGCTGCACATCGTGGAGGAGGACAGCCTGCCGGACGGGGGGGGCGGGGGGGACACGGGGGACGAGGCGGAGTCGGACGGCAACGCGCCAGAGAGCCGCCCGGACGCCCGCGCCGCAGTATTAACAGCCAACGGAAAACAGCGCCACCCGCAGTGGGACAGCGGTACTGCATCTGCCTCTCTCTCTCTGTTTCACTCTGCCTCTCTCCCTCTCTCTCTCTATTTCTGTTCCGTTCTCTCCGTTTCACTTCATCACTCTCCCCCACTTTCACTGTTCATCTCTCTCTCCCACCCTCTCCTTCACTCTTTCTGTTTGCCACTATTTATCTCTCTCTCTGTTTCACTCTGTCACTCCCTCTCACTCCCCCTCCTTCACTCTTTCTGTCTCACTGTTCATCTCTCTCCAGTTCACTCTGTCACTCTCCTTTTTTCTCCCTTTCTTTCACTGTTCATCTCTTTCCATTTCACAGTCTCCCTCTCCCCCTCTCTTTCAATCTGTCTGTCTCTCTCTCTGTCCACTCTTTGCCTCTCTGTTACTCTCTTGCTTTCTGTCTGTTTTACTCTCTTCTTTATCTTTCTGTTTTGGTCTTTCTGTATTTCTCTTTTTTTCTCTTTCTGTTTTGGTCTGCTCCTCGGTCCCTCCCTTTCCTCTCTCTTTCCCACAGGCACACGTAAACACACTTTTTTTTTTATTGATATTTTTAGTTCACAGGCCATTTTCATTCCCACATGTGGCGATATTAAAGCAAACAGACTGGAGCTTTCTGTAGGTATTTCAGTGTTTTAATAGCTGGGTTACTGCAGGCTTTCCCCTAATATCACTCACTGAGTTGGGCCAGTGAGTCACTGCTCACTCTGACTTATTTTTAGAAGGTCAAGGTTTAAACACAAATAAGAGTTCAGTGTCACCGTGGGAACCAGGAAATGTTGTTGCGCGAGCTCTGAGAGTTGGAGGAACTGTGGGTAATGTCGGAGCCGAGTCTGGCTCTGCAGTCACAGCCTGTGGGGGGGGGGGAGTTGTGAGGGCACAGGTGTGGCGGGAGACCGTTAGCGCCAGAGGTAGTTTCTCCTGGAGTGAGCACTCTCTCACCCTCAGCTTCCTGTGTGTTCTGACCGGTGAGGGGCGGGGCCTGGGGCGGGGGGGCTGGGGGCGGGGCCTGTGGACGGCGCTGGTCTGAGTCTGAACACTAACTGAGGAGGAGAGAGACGCCAATCGTTCTGCGTATTCACTCTGTTATTTTCACACAAAACTACTTGAGCGTCGGACGGGAATTAAAGAAGCGCGTGACCTGACATCACTATTTATTTATTCATTTATTTTTAATTCTGCATTTTGTAAAAAAAAAAAAAAGGCAGGGCTTCTTAGCGCTCTGCTAACTCATGAGAAATCCGTAAGGCTTCCTCCAGAGTAATTAAGTGATCATCGCCTCCATCGCCGCGTAATTCCACAGTCTGCGCTGAACGCAGGAAGCGATCATCTTTTTATGCTCACCGAATTTGGAGATTCATCTTTAGCGTTCATAGTGCGGTGCGCTGCCGTTTAGATAAAGCCTCACCTGAGATCCTGACCTCCCTCAGCTCAGCTCAGCTTCTCCATGTGCAGCGGCCCAAGCCTTTAACGACCAGTAAACAGAACTGCAGGCTGCTCACAGTTAAATAAACAGGTATCTTTTTGCCGATATTCACCAATGAGTCCCTCCGTTCCACATTTAGGCCTATTGTGCCTCTCATGGGTACCGCTATTCCACATTTACCCACAATTCTGTGTTCCCCACCTACTTAAACCCAATACATTCCACCTCATTTGTTAAAATCACTGCAGGCTTAACCAGTCATTATTTACCACGTTCTCTTAGAAGATATTGTAGCGCTCACAATTCTGTTATACACCACATGCATAGTTAGGCTTGGAGTTGGCCTACGTAATAAGCAGATTATGGAACTCGAGAACATTAAGTCCATGTGTTGTGGTGTCACTGAATACAATCTACTGTGAATCTGAATTGCCATCAAAACTGTAGAAAAATCTTGTGTCTTCCACTTATTTCAGAAAAAAACATTGTTGACTATGTTCTGTTAAAAATTGGAAATTAGTCGAGGGTAATAAATATTTTTTCTCCTCTTTTTGACAGAAGACCTGGGGCCTGATGCTAAGAAGCAGAGAACGAGGTTTAAAGGTACGTTCATTTGACCCAGACAGGAAGTAGACAGCTGGCATGAAAAGCATCATGGGACTTGTAGTTTCTCCCCCCAGGTGGTAGTCAGTAATTGGGGCACAACAATTGTCACTGTGACTACTTGGGTCTTTACTTTTATATTACTCATGCAAAACGGAATTAGTCACCGAAAGAAAAAGCAAACCTTATGTTGAGAAGTGCAAGGGTTGTCTTTTGCAGCAGAGTAAGTGCAGAGTAAGTAAATACAATCATGTTTTAAAAGGGGTAAAGATAATTAAAACCAGACTGTTAACCTAACCCAGTAGGTGGGTGGTTTTTAAACAACCAGCACAGACACTCACTGCACAAGCCTGTGGGTAAACAATGAGACAATGTTATTGTTTTTATTATTATTATTATTATTATTATTATTATTATTATTATTATTGTAGTCTCATAATGGTGTTCTTTGGAAGTGAGGGATATTACTGAACAATTTTTAAATCTTCCAGAAAGGGGGTGGGGCGGCCATCTTAAGTGATTCTTCTGTTAAATGGACAGATCTCAGGAATTTACTAAAATGGAAGCAATCGCCTCACAATGACCTCTACTCACAGCATTCACATGGAGAGCTCAGACTAATTAGCCTTTCATGGGAATTCTGGAAGCCAGTTCATTGGAGTTCAGAAGACCTTGGCAAGCTTTTGAGAGCCTCATGTTTGGGCGAATATTCAATAATTATTGAATGTTAAATCAAACAAGCCGAAAATGGTGAGTGCGTGCGTAAGAAACGCGTGAACCGTGTTCTTGTTTGGAATCAAACTTACAGATTTAATGAATGCCAAATGTCCCTTTTTAACTTGAAACTCCTTGTTTGTCAGCTTGAATGAATCGGTTGGCCGTCCTGTGACTTCAGTACTTGACCTGCCCCAATCTCAATTTTCCAATGAGGGAGTTCATTCAGAAGGGCAGTTTTTACAGATTGTTCTCTCAACGTTGCACTTTCCCCTGGAGAATAAAAGTTTAAAGGGGCACGTGAAAGCAAAAAACGCCTGAAAACCCTGGAAGCGAGTGAGAGGACAGACAGAGAGAGAGAAGAGAAGAACGGGGGAGTGGTGGGGGGGTTGGTTATGTGAGGTAATAGGCCGAAACCTGCACCTGGCTCGGCGGTACTGGGAGGGGGGCGGGGCCCAACTGGCACGGGCTCCACCGCTGCCGCTGAGACCGTTCAGTCGCCACGGCAACAGTCGAACCCGTGCGCTTGGGCCGTTTCCTGGCTTGCGGGCCCCACCCATCGGGCCGCCCCCGCCTGTCCCGGGACGGGGCGAGCCAGGCCTCGGCCGCCAGCGTGCACACGTCAGCGGAGCGCCCTGCCAAATAAGGCCCCGCCCAGCCCCGCCCACCTCTGTGACATCATTACATTACATTACATTACATTACAGGCATTTGGCAGACGCTCTTATCCAGAGCGACATACAATAAAGTGTATAACCAAAACCAGGAACCAAGTGTGTCGAAAACCCTAGAGCGAAGTACAGTTCCAAGTGCAGGGAACAACCGCATAGTTCAACTTGGAACATCGGATGATTGACACCCATGATTCTGTTGCGTTTCATCCGCCAAACTTTCCTGGAATGGGAATATTTCAAGCACCAAACTGAAAAGCTGTGTGTACCAAAATAAGTTTAAATAAATGAAAGTTTAGATTTTAAATGCATAACTGTAAGCTTTTGCTGTTTTTCCCCAGTGCTTTAGACACCAGGAAAAAAAAATCCCACAGATTTTTACGAGCTTACAACTCTTCGAGAATACATTTCTCTTTTTGTAATTGGTACATTTGGTTTAGCAAGATTAGGTCCTGTCCAAAATTGCCAGGGATCCGTTTTGAGATTCAGTGCATTGAGATTCTCCCAGCGTGTAAAGAGTTGAAGTGTGGGGGGGCCAGGAGAGAGAGTCACACAGTTTATCTCTTTCAGGAAAAGAGCGTTCCACTACACTTTTCCTCCCCCTCTCTCCATTTAAGGGTCTCGGCCTCCCTCTGCGTTTGAATGGTTCAACAAGAATATTTAACATTTTGAGAAGAATATTTTTCCCCGCCTGTTTTTTTTTTGGTTGGTGAAATGCTTAGGATTATAAACGTGCAGTCTTGCATGTGATTTTGTTTTGGTGGTGGGGGGGGGGGGGCGGGTGGGGGGGGGGTTGTGGGGGGGTTGCCTTCCACATTTCTCCATATTCACAGTGTACAGGTGCAAGGAACGCTGTGTGATTCATTAGCAGGTTAGGGTATGTGGAGGTGCATTCCTATGGGAATGAGGGCCATTTGTTATAGGAAGGGCTGGGGGTTTTTTGGGGGCGGGGGGGGGGGATTGGGGGGGGGGGCTGATTTGTCTATGCATAACCTCAGGTTACATTCTTTCGGAGTGCACAGTCTTAATTAGACCTCATTAGTGCTACGTGGAGCTCGTTAATTTCGTGTGGGAAAACGTGTGCGCAGATTCCAGAGTGTTGTTTTTTTTATACGTGCATATCCAGCATGGCCACTTTGCCCACCTGCTATTTTTCTCTCTCTCTTCTCTCAATAATGGGATATTGATAAATTCACCAGCGGGGAGATTTGTATTGTGGGGGGATAAACGTGATTGTTTTGTTTTTAAGGTATGAGAAACCGCACCATTATGCGATAATGCTAGGAAACACACTAGGAATATAAAAACGATAGTTTTGTATCTGAGCATTTATTATCTTCAGACTGTTGAGATGAATTTTTGAGACAATTTGGCAGGTATTTCTCATTTTTTATAGCACCGTAAGCAACATTATTGAACCAGTCTTCAATTCATTATCCTGCCTATTTTATTGGCTTTTCCATTTACTTGGTACACAACTTCTTTGTTTTTAGCTCTGTATTTTGTTAAAAACAATGTGAATTCGACATTGATCACCATTAGAAACTGAATACCTCTGTATGAGAGTCGATAGTGCATTATGGGACTGTGATTTTTCAGACGAGCTTCAGTGGAGAAAACAACATTTTAGCGGCTGCAGAATACTGCTGATGCTGTTAGCACGTTAGCCTAGATAGGAATACCGCAGATGCTATTAGCACATTAGCCTAGAAACATAGAAATTATGCAGGTGCCATTAGCACATTAGCCTACAAGGGAATAATGCTGGTGCTTTTGGCACATCAGGCTAGATAGGAATTATGCCGGTGCTATTAGCACATTAGCATAGATGGGAATTACTGCAGCACCTATTAACAAGGTTAGCATGGGTCAAAATAGTGCTGAGCATATTAGTAGCTTAGCCAAAGTGAGACTGCAGGGGGCGCTAATGCTGGCTAGCCTGTACGGCGGAGGCTTGAAGACCAGCTTTACCGCGCTGACCGGGCAGAGGTCCTGGCTCCACGCCGAGGAGGGTCGTGGGGGTGGGTTGGGGGGGGGGGTGCTGTTGTCAGTTTTAAACAGAGAAGAGTGAGGCTCTGCAGTTCTCTGGTCCCGATGTGGCCCGTTAGAGGCTGAGCGGAGTTTTGCCGCGGCGGGTTGAACGAGGATCACCGCTAACGGGCAGCGGCGCTTAGCGCAGCCCGACGCGGTCGCTGTTAACCCGTTAATGGCCACCGGTAAATGGTAAATGGACTGCATTTATATAGCGCTTTTATCCAAAGCGCTTTACAGTTGATGCCTCTCATTCGCCAGAGCAGTTAGGGGTTAGGTGTCTTGCACACTTCGACACGCCCAGGGCGGGGTTTGAACCGGCAACCCTCCGACTGCCAGACAATCGGTCTTACCTCCTGAGCTATGTCGCCACTGCACTGTAATACCGCCACGGCTGTGAGGAGGTGCTACTCACAGAACCCGCTCGTGTGCAGCAGAATCCCCCCCCCCCCCCCCCACTGTGGTCTTCTGATGCTGAAGACCCGCCCACCAGACCAGACCAGACCAGCCCCCCCCCCCCCCCCCCCCCCCCCCCCACAAAAGCTTGTGTCATTAAGCCGGTTTTTATTCTTATGATCTTTCATGGCTTGTGAGGGAGGGGCACTCTGACAGGGGGACATCTGGTCTCTGCTTCCTGGGGGGAAAATGAAGTGTGGTGGGGTGAGGGGGGCAGGGGGGGTGATGATCACCACGGTCAACCCTGAGGGGCCCACCAGCTGTCCCCCTGCCACACAAAGCATGGTCACATGACAAGGGGGGGGGGGGGGGTCACTGCTGACCTTATAGATTATTGGGGGGGTCAGGTCAAAAGCTGAGAGCTCAAACACTGTGTCGACAGGGATGAGATTTGGGTACAGGGGTGAGATTTGGGTACAGGGATGAGATTTGGGTACAGGGGTGAGATTTGGGTACAGGGGTGAGATTCGGGTCCAGGGATGAGATTTGGGTACAGGGGTGAGGTTCGGGTACAGGGGTGAGGTTCGGGTACAGGGGTGAGGTTCGGGTACTGATGAGATGATTTGGGTACAGGGGAGATTCAGGTACAGCTCATACAGGCACTGTAGACCCCAAGAGATCCATTGATTCAAAACCCAGGTGGGTGCTACGCATTGGTGGCAGCCGGTGAGGTGAGTTCCCACTCATCACTGTAAAGCGCTTTGAGAGTTCGGAAAAGTGCCGTATAAACGCGACCATTCATTCATTCATTCATTCATTCATTCATCCATTCATTCATTCATTCATCCATTCATCCAGTCGTTTTGTGTCACAGTGAAGGACGAGAGCGGCTCGGAGCCGGAGCAGAACGGGAGCGCGGACGCCATGGTGGAGAAGATGCTCCAGCAGGGGGACACGGCCGTTATCTACCCCGTCGCTCCAGAGGAGGAGGCGCGACAGGGCACGCCGGAGGCCAGCGGGCACGACGAAAACGGTAAACACCCCCCCCCCCAACGACCCACACCCCCACAACCCAACACCACGCACCCACCCACCACAACCCCCCACCCACCTTCATCCACCGCTGCAGCTTTCTTTCAGTAGTGCAATAACACCTCCAGTCCTGTGGGGGGCAGCAACCTGTTGTTCCAAAACCGCTTTCACACAAACACACTGTGGAACAATGAGAACAGCAGTTGACAGTATAAAATGACATTATTTCATTTTTAGAATATGTTTCTGAATATGTACGGCCTGACTGACAGTTTTTATATATGATGGATATGTTAGTTATTTTGAGATATATCAGAAGGCCTGCTGGGTCAAGCAAGAAAATGCACTCAAACTCCAAAGCAGCTTGTACAAAGACGTTATGTTTTTAAATAAAATTAATCAACAGTGTTAAATTACCATAATAAGGCCAGCCTGTTCATAGTTGATTGATTAGTGGCATTTTCACAATTTAAAAAGCTTAGAAAGTATCCACTCCCAAGCCTGTTTCCTGTATAGATTTGTGCAGTACGTCCATATCAGCAGATATGCCCAACATTGCAGTGTTGAGAAGGCCTTGTTTCTCAGACTCGTGGTGCTGAAAGTGGTGCACGGTGGTACTTGTGGACCCCCACCCCACCCCCCTCCCATTTCCTCAAGCCTTTGAGGTCTCTAACCTCTCATTGGATGATTATTTCAGCATCGAAAAGTGGCTCTCCTTCCTCCTCCCTCACACTCACCATCGCTCGCCTCTGAGTCCGGGTGCCTGCCTTTAGTGCTCTTCAGAGCCCATCAGACCGCCTTCACGAGCTGCAGGAACAGGGTCCTCACAAGCCCTTAAATATCTGCAAATGGTCCTCACATTCAGTGGGGAAAATCAAGGATTTAAATTTTTTAAAAAAACCTGAAAATAATTTCTGGCAGAGGTACATACAGTCATCTTCAGGGATATCATCTTCAGGGATATCAAGGCATGTCATTTGTATTTTGAATTCAACATTCTTGGCATAGCCCTAGAGTTAAGTCTCCTAAGACCTTGGATTAAATGTAATTTCCATGAGGAATGCTTGAAATGGTGGCACGGGTTAGTCATGGGTGAAGTCTACTGTACAGTTTTCTTAGTCCTTCAGTGGCAAAAGTCATTTAAGGGCTATGAAGTGTAACCGAATCAGTGTCGAAAGTAATTTTGGGAACCTCCACCTCCACCCCCCCCCCACCCCCGCAGGGACCCCGGACGCCTTCTCCCAGCTGCTGACCTGCCCCTACTGCGCCCGGGGCTACAAGCGCTACGCCTCGCTGAAGGAGCACATCAAGTACCGCCACGAGAAGAGCGAGGACAACTTCAGCTGCTCGCTGTGCAGCTACACCTTCGCCTACCGCACGCAGCTGGACCGCCACATGACCGCACACAAGTCTGGCCGGGAACAGGTACCGGGACCGGGACCAGAAACAGAACCAGAAACAGAAACAGAGAGAGGACCAGAACCAGAACCAAACACAGAAACAGAACCAGAACCATAAACAGAGCCAGAACCAGAACCAGAACGAAAAACAGAGAGAGAGAACGAGAATCATATACAGAGCCAGAACCAGAACCAGAACCAAAAGCAGAGAGAGAACCAGAACCAGAATCAAACACAGAAACCGAACCAGAATCATAAACAGAGCCAGAACCAGAACCAAAAACAGAAACAGAGAGAGAACCAGGGCCAGCATGAAAAAAGCTGGAACCAGAACCAGAACCAAAAACAGAAACAGAGAGAACAAGGTCCAGCATAAAAAAAGCTGGAACCAGAACCAGAACCAAAAACAGAGAGAGAGAGAGAAACAGGGCCAGCGTAAGACAAGAATCAGATCTAGAATCAGAATTAGAAACCCAACCGTAACCAAAATCAGAACTAGGAACACAACCAGAGCCGGAATGACAACAGGAAGGGAACCAAAATCTGAATTATCACCAGAAACAGAACCAGAAACTAAACCAGAAACAGAACCATAACCAAAACCAGAAACAGAATCGGTAAGATAATTGAAAAACCAGAGCAGAACCAGAAGCAGAAATGCTGAAACTGCTCCAGCTAGGGGAGTGTATTAAAATAAGAGAAACGTTTCTGTCGCGTCAGCTGTTTAGGAGTGACGTTTTTTATTTGTCCTAACGCTCTGGCGTTGATGCATCTCCAGCTGATTCCCCACCACTCCCAGTGCAGCCAGACCACCTTTTTAATTCAATTAGCAAGCAGTGGATGACCCCCCCCCCCCCCCCCCCAGCAAGATGCCATTAGTGCTGGGCTGGGGTGGTTATCTCTCTCCCAACATCGCTGCGTAAATTCATTTTAATGGATTTTTTTCATTACAATTGATCTGAACTGCATTTGTCCCTACCGCTAAATCATTCCTGCAAATCTCAGCTGAAACTCAGAAGCGTGCAATATGGCAGCTCTGCGGATTTCTGACACGGTGCCATTCTGAGTAAAGTGGAAGATTACAGGGCCAGAGAGGAGGCAGTGCAGGGTGTCAGAGGTTTGGAGAATAGGCAGGACTCTAGTTCATTCACACACACACACACACACACACACACACTGGAGGTTTGTTGATTCACACACACACACACACACACACACACACACACTGTGGAGGTTTGTTGATTCACACACACACACACACACACACACAGTGGAGGCTTGCTGATTCACGCACACACACACACACACACAGTGGAGGCTTGCTGATTCACACACACACACACACACACACAGTGGAGGCTTGCTGATTCACACACACACACACACACACACACTGTGGAGGTTTGTTGATTCACACACACACACACACACACACACACACACACACTGTGGAGGTTTGTTGATTCACACACACACACACACACACAGTGGAGGTTTGCTGATTCACACACACACACACACACACACACACTGTGGAGGTTTGTTGATTCACACACACACACACACACACACACACACAGTGGAGGTTTGCTGATTCACACACACACACACACACACACAGTGGAGGTTTGCTGATTCACACACACACACACACACACACACACACACACACACACTGTGGAGGTTTGTTGATTCACACACACACACACACACACACACAGTGGAGGTTTGCTGATTCACACACACACACACACACACACACACACTGTGGAGGTTTGTTGATTCACACACACACACACACACACACACACACAGTGGAGGTTTGCTGATTCACACACACACACACACACACACACACACACACACACTGTGGAGGTTTGTTGATTCACACACACACACACACACACACACACACACACACAGTGGAGGTTTGCTAATTCACACACACACACACACACACACAGTGGAGGTTTGCTGATTCACACACACACACACACACACACACACAGTGGAGGTTTGCTGATTCACACACACACACACACACAGTGGAGGGTTGCTGATTCACACACACACACACACAGTGGAGGTTTGCTGATTCACACACACACACACACACTGTGGAGGTTTGCTGATTCACACACACACACACACACACACACACACACACAGTGGAGGTTTGCTGATTCACACACACACACACACACACACACACACACACACACAGTGGAGGTTTGCTGATTCACACACACACACACACACTGTGGAGGTTTGCTGATTCACACACACACACACACACACACACACACACAGTGGAGGTTTGCTGATTCACACACACACACACACACACACAGTGGAGGTTTGCTGATTCACACACACACACACACACACACACACAGTGGAGGTTTGCTGATTCACACACACACACACACACTGTGGAGGTTTGCTGATTCACACACACACACACACACACACACACACACACAGTGGAGGTTTGCTGATTCACACACACACACACACACACACAGTGGAGGTTTGCTGATTCACACACACACACACACACACACACACACACAGTGGAGGTTTGCTGATTCACACACACGCGTACGCTGTGTCTCTCCTCCTGTCCCTCAGCGCGTTCACGTGACGCAGTCAGGGGGGAACCGGAAGTTCAAGTGCACCGAGTGCACCAAGGCCTTCAAGTACAAGCACCACCTGAAGGAGCATCTACGGATCCACAGCGGTGAGCACCTCACAATACCCCCCGCCCCCCTCCCAAAATACCCCACCCCTGTGCCCAAACCTCACCAGGGTCCCCCTCCAAAAATACCCCACCCCTGTACCCAAACCTCACCGGGGTCCCCCTCCAAAAATACCTCAACCCTGTACCCAAACCTCACCGGGGTCCCCCTCCAAAAATACCTCAACCCTGTACCCAAACCTCACCGGGGTCCCCCTCCCCAAAATACCCCACCCCTGTACCACTCACTGGGGTCCCCCTCCCCAAAATACCCCACCCCTGTACCCAAACCTCACCGGGGTCCCCCTCCCCAAAATACCCCACCCCTGTACCACTCACTGGGGTCCCCCTCCCCAAAATACCCCACCCCCGTACCCAAACCTCACTGGGGTCCCCCTCCCCAAAATACCCCACCCCTGTGCCACTCACTGGGGTCCCCCTCCCCAAAATACCCCCACAGGGGTCTCTCTGCTTGTGTGGTTGTGTGTCCTCTGGCCTGTGGAGTGTAACTGTGTGTGTGTGGTTATGTGTCCTTCTGACTGTGGAGTGTAACCGTGTTTGTGTGGTTGTGTGTCCTCTGGCCTGCAGTGTGTAACCGTGTTTGTGGGGTTGTGTGTCCTCTGGCCTGCGGTGTGTAACCGTGTGTGTGTGGTTGTGTGTCCTCTGGCCTGTGGAGTGTAACCGTGTGTGTGTGGTTGTGTGTCCTCTGGCCTGTGGAGTGTAACCGTGTGTGTGTGGTTGTGTGTCCTCTGGCCTGTGGAGTGTAACTGTGTGTGTGTGGTTATGTGTCCTTCTGACTGTGGAGTGTAACCGTGTTTGTGTGGTTGTGTGTCCTCTGGCCTGTGGAGTGTAACCGTGTTTGTGTGGGGTTGTGTGTCCTCTGGCCTGCGGTGTGTAACCGTGTGTGTGTGGTTGTGTGTCCTCTGGCCTGTGGAGTGTAACCGTGTGTGTGTGGTTGTGTGTCCTCTGGCCTGTGGAGTGTAACTGTGTGTGTGTGGTTATGTGTCCTTCTGACTGTGGAGTGTAACCGTGTTTGTGTGGTTGTGTGTCCTCTGGCCTGTGGAGTGTAACCGTGTGTGTGTGGTTGTGTGTCCTCTGGCCTGCGGTGTGTAACCGTGTTTGTGTGGTTGTGTGTCCTCTGGCCTGTGGAGTGTAACCGTGTTTGTGTGGGGTTGTGTGTCCTCTGGCCTGCGGTGTGTAACCGTGTGTGTGTGGTTGTGTGTCCTCTGGCCTGTGGAGTGTAACCGTGTGTGTGTGGTTGTGTGTCCTCTGGCCTGTGGAGTGTAACTGTGTGTGTGTGGTTATGTGTCCTTCTGACTGTGGAGTGTAACCGTGTTTGTGTGGTTGTGTGTCCTCTGGTCTGTGGAGTGTAACCGTGTGTGTGTGGTTGTGTGTCCTCTGGCCTGTGGAGTGTAACCGTGTTTGTGTGGTTGTGTGTCCTCTGGCCTGTGGAGTGTAACCGTGTTTGTGTGGTTGTGTGTCCTCTGGCCTGTGGAGTGTAACCGTGTTTGTGTGGTTGTGTGTCCTCTGGCCTGTGGAGTGTAACCGTGTTTGTGTGTGGTTGTGTGTCCTCTGGCCTGTGGAGTGTAACCGTGTGTGTGTGGTTGTGTGTCCTCTGGCCTGTGGAGTGTAACCTTGTGTGTGTGGTTGTGTGTCCTCTGGCCTGTGGAGTGTAACCCTGTGTTGTGTGGTTGTGTGTCCTCTGGCCTGTGGAGTGTAACCGTGTGTGTGTGGTTGTGTGTCCTCTGGCCTGCAGTGTGTAACCGTGTGTGTGTGGTTGTGTGTCCTCTGGCCTGTGGAGTGTAACCGTGTTGTGTGGTTGTGTGTCCTCTGGCCTGTGGAGTGTAACTGTGTGTGTGTGGTTGTGTGTCCTCTGGCCTGTGGAGTGTAACCGTGTTGTGTGGTTGTGTGTCCTCTGGCCTGTGGAGGGTAACCGTGTGTGTGTGGTTGTGTGTCCTCTGGCCTGCAGTGTGTAACCGTGTGTGTGGGGTTGTGTGTCCTCTGGCCTGTGGAGTGTAACTGTGTGTGTGTGTGTGGTTGTGTGTCCTCTGGCCTGTGGAGTGTAACTGTGTGTGTGTGGTTGTGTGTCCTCTGGCCTGCAGTGTGTAACCGTGTGTGTGTGGTTGTGTGTCCTCTGGCCTGCAGTGTGTAACTGTGTGTGTGTGGTTGTGTGTCCTCTGGCCTGCAGTGTGTAACCGTGTGTGTGTGGTTGTGTGTCCTCTGGCCTGCAGTGTGTAACCGTGTGTGTGTGGTTGTGTGTCCTCTGGCCTGCAGTGTGTAACCGTGTGTGTGTGGTTGTGTGTGCTCTGGCCTGCAGTGTGTAACCGTGTGTGTGGTTGTGTGTCCTCTGGCCTGCAGTGTGTAACCGTGTGTGTGTGGTTGTGTGTCCTCTGGCCTGTGGAGTGTAACCGTGTTTGTGTGGTTGTGTGTCCTCTGGCCTGTGGAGTGTAACCGTGTGTGTGTGGTTGTGTGTCCTCTGGCCTGCAGTGTGTAACCGTGTGTGTGTGGTTGTGTGTCCTCTGGCCTGCAGTGTGTAACCGTGTGTGTGTGGTTGTGTGTCCTCTGGCCTGTGGAGTGTAACCGCGTGTGTGTGTGGTTGTGTGTCCTCTGGCCTGTGGAGTGTAACCATGTGTGTGTGTGGTTGTGTGTCCTCTGGCCTGTGGAGTGTAACCATGTGTGTGTGTGGTTGTGTGTCCTCTGGCCTGTGGAGTGTAACCATGTGTGTGTGTGGTTGTGTGTCCTCTGGCCTGCAGTGTGTAACCGTGTTTGTGTGGTTGTGTGTCCTCTGGCCTGTGGTGTGTAACTGTGTGTGTTTCTGCAGGAGAGAAGCCATACGAGTGCCCCAACTGTAAGAAGCGCTTCTCCCACTCGGGCTCCTACAGTTCCCACATCAGCAGCAAAAAGTGCATTGGGCCCGTCCCCGTCAACGGCCGACCCCGCCCGGGGGGCAAGCCCGCCCTCTGCCCCTCCCCCTCCCCGTCCCCGGCCCCCTCCCCCGCGCCCCCCGGGCGGACGATCGCCCGGGAGAAGCCCGACCCGGGGAAGCCCCTGCAGGAGCAGCTGCCGGTCACCCAGATCAAGGCCGAGCCGCTGGAGTACGAGTACAAGCCGGTGGTGCTGGCGCCGGCCGTCAACGGAGTCTTCAACGGGGGCCCCGCCCTGCAGCCGGCCCCGGCCCCGCCCCAGGGCGTGGTCCAGGCGGTGGTCCTGCCCACGGTGGGGCTGGTCTCGCCCATCAGCATCAACCTGAGCGACCTGCAGAGCGTGCTCAAGGTGGCCGTGGACGGCAACGTCCTGCGCCAGGTGCTGGAGAGCGCCCACCTCAACGCCGCCAACGCGTCCAAGGAGCCCGGGGGCGGGGTCGCCACGGCGACCGCCGGCGCCGCCCACTCCGTCATCTCCGCCATCAGTCTTCCCATCGTCGACCAGGACGGCACCACTAAGATCATCATCAACTACAGCCTGGAGCCCAGCCACGCCCCCCCCCCGGCCCCGCCCGCCCCCGCCCCCGCCCCCCAGGCCCCCAAAAAGGAGGGCCCGCCCCCCCGGGCCCCCTCGGACGCCGGCAGGGCGGAGACGCCCCCCGAGGACCCCGCCCCGAAGGCGGAGCAGAACAAAGAGGCGGAGCCGGCGGGCGGCGAGGGGGCGGGGCAGGCGGCGGGGGCGGGGCCGGACGGCGAGAGGACGTGTCTGCTGTGTGACAGCTGCCCCGGCGGGCTGGACGCTCTGCACACGCTCCAACACTGCGAGCGCGAGGCGGCGGACCCGGCGGCGGCCGATGGCGACAGCGGCGGCGGCGAGACCGGGCCGGACCCCGGCGGCGTGTCGGCCCTGCTGGCGGACGGCGCGGCGGGCCAGCCGCCGCTGAAGAACCTGCTCTCGCTGCTCAAGGCCTACTTCGCCCTCAACGCCGAGCCCACCGCCGCCGAGCTCGCCAAGATCGCCGGCTCCGTCAGCCTGCCCGCCCACGTGGTCCGCAGGTGGTTCCACAAGATGCGGTCCGGCCAGATCGCCGTGGGGGGGCCGCCCCGCCTGCCCCAGTCCGGGGATGAGGCGTCGGAGGTGGGCGGAGCCGGAGCCGGGTCCGACCCCCCGGCGGATCCCACTGCCCCGCCCCCCCCGGCGACCGAAACGGCGGAGGAGCCCGCGGACACGGACGCGGGCGAGGACCTGAGCAGCGACCCCCCCCAGGACCCCCCCTCCTCCCCGCTCAACCTCTCCTCCACCGGCCTGGTCATCGTCAAGTCCGAGGAAGAGGACGACGAGGACGGGCAGGCGGAGCCGCTGGACCTGTCGCTGCCCAAGCTCCCCAGGGAGGGGGGCGAGGGGGGGGGCGCCGCCGGCCTTCAGGGCAGCGCCTACTCCGTCCAGGAGGAGCCGCTCAACCTGACGTGCGCCAGGAAAGAGGCGGCTCGGCCGCCCACGCCCACGCCGCTGACCTCCGACACCATCTACGTCACGCCCAGCGCCAACCCCGTCAGCATCGTGGCCACCCAGCTGCCCACCATCCTGGCCATCACCGAGCCGGGCAGCCTGCCCTGCCTGCGGGCCGTCACCGCCAACAAGCACACCATCCTCATCCCGCAGCTGGCCTACACCTACGCCACCGCCACCGCCACCAGCAGCCCCCCCGCGGCCCCCGCCCCACAGAAGCCACTGCAGACCAACGGCCTCCAGGTCAGTCACTGGAAATACAGTCATAACAACACCTCTTATTTATGCTGCACCTTTCCAGTACATAAGGACACCTTACAAAACTGTTGTAATATTACTACTATTACTGCAATATTACTACTACTAAGAATAATAATAACTATTGTCTCCAGGTCAGTCACTGAAAATACAGAGATAACAATGCCTATTTATTTATGCTGCAGCTTCTGAGGTACACAAGAACACTACAACACTGATGTAATACTACTACTAATACTAATAATAATAATAATAGTAAGAATAATAATAAATTGTTTTTACTGTATATAATATTTCACAGTGATGAGAAACTCCACCAATGAGCAGCACCAATGATGCACGGCAGCCATTTTAGCACAGAACACTCACCACACATCCGCTGAGGTGGAGAGGGAGGGATACAGAATAAACATTTACTTTCCAGGAATTCGTTTCCAGAAACTGAAGGCCATTTTTATTATACCCCGGTCTCTTCAGAATTATTTCAGTAAATGTGTTAAGGTTTAAATAATTCCATATTACAGATTTTATTTTGCAGTAATAAGAGGCTGTTTGTCTTAAACGCGCTGCGCCCTCATGAGTGCGGTATGCTGGAGGGGTGTGTCGGCGTTACACGCAGGCTTTGTGGGGACGTAATGCGTCCCTCCTGACTGCTCAGTCAGAGCCCTGTGGCCAGAGAGCTCATTTCTGGCCTGCTTTCCACATGAGGTCAGCTGCTGCTGCCAGGTTCAGCTCCACCTGTCGAGCAGAGCCTTTAAAGACCTCCATATTTCACCCGGAGCGGAGAGGTGAAATACCCGCCCCTCCCATCCCCCAGAGAGGCCGAACCCCTGCCCCCAGTCCCCCCGCCCCCCCCCCCGAACCTGGCGTTCAGGAGCGCTGCATGTGTGCTCAGCACGAGGGCGTGGACAGAAGAGGCTCCGATTACAACTGCTGATCTGGGATCAGCCCTGCACTTAGCTCATAGTGGACACGGTTAGGACACGTACAGCACAAAACTGACCCTGGATCAGTGCAGGGCATTCTCCTCCACGCTCTTTGGGGAGAAGAGGGTGGAGGAGCCCTGTAGCTCAAAGTCCTGACAGTTGCGCCATAAAGAAATAATAAAAAAAATCCTGCATTCACGCTTCAAATGCTAATGGAATAAATCTGGTCGTCGTGGGAACGCTGTCATGTTCTCATCAGGTTGGGACTTTGATTGGCTGACCAGGTGCAGCTCTGGCGGTGTGCTCCATGCAGGATGACATCATCGCAGGCGGGTCCTCACTGGGGCTGTAAACCCACAGAGCTGCCAGCGTTCCGCATTTCTCTCAACAGGAAGTGACCTTATGATGTCACTTCCTGTACGTGTGTCTCTGTCCGACAGTGACTTTGCGTGAACATAACTTTCTCCAGGCACCGCAGATATTGGCCCTTAAAAAGAATGCCCTGCCCCCAAACAGGAGTGCCTGTATCCCCCAAACTGGAGTGTCTGTATCCCCCAAACTGGAGTGTCTGTATCCCCCAAACTGGAGTGTCTGTATCCCCCAAACTGGAGTGTCTGTATCCCCCAAACTGGAGTGTCTGTATCCCCCAAACTGGAGTGTCTGTATCCCCCAAACTGGAGTGCCTGTATCCCCCAAACTGGAGTGCGGGTGTTTTTTGGACTAATATTTTCACAAGAGAAGCTCGTCTGAGATCCTCACTGCATCAAAGGGTTCCCTTGTGTCTTTTTAGTTGGTCATGTTGAGTCTTACCGCCTGAACATCAGGGTTTGTATTCATAAAGCATCTGAGGTCAGGTTTCTGTCCGTATCCTGTGCTGATTTGAGATCAGTATCCTGTTCTTATCCATTATGAGCGTAAGGGCCAAACTGATCCCTGATCAGTCCTCTCTCTCTCTCTCAGAGAATTTCTGAATACAGCCCAGCTGGATTCGCACTGGATTCATAGACTTGGTGATATCTCTGACTCCCTCCCTTCCTGCCCCCCCCCCCCAGGATGAGAGGCTGGACACTAGCTCAGAGGGGGTGGAGGATCAGAACGATTCCGACTCGGCCCCCCCGCGGAAGAAGATGAGGAAGACAGAGAGCGGGATGTACGCGTGTGACCTGTGTGACAAGATCTTCCAGAAGAGCAGCTCCCTGCTGCGCCACAAGTACGAGCACACGGGTATGTATCGACCCCCCCCAAACACTGCACACACCCCTCCCCATCCCAAACACCGCACACACCCCTCCCCATCCCAAACACTGCACACACCCCTCCCCATCCCAAACACCGCACACACCCCCACTCCCCCATCCCAAACACCGCACACACCCCCACTCCCCCATCCCAAACACTGCACACAGCCAGCGAGCACACGGGTATGTATCGACCCCCCCCCCCCAAACCCTGTACACCCCCCCCCCAAACCACCGTGCATAGTCAGTAAGCACACGTGTACGTACCGACCCCCCCCCCCCCCCAAACACTGCGCACACAGCCATCCCCCCATCCCAAACACTACACCATCAGCACCCACACAGGTACATATAGAACCCCACCCCCTCTCCCAAGACACTGTGCACCCCCCCAACACTGCATACCCTCCCAAACACTGCAGGTAAACCACCCCCCCGCCCCCAAATGCCAACCAACAAGCACACAGGCACATACCGACCCCCATCCAACACACACACACACTGCGCACACCCCCCCCCCCCCAAACACTGCACACCTACCACATTCCCCCCACCGTACTCCAAAAAAAACTCAGTGTCGAAAACCTAAACACATGCAAACACACACACTCACAAGCACGCACAGATACACACTCTCTACAAACACACATACTCTCTCTACACACACACACACACACACACACACACACAAACACACACACACACACACACTCAGAGTTTATAGGGTACCTGGCTGAGGATGGGTTTGTGAGGTCCAAATGACTTCAGGCTGTGATTACGACACCTTTGCCGAACCCGTCCAATTTCTCCAGCCAACCGAGGGGCTGCACTGCGGAACACTGGTTCTGATCCAAGCTCCCATCTAGAATGTTCCGTTAAACTTGCACTCAAGTTGCTTTCTTTCGCCTAACAACGCAATAACAGCTCTGCTGAAAAGCCAGAATGAGGTCAGTTTCTACATCGCTGCTGCCTCAACACTGGCCTCACAGTGATAGGAGTGGAGGTCAGCAAGACAAGTAATATCACGGAGCAAAGTGTATCGCTAATGTTATGGAGAAAAGTGTATTGCTAACGTTATGGAGAAAAGTGTATAGCTAATGTCATAGCGAAAAGTTTATTGCTCACATAATTACGAAAAGTTTTTTGCTAACATCACAGCGAAAACTTTATTGCTAGCATAATAGTGAAAACTTTATCGCTAACATAATGGCGAAAAGCACATCGCTAACGTCACCGCTAAAAGTATAGCTAACGTTATGCTGAAAAGCGTCTCGCTAACGTTGTGGTAATGTCCTCACAGAAGGTCGGGTCCTTGCGGGGTTAGTGTATGGTCGGGGTGGGAGGGTGGGGGGTGAATTTTTTTGGGGAGGTCATTGTATTCTGACGGAGCACGGGGTCACTTGTGGGGGTAGATTTTTGGGGTGTCCATGCTGAGCCTCACCCTGTCACCCCCCCCCCCCCCCCCAGGCAAACGGCCTCACGAGTGTGGGATCTGCAGCAAGGCCTTCAAACACAAGCACCACCTGATCGAGCACATGCGCCTCCACTCGGGGGAGAAGCCCTACCAGTGCGACAAGTGCGGCAAGCGCTTCTCCCACTCGGGCTCCTACTCCCAGCACATGAACCACCGCTACTCCTACTGCAAGAAGGAGGGGCAGGAGCGCCAGGAGGGGGCCGAGCCGGGGGCCCAGGGAGGCGCGAACACGCCCGCCGTGGGGGAGCAGACCGACGGCAGGACCGCCTCCCCTCCCTCCCAACCGGACTCAGAGGACCGAGACGAGGAGGAGAGCGAGGACGAGGAGGAGGAGGAAGAGGAGCTGGAGGGAGGAGTGAGCGAGGATGAGATCCAGGTGGTGCGGGTTGGGGAAGGTGAGGACAGTGAGGAAGAGTGGAGGGAACACGCGGGGGAGGATGAGGAGGAGGAGCCAGAGGAGGAAGGGGAGGAGCTAGAGCAGGAAGGCAAAGAGACGCAGGGAGAAGAGGCATGGCGTGACGAGGAGGCTCAGGGAGTTGAGGAGGTGCGGGTGGGGGAAGTTGGGCTGCAGGAGGTCGAGGAGGAGACGCAGGAGGAGACTGAGGGGGAGACGGAGGGGGAGACGCAAGAGGAGATGCAGGAGGAGACACAGGAAGAGACGGCGGAGGAGGAGACGCAGGAAGAGACGGCGGAGAAGGAGATGCAGGAGGAGACGCAGGAGGAGGAGATGCAGGAGGAGACGCAGGAGGAGGAGATGCAGAAGGAGACAGAAAAGGAGACGCAGGAGGAGACAGAGGGGGAGACGCTGGAGGAGACGCAGGAGGAGATGGAGGAGACGCAGGACAAGGAGACGCAAGAGGAGACGCAGGACGGTCACACTCAGGTGGAAGAGGAGGCCATGGAGACACAGGAGAGCGAAGGAGGAAGCGGGACGGTGGAGGAGGTAGAGAGAAACGCGGGCGAGGGCTCCAAGAACAAAGAGAAGGAAGAGGAGGCGGAGGAGAAATGAAGAGAACGGGGCGGAGGAGTTAAACCACACTTAGTTTACTACACAACACACGTAGAGTCATGAGGAGAGGGGAGTTAACCCAGACACTGTGTCTCACTTCATTACTGTGGACAAACCGGGGTGTGCCTCAACTTAAAGAGAAAAAAAAATCACTTTTCCACATGAGAAATTTTCAGTGTTACAAGCGGTTTGTAAAAATACATAAAGAATAACAAAAAAAAAACGCATATACGGACTTTGAAAGAAAAAAAAACAAGAGTTGACAAAGTTTTAGATAATGTTTTATTACTAAAACATCCAGGATCATTTCTTTTATCAGTGTTACTAATTTAATCAACGTCACTCATGTTTTAACCTTTTAAGCTGTACAGTTGGGAGAGATTTCTATACCTTTTTATTGCCAATGAAGTTTTTGCTAAAATCAGTATTTTATTAAGTTTGAAGAAAACCTCTGCACTACAGTATTCCTGGTTTACACCTATGGATACCGACATGCTTCTGTGTTGTCTACCCATCAGTATTATCGCACTATAGGCACCCTCCACCGCATTAGCGGACGTTAGCACGTTAGCGGACATTAGCACGTTAGCATAGTTATTTGTTTTGAATTGGATCGTTAGCCTTAACGAAGAATACGATACTCTAGGGCGCTGACGCCTTCAGCGGGATCCGACCTATCAGGGAAGACGGTGTCAAACCACCAAGCCAGCATTCTTTCTTTACCGACCTACGTTCCGACCGACCGACCGACCGACAGACCGACCGCGTCCTTCGCTATGTCTGCCATTACGGGCTGCGTATATACGTTTCTCCGTTAATTTCAGCCAACGCCAAATCCACTATACTGTTTTTTTTTTTTTTTTAGGAAAGAGACGGAGAGAGAGAGAGAGACGCTCAAGCGGCTTAAGCCAGAGGCGGGATAGAAGGACAGAGAACGCGCGCGGTGGTTAGACCGAACGGAGGAGTTCTCTTGAGTTTTTTTTTGTTGTTTTTTTTTCGTCGGTTTGAATCGGAGCTTAGCGTTACGGCGTTAGTTGAAGCGGGAGGATGCTGGATACGGAGCGTTTCAACCCCCTGGCCTTATGCAAACCTGTGAGCTGGAAGTGCCATTTGACCAGTGTTATTTGTTACTAAAATGGCCGTCGCCAGTATTTGTGTTGGTGTTTAAGGGTCCATGTTAGCTAAGATTTGCCATTTCTTAAATTATTTTATTTTTATTTCTGTGTGTTCTTCTCAGTTTAGAGAAAAGACTTCAGGGGGAATATTCAGTTACAGAGTGAAGGAAATTTCTAAGGTTTTTTTTTTTTTCCTGTCTTGGAATGTCAGTCAAAATGGGGGTCCCCACATTGTTAAAGCCTGAAAAATTAGTGTGACAACCCCAACCTGCACTTGAAGGAAGCAAATGTTAGCAAATATGGTCCCATAAATCAAGTGTTTTAGATCATTTTACCAGTCAGTATTATAGTATTTTACAAGTTTTTTTTTTTTGTTTTGTTTTGTGTTTGTGGGGAAAAAAATGTTTGCTCAGTGTCTCAACCAATGGCAGTATAGTTCCCGCCTCACTGAAATATGTTTAGTTATAGAAATCTTTTATATTTATGTGTCTTATTTTTATATTTCTTTACGGTTATTTATTACACAATGTAGTGTATAATACTGTAGTTTGTATTAATACAATAATATATTTTAGTATGAAAATAATTTGGAAGGTAAGTGATTTCAAAGCTGGAGAGAGAGAGACACAGCTCTGGCCTTTGAGATGTGCTTTAAAAATATGATTATGATTCAGTTAAATGTTTAAAAAAAAAAAAGGAAATGAAAGTGGAACCTTTTACTTTTGCATCCATTATCAAGTGTGTTTTGTTTTCCCCACTTTAAGTATGAAGCTACTGAATCTATTGAAACTAACTGTGTGGACTAATAGCATGAGTCTTTGCTGTCGTATCAGTTGAAGGATCTGCCCTAATGATGGCGATATACTGTCCTTTTGCAAAGCCAAACCTTGATTGACATACTTTTTTTCTTTTTTTTTTTTTTACCTGTGCCAAGTTGAATTTTTTTTATGTCTGCACCAAGACTGAAACTTGTTTTTATAAGTCCCTGTCTGATTCAGTTTAATGTTTTTTTTGCATAGGTATTTTTTGACTGGCCATCACAATAAAATACATCAACAAAGTTTGTCTGGGTTTAATATCTGCCTCTTGCTTTATGAATCACCTCACGAGCACAATAACCAGTAACTTTAAAGGATAACACAGTTAATTTTCATTTTCTCAGTATCGTCAACATGTCCAATGAAAAGACAGAAACCGATAATGTTTCTGTTCAACTCTCAATGAATTTATCCTACGAACAATTATCTAGCCAACACCAACATGCCAGAAGTTGAACCTCTGGGGTACAGAAGTGTCATAAAGTACTGAGAGTCGGAAAGAAACGTTATGTTGATGATACTGGAAAAAAAAAGACACCAGCGTTATCCTAAACACAGCAGTGTGATGTAATCAGAGAGGATAAGAGCACGGGCAGCTCTGACTGCGGAAAGCTAACGGCGTTAGCGCCGTGGCGGTGTGGGCTAACGGCGTTAGCACAGTGGCGGTGTGGGCTAACGGCGTTAGCACAGTGGCGGTGTGGGCTAACGGCGTTAGCGCAGTAGCGGTGTGGGCTAATGGCGTTAGCGCAGTAGCGGTGTGGGCTAATGGCCTTAGTGCAGTAGCGGTGTGGGCTAATGGCGTTAGCGCAGTGGCGGTGTGGGCTAACGGCGTTAGCGCAGCAGTGGTGTGGGCTAATGGCGTTAGCGCAGCAGTGGTGTGGGCTAATGGCGTTAGTGCAGTAGCGGTGTGATATAATCAGAGGAGATAAGACCACTGGCAACTCAGACTGCGGAAAGCTAACGGCATTAGCGCCGTGGTGGTGAAAATGAACATTTCATGTGAAGCGCTTTAAGATTTTAATTGTGTCCAAATGTGTTCTGCAAAAATCAAGATCAGTGTGTGGCATTCATACGACCATCCAGTTTAGATAAAGCATTCATTGTTCAAGGAGAGGTGAAAAAAGAAAAGAAGGAAATTGCTAAAGTAATCTGTTCCTTTCACAAAGTGATTGCTGGCCTTTGTGATGTCACAGCCAATCTGAAGGGATACATTGTTTAGAGCGGAAATTAATTGGAATAGAAATTGAATAGCCTGTCGTGAATCTTTTTTTTTTTGCATTTGTTTACTGCCCCAGATTAAGGACTGAAGCCATTCCAACGTTTGAAATTAGATTTCAGAACCGCCATCTCCTGGTGGAGACGCGAGACACCCGCGAGCGCGTTAGGGGGCGGTATGGCTGTGCCGCGGTGCCGTTAAATTAGACGGCCCAGTCTCAGTTCTGGGCCTCCGGGCCACCAGGGGGTGCTGAAGTCCTCTTCTGTTAAAGTAACAGAGAGAAGGAAAATTCAGCTCTGTTTTGCAGTACGGTGACACACGTGCGCACACACACACACACACACGTTGGCTCACCTCCATCAGATCCTCTCATTGTCGCTGGCCTATCACAAGGCATTTCTCTGTCCAGACTCCGCCCCTCTCTTCCTCCTTTCCTCCGCTCCGTCGTTGGCACCCACCTCTTTCAGAACAGGGCCGCGGGCGGGTCTGCAGAGACACAGGGCGTGCGTTAAAATGTTTAAACTGTTACTCAACACTTCATCCATCACTTTCAGCAGCCAATCACACGGCTAATGCAGAACACGTTTCCGCGGTTACTGGAGCCCTTCGTGTTCTGGCTGGATTCCTCTTCTCTACGGCTGTGACACAACTTCTCCCAGAAAGTATTTTTTTTTAATTTCAGAGTCAATTCATCTCTGAAAAACAAGCTGTATCAGACACCAGAAAAAAATTCCAGGCACAGCAACATCCCCTGATATGTGTGTGTGTGTGTGCGCACTTTTGTTTGTGTGCGCAATTGTGTGTGTGTGCGTGTGTGTGATTGAGTGACTGAGTCACAAGCCCCCCCCCCCCCCCAACTCTCAGACCTGTACCTGACACCCCCTCTCTCAGGCACTGCTTCTATTTGCTGTGGGTAAGCAGGGAAGGTGTCATGACCCTCCAGTACACTGTGACTCCTGTTTTTAATATGGATGAATTACACGGTTAAAGTGAACCACAGAAAACGCAGCGGGGGATTTGCGGGAGCGGAGGATAGCTGAGCCAATCTGGCAACCCCAGGGAGCAGGACCAGCTGCGGTCCGAGGGGGAGTCCGTTCCTGGGAAAGTTTCTCCAGAAAAAAACCGCAGCTATTCAACTCCCGCCCCTGGAGAACTGCGGAGTCGAAAACGGTTTCAGAATCCAAGAGATCAGGTGAGTGGAGTGATGGATTGAGGGCCGAGTTAACGGTAAAAACCTGCGCGCCTCGCGGCTCTCTTGGGGAGAGAGAGAACACGCGGCTCCGAGCTCAACCCGCCCGCCGGGACGGACTCTGGCTGCGTCGGGCGAGGCTTTCCTTTTACGGCCAATGGAACGGATTTAAAAGAGGTCCTTTTCCGCCCTCTTGTGGCAGCGAACAGACATTGCACGCACCGTGCCCATACTTCAAGCCCGATACATTTTTGAACTGTTATGTGCCAATACACCCTCTATGGAATAGAGAACCCGTTTTGTATTGACCTTCTTTTCCCAACCGCCGCTATTATAGGGATAAGGGGGAAAAAACGCCATATCGAGTGATGCTGATTTCATTGCAGAAAATCATTTTGCCCTCCACAGAACAAGAACACTGGTTTTTAAAACCGCCTATCAAAATAACTGCTACCCCAAGCCTAACAGGCAACTCACAGCGAAGGGGAGGGAAATACTCGCCCAAATTTTTTTAACACCTTGACCTGAGGCGGAAGCTCTTAGTAACAATAGCGACCGTCACGTGCTTACCAACAACTCATTCGATGACCAAAACCAAACGAGCAGTTTGTGCAATAACAAGAGCTCACCACTAGAGGGGGTCAACACGCAGCAAGGCAATCACAACCCTTTCGTTAGAGTGCTTCGACTTGCCGATAGAAACACGTTATTTATTCCAATCAGTCACCCACCATTTAGCCAGACAAATGGTCTTTCAGGCTGCAGAAATGCAGATTGGATTATATTTCAGGCGTTCGGCCCATCAATTCTGAACAGCGTCGTAAAATAAATGTTACTTCAACCAGCGGCTCTATAAACAAATATGAGGAGGGGAAAGGGATCCAAGAGTCCGTCTCCAATGAACTCTGAAGCTGCTGTGAGTTTGAATCAGCTCTGTGTTTGATACCGTGGTCTGAGAGAAATAATTGTGCCAGATCTTCTGTGTTTGACGCTGTGTTGAATGTGCTGTGTTTGACGCTGTAAGGTGGAGTTGGAGCACAAAGCTGTAGTTCTTCACTCTGTCCCATTTTAACCTCTGTAATGATTAAGCTCTAATCAGACGTGAGGGACCTGCAGCAGGGGAATCGGGGCGCAGTTGCTGGAGGAAAGGGTATCACTGCACTAACAGCGGGAAAGCTCCTCACCTGGGAATCAGCAGAATGTTCCGGCTCTCTCTCGCCACGCGAACGCTCACCTGCACCCGACGCCACCGTTCTGCCTGCTTCACCCAAACCATTACATCATCACACAGAGGACCAATCAGTACACTCACACACACACACAGGGGAGAGGATCAATCAGTACACTCACACACACACACAGGGGAGAGGATCAATCAGTACACACACACATATGCGCACACACGCACACAAACAAACACAGGAGAGAATCAATCAGTACGCACACAAACACACGTACACACACACGGGGACAAAGGATCAATCAGTGCACACACCCATGCACATGCACAGCAGCTCAGCTATTGGACGGCCGCTCCTCTCCGAATGTTTCTTCACCCCTCACCTCCTCTCTGCCGGGGGCTGTCAGTACCTGCGTCAGTACCTCCCATTCTCCCGGCGTTCAGGTGAGCAGGAAGTCCGCTCCGCTTCAGCTCTCCGTACCTGAACAGGACAAAATGGCCGCCGGTGGACTCCCCAGCAATTAGGAGCCATTTCATTATGAAATGATGCGCGCGCACACACACACACACACACACACACACACACACACACACACACACACACACACACACACACACACAAAGGCAGCAGTGTGATCCAAAAGCCACCACCTAGCCAAGTGCAGAAATATGACTTTCATTGCAGCATTAAAGACAGTTAAAAATGACAGCCTTCTATGAGAAAATGTGACTCTGATCTGATGGTTTATTGCAACAGGTTTATATGCTTCAGGAGGGAGAGAGAGAGGAAAAAAAGAGAGAGAGGGAGCGAGAGAGCAAGAGAGAGCAAGACAGAAAGAGAGGGAGGGAAAGAGGGAGAGTTATTATCATCATAGTGTTTGTTGTTAAACAGATATAACAATTGTTTAGTTCAATTTATGTTCATGCACTTTATGCAATTTCATGCAATTTATGTTTTCCTTTTTGTATTTCTAGATGTACGCATGGGCAATATTTATTTACTATTTAAATATTATTATTTAAATACTTATGTATTTCATGCCAATAAAGCAGTTTGAATTTGAATTTGAATTTGAGAAAGAGACGGGGAGCACGTGAGGCCACATTAACGGTTTTTATTTCCAGTGATTTGGGGGTTCACGCCCCAGTTTAACTGCAGACAGCACAAGACTGGGTCCAGTTACAGGAAGTACCTTTTCCATGCAGCTTCTGAGATGACGGCCCTTTTTATCTACATGCCTATATTACAATACTTACAAAAAAACCTGCCATTCAACAGAATAAAAAGCAGCTAAAACACTGAATATTTACATTTAAGTTACTTATTTTATACAGAAATATTTAAAATTCAAGTTCCATTAAAATCCAAAATGAAAGAAAATAAAAAGTATAAAACATGTTAAGACCCAAGTGGAATGCCGAAAAGAATGGAAGCGCAGAATTTGCCCGTTGTTTGTTAAACCTGTAAAATTACTGAATGAGCCGGCATCTTCTCACATTTCAATAAAAGACAAATATGGCACCCAAAAGAAACTAACCCACCCGCAATTTAATGAGGCACTTTCCTTTGAGAAGAAATGTGATTTCTGATTTAATCATCCTTTATTCGGTATTTGTTTGTTTTATTTTATTTTATTTTTTTGCGATCTGACGGGAGGAAGCGAGGAACCCGGAAGGGAGAGGCGCTGAGCCGCGCTCGCGCGGAAACGGCGGTAAAAGCGTATTGCGTCGGTGGAGTTCGTTGGGCACTCGCCTCTCGTTTTCGGAGCCGTATATATATTTTTAATATTTTTTAAAGTTCTGGCGGGTTTACGGACGCACTGCGCAGACGTGTCCACACCGACACAGCACAGAACCAAGCCAGAAGGGAAACGACACGCTTCAAGTACACAGAGAGCAATAGAGTACACTTTAAAACGAGACCCATAACCAGCAACTTAGCTTTAGTCAACGGAACAGCGAAGCATTTACATTCTTCCTCTGCGTTGCCAAGCAACCGCACATAACGGTCGCCCCTTTCCCAAAACACGGCTCCTGTTACGCGCCAAGCCCATAATTCTTCAGTAATGCTTAAGACACTAGAGCTGCTCCTTTCTAATATTTTCTTTTTTTGTTTTTTAAAATCTGTGTTGTGACATAATAGGAAGGGACTTTTATCATTATAAATACAGAAGGCATAACGCAGTCAGCCCTGTGGATAAAGGCCTCTGATGTCTTTCAGTATGACTGGGGTTAACCAACTCAAGGCGGGACCACAAAATAGTTACCATACGCCAGTTAAAATGATGACACATATTCAGTACATGGTTCCAGTATTTTTTTTCCTCATTTTTTTTTTTTGCACTAATAACCCTGTTGTGAGAGTAAAACGAAAAAAATACCCATGAATGTGCAGTAGCCCTGGCTGATAATATGTACACAGACAGCAATGCGCTGGGCGGGTGCGTCTGTCTCTTATAAATACTGATAAAAGCGCGAGCGCACCACTTGAGCTCCTGTCAGTTTGTGGGGGTGCGCGTCCGCCGATAGGCTCAGAGCGCCCTTGCTCTTGCCCTGGGGGCTGTCTCCGTTGAGCTGCTCCGCCCCCAGGGGGTGGTCCTCAGGCGATGTGGGCGTGGCTGCGGCGGAAGGGGCGGAGTCGGCGCCCCTCTCGGCGTTGCCGGAGCGACCGCGCTCCCGGACGATCCAGTCGCGGATGGAGAAGTCCTGCGAGCTGCACTTGGGCTTGAGCCGGTCCACGGCGGACAGCTCCGCCCCCCGGCCGGCCCCGTCCTTCCAGTCGTCGTTGACGACGGCGGCCAGCTGGGCGAAGTCGCGCTGGCCCCCCATGGTGTGGCGCCGGCGGATGCCCTTCTTACGGCGGGCCTCCGGGGAGCGGGCCTTCGAGGGGGCCCCCCCGCCCCCCGACACCCCGAACATGTCGTCCGCCGAGCTCCGGAGGCGGAGCTTGAGCCGCTCGGTGATGCGCAGCCTCCACGGAGGCTCCGCCTTCTCCGACTCCTCGCTCTTGGAGGAGGAGCTCAGGCTGCCGGAGGACCGCCCCTTGACGGCGCCCAGGACCCGCGAGAGCGCGCTGGGCTCCCGGTCGCTGCGCCCCCCCTCGGCGGAGGACTCGCTGTCGGTCTTGGGGTGCGGGGGCGGGGTCGGGGGCGGGGCGGCGGCGGCGGGCGGGGCCGGATCGGGCTTGGGGAAGACGGGGAAGTCGCTCTCACTGTCGGTCTCGGCGGGGCGGCCCTCGCTCACCAGCTCGCTGCGCTCGTCGTCCGCCTCGTCCCCGCGGCTCTCCGCCACCGAGCGCACCTCCGGGCTCAGCGCGCTCGACTCCGCCCCCAGCAGGAAGGGGCAGGTCAGCGAGGAGGTGGTGGAGTAGTCCGAGGTGATGGAGCTCACCTCCGCCAGGGCCTCGTTGCCGCGGGGATCGGGGGCGGGGCCCGGGCAGGGGGCGGGGCGTTTCGGGGGGGCGGAGGCCTGGGAGCTGCTGCTGTTCATGGTGCCGAGGTCAGAGGTCGCGTCGTCGCACTGGGAGGTGGGGTCGGACAGGGAGGACTGGCGAGCCACGTTTCCGCGGAAACTGAGGGAGGGGGAGGAGAACGGCTGGGGGCAGAGGGCCTTCTCCCCGACTCTCTCCTCCCCCCTCGGCTCCGTCTCCGGCGGCAACGGCTCTACTTCCTGTTTGCCGTTTATCTGACTGGCCCCACCGTCATCGTCCTCGCTCTCTGTGCAGGCGTTCCCCCGGCGCCTGGCCCTGTCGGGCCGCTGGTCCTGGTCCCGGTCCCGGTCCTGGTTCTGATTCTGCGCCGGGCTCGGGCTCGGGTTTGGGCTCGGGCCGCCCCGGTTCTGGCTCTCCTTCCGGGTGAAGACGGCGTCCAGGTCGTCGTCGGAGCTGCTGGGAAGCGGCTTCTCCTTGTGCTTCCTGCGCTTGCGGCTGGCGGCGGCGAAGATGGAGGAGCGGAGGAGCTCCCTGCTGTACTGCTCTTTACCCGAGCCCCACGAGCCCTGCAGGAACACGAGCACAGGAACGCGTTACAGCAGCACGGGTCAGCACACACACCCATCAGCACAAACACCCATCAGCACACACACCCGTCAGCACACACACCCATCAGCACAAACACCCATCAGCACACACACCCATCAGCACAAACACCCATCAGCACACACACCCGTCAGCACACACACCCATCAGCACAAACACCCATCAGCACACACACCCGTCAGCACACACACTCACCAGCACACACACCCATCAGCACAAACACCCATCAGCACACACACCCGTCAGCACACACACCCATCAGCACACACACCCATCAGCACACACACCCGTCAGCACACACACCCGTCAGTACTAACACCCGTCAGCACAAACACCCATCAGCACACACACCCATCAGCACACACACCCGTCAGTACAAACACCCGTCAGTACAAACACCCATCAGCACACACACCCATCAGCACACACACCCGTCAGCACACACACCCGTCAGCACAAACACCCATCAGCACACACACCCATCAGCACAAACACCCATCAGCACACACACCCATCAGCACAAACACCCATCAGCACACACACCCATCAGCACAAACACCCATCAGCACAAACACCCATCAGCACACACACCCATCAGCACAAACACCCATCAGCACACACACCCATCAGCACACACACCCGTCAGCACACACACCCGTCAGCACACACACCCGTCAGCACAAACACCCATCAGCACACACACCCATCAGCACACACACCCGTCAGCACACACACCCGTCAGCACACACACCCGTCAGCACACACACCCGTCAGCACACACACCCATCAGGACAAACACCCATCAGCACACACACCCATCAGCACACACACCCATCAGCACACACACCCGTCAGCACACACACCCAGCAGCACACACACCCGTCAGCACACACACCCATCAGCACACACACCCGTCAGCACACACACCCATCAGCACACACACCCGTCAGCACACACACCCATCAGCACACACACCCGTCAGTACAAACACCCATCAGCACACACACCCATTAGTACAAACATCTGTCAGGACAAACACCCATCAGCACACACACCCATCAGGACAAACACCCATCAGCACACACACCCGTCAGCACACACACCCATCAGCACACACACCCGTCAGTACAAAGACCCATCAGCACAAACACCCATCAGCACAAACACCCATCAGAACACACACCCATCAGTACAAACACCCATCAGCACACACCCATCAGCACAAACACCCATCAGCACACACCCATCAGCACACACACCCGTCAGTACAAAGACCCATCAGCACAAACACCCATCAGCACAAACACCCATCAGAACACACACCCATCAGTACAAACACCCATCAGCACACACCCATCAGCACAAACACCCGTCAGGACAAACACCCGTCAGGACAGACACCCATCAGCACAAACATCTGTCAGGACAAACACCTGTCAGGACAGACACCTGTCAGGACAAACACCTGTCAGGACCGACACCCGTCAGGACAAACACCTGTCAGGACAAACATCTGTCAGTACAAATACCTGTCAGGACAAACACCTGTGTATCTGAGGGGAGGGCTGCACACTCACCTTTGATTTTGCGGAGTCACTGTTGGGTGAGTCTGGAAGAGGAGAGAACATATGAGCCTCATGCATTTACTCCTCACACACAGAGAGGAGAGAGGGAGGAGGAGAGCGAAAGGGAGAGGGAGAGAGGGAAGAAAAAGTAAGAGGGAGAGTGACAGAGGTCACAACTCACAGCGATGGCACCACACTCACTCACTCACTCACTCACACACACACGCATGCACAGACACACACACACACACACACACACACAGAGCGGATGGTGACAGAGAGAGTGGACGCTGGCGACGTACACGATGCTACAGCACAGGTCAGCTGCACAGACAGCAGGCCAAGCACAGGCGACTACACCCCCCCACTGCACCCCCAACTACAGCCACCAGCACCGCCATTCTATCCCAACTGTGCGTGCGGCCACCACACCTTCACCTGGACAGGACATTCCGGGGGAGGGGAGGCGGTTTGGACGTTTTTACAATGTGTGCGTGTCTGTGTGTGTGCACGTTTGAAAATGTAGTATACCCTAGTGTGTGTGTATGCATGTTTTAGAGTCGTGTGTTTATGTGCGTGTATGTGTGTGTGTGTGAGAGAATGAGTGACTGGTGGTGGGTGGGGGGGTCGGTGAGAATGAGTAACAGTGACTATGACAAGGGGAGGGGGGGTGAATTTGTTGAGGGAATCTCGTGATGCAGAATGAGCACTAAAGAACAACTACGGGGTGGGGGGGGGGGGGGGGGGGGACAAAAATCACAGAGCTCAGACACAACAGGGGGAAGAAAGGGGCTAGCTAACAGCGGCCTCTACAGGACGGGAGGAGGAACTGCCTCAGCGTTTCCCGAGCGAGCCAGAGTTTTTTTTTTTTTTTTTAAACACGGCGGCTAGTTTGAGCCTCAGCTCCGCGCCACACTGTTGGGTTCTCTCTGGAATCAGAGCGCTACGGAAGAGAGCTAAGCCAGCACAGCCCCCCACCACACCCCTGGAGACAAACGACCGGACGGCATGACCGCTGAAAACCCCGCTGACCGTACCATGCCACAGCTCCTCACCGGGTGCGTCGGAAATAACCAGAGACAGCAAACAGGCTTTGAGAAAGTGCACAGTCCTCGCTGCGCTCGCTGGACTCTTAAGAAATCGACGTACACCACAGAGGACGTGACACCCATTTTGTTTTTTTGTTTTTTTTTTTCTTTCTTCTTTTCTTTTTTTGGTTTTATCTTTACAAGAACCAAGTGTTTCTGCAGACTAGGCAGCTACAACAGTCCGTCATCCGACAGCCCCAGCTGTCCGTCAGAGACATTGCACAGTCCACCAGTGACATCATGGAGTGATAGGCTCCGCCCACTTGGCCTGTCGTGAGATCAGTGTGTGTGAGTGCTGGGCATCCCTTAAGACCTTAAGACACGTGACCAGGGGGTGGGGGTGGTGGGGCAAGGGGGCAGTTTTTGGGAAAGAACACACCAAGTTAGTACAACGGTAGAGGCAGGATCATGCTCACAGAAATTACTCAATGGAAAATACGGAGTCGGGGGATGAAGGGAGGGGAGGATAAATGGGGGGATGAATGAGTGAATGAATGAAAGAGGAGAAATATGGAAAAACTGAACAGAAATAAAGCAACAACAAAAAAAAAGAAAGAGTAAAAATGAACCAAACCCCAATGGCCTGTTTGGGCCAAATCATATTTAAAAATTAAACATAAATGCATTGCAATGCAATACAAAAAAGAAAGTGTGACAACAGGGAAACCATTTCAACTCGTTTCCCAAAGGCTGAGCTACGTCGAGTGCGCATCGGCAGGGCTAAGCTATGCTAACTCAGGTGCGCATCGCCAGGGCTAAGCTATGCTAACTCAGGTGCGCATCGCCAGGGCTAAGCTATGCTAACTCAGGTGCGCATTGCCAGGGCTAAGCTATGCTAACTGAGGTGCGCATTGCCAGGGCTAAGCTATGCTAACTGAGGTGCGCATCGCCAGGGCTAAGCTATGCTAACTCAGGTGCGCATCGCCAGGGCTAAGCTATGCTAACTCAGGTGCGCATCGCCAGGGCTAAGCTATGCTAACTCAGGTGCGCATTGCCAGGGCTAAGCTATGCTAACTGAGGTGCGCATTGCCAGGGCTAAGCTATGCTAACTGAGGTGCGCATCGCCAGGGCTAAGCTATGCTAACTGAGGTGCGCATCGCCAGGGCTAAGCTAAGCTCACCCGCACCCGCATCGCCAGGGCTAGGCTAAGCAAACCTGCGTCCGCATCACTCAGACTAGGCTAAGCTAAGCTACCCCGCGCACCTCACCAGGGCTAAGCTAAACTACCCCGCGCGCCTCACCAGGGCTAAGCTAAGCTACCCCGCGCGCCTCACCAGGGCTAAGCTAAGCTACCCCGCACGCCTCACCAGGGCTAACGCTAAGCTACCCTGCGCGCCTCACCAGGGCTAACGCTAAGCTACCCTGCGCGCATCGCCATGGCTAACGCTAAGCTACCCTGCGCGCATCGCCATGGCTAAGCTACACCGCGAAACATCACCGGGGCTGCCGCAGTTACCTGACACTTCTCCCGGGGAGGTGAGCCCGGCGCGCCCGATGTTGGTGAGCAGGTGGTCGATGTTGGGCACGGGCTGGGACTCCACCGCACTCTCCTGGGGCACGCTGGCCTGTGGGGCAAGGGCCAAAGGTCAACCACCGTCCAACTAGCATAGCCAGCCATTACCTACCAAACCAACATTGCTCAGCTGAGTCAAGCTGCTCAACTGCTGGACATCAGCTTACAACCCCCAAAGAACTCAACTGATTCGGCTAGCCCTCGAAACACTACATTCAGCTGGAAATTAAACGATCCTAAGTTAAAAGAACCTCAGCTGAGATTTTGAGAATTACTTTGCAAAGACCTTGATCCAAACTGAAGAAAATGCGTGTTGGTGACCAATAGCAAGGCTTAGCTAACATGCTAAAGTTCCAGCAAACTGTCCACCCCTCACACCATCATCAGCTCAGCGTAAAGACAAGGAAATGACAGTTATCCATCTGAAATCCCAATCAGACATTTTCACTCGCTCTGTTCTTTACGCAAACTGGAGTCAATACGCACCGTAGGCTCCACAGTGCCCTCTTCTGTGAAAAACCAGTCATACTGCAAAAGAAAAAAGAAGGAGATTTAACAGATTTTATGCCCCTAACAGAACTCAAGCTGAAGATCCTCTCATAGTTCACTTCATTAATCCCTTTTATGAATTTTTAAAGCCTCAATCAAATTGCCCATAAGTCTCCTTTTAGTAAGCTTGAAGAGGTTAAGCATCTTAAGACTCTCCTGATAACTTTTGTCTTTCATACCAGGAACCAATTTAGTTGCCCTTCTTTGAACCTTTTCCAGAGCCTCTATATCTTCCTTGTAGTACGGTCACCAGAAATGCACACAATACTTTAAGTGTGGTCTGAAAAAGGTATCGTATAAGATAAGGATAGCTTCCTTAGATTCTTACATGCTGTATGAGGGTCTCCACTATCTTGTACTGGTCAGGCATGTGGGTGACCATGTGAGTCATGTTATCCTCCGACGTCCTCACCAGGGTGGGCCCAAAGACGATGGCCAAGTTCCTGGGCTCCATCTGAGAGGAGAAACGGATGAAGAGAGAAGGAGAGAGAGAGAGAGAGGGGGAACAGAGACACAAAGAGAGAGGACAGAGGGAGAGAGAGTGATGAGAAAAATATTATTTATGGCTAAGGGTACAGTGTTGGGAATGTGTGAGATTTCTATGCAGAATAACAGCACATGTAAATGAGACATTTACTTCCCCTTCGTGAACACACACAGGCACACATACAGACGCATACAGCACAAACACTCAACCTGTGCTTAACCAAAGCTAGTAACGGTGTAAAGTATGACGTCCCCCACACACATAAAAACAGGTCATGAGTGGCCTGCGTTTCTCTGAGCCCTACAGAAACTGCTGGATTACTGGGCTCTCTTCCTGCAGGCAGGGCTCACCTTGTTCTTCTCGCAGTTCTCAGACACCATTTTCAGATGCCCAGAGAGGAACTTGAGCGTCTCGTAGTGATGACTGGGCAGCTGATGGAGCTAGAGAGAGAGAGAGAGAGAGAGAGAGAGAGAGAGGGAGGAAGGGAGAGAGAGAGAGAGACAGAGAGAGAGGGAGAGAGACAGAGAGAGAGAGAGAGGGAGGGAGGGAGGGAGAGAGAGAGAGAGAGAGAGAGAGGGAGGGAGGGAGAGAGAGAGGGAGGGAGGGAGGGAGAGAGAGAGAGAGAGAGAGGGAGGGAGGGAGAGAGAGACAGAGAGAGGGAGAGAGAGACAGACACAGGCATTAGCATCACACTCCTGCTCTCGCATTTAAAACCTTTAACTGAAAACCTTTAATGGGAAACACAAACTCACCAGCGTCTTCAGAACTTTCAGCCTCTCCACCGCGTCTTCCGTTCTGTTGGCGTCAATAAAATCTGCGTATTTTTCTGCGAAACAACGAACGAGCCGTAAACCCCCAGACAGACGCTACTGAGGGAACAGCGACGCCTCACCAAGCTCAGAATGGGGGGAGCAAGGATGACCTGCCAATCACTGACTTGTCTGAACCAATCAGAAGGCTTTTGTCTTCACAGTAAAACAAGACGAATGGCATAATGTCACAAAGCACATCTTTGTTTAATGGGTGCGTAGTTCTCCCATCGCCAGCACAAACACAGAGAAAGGAACTAGGCGTATGTGACAAGAAAGCATAATCATGTAGGTGCGTTTCCCACACTGTCCACAAGATGGCACCACAAGACAATTTCAGAAAATTCAGATCAGTACAAAAGCAGACAACCGCCTTGTCTCCTGAGAAAGGAGGCGTTTAATGCTTGACACAAGTGCCCCTTATTTAAATGAAGACATGCGCAGAATGACAAACAGCTACAGCCATGAATTCATATGCGCTAGCTGTTTTATCACCTCACCGTTCGTGAAGAGAGGCTCTGGAAGCTTCCGGAAGAAGGATTTCAGCAAGCTGCTGATGACATTGAGGTCCCTCCATTTCTGGAGAGAAAAAAGAGACAGAGACAGAAAGAGGGTGAACGAAAGGAGGTGGATGAAGGGGTGTGGACCAGAGAAGTGAGAGTTGAGTGAATGAAGAGATAAATGCGTGTGGATGGGAGGAGGAGTGAGAGAGAGGTAGAGAGAGCGGGGGACAGACAAGTGAGGGACACACACTCACGTCGTCCTGGACGTCGATGTCGCCCACGCCCCGGTCGAGCTCCTCCTGCAGGCTGGAGATGGCGGTGTTGTTCCCGGGGACCCGGTAGATCCCTGTGTACTCCAGCCCCCGCTCCTCCACCAGCTTACAGCAGATCTCCACTATCAGAGGCACAAACTGAAATACACACACAACCAACTGAAATACACACACAGCAGATCTCCACGATCAGAGGCACAAACTGAAATACACACACAACCAACTGAAATACACACAGCAGATCTCCACTATCAGAGGCACGAACTGAAATACACAGCAGATCTCCACTATCAGAGGCACAAACTGAAATGCACACACAGCAGATCTCCACTATCAGAGGCACAAACTGAAATGCACACACAGCAGATCTCCACTATCAGAGGCACAAACTGAAATACACACACAGCAGACCTCCACTATCAGAGGCACAAACTGAAATACACACAGCAGATCTCCACTATCAGAGGCACAAACTGAAATACACACAGCAGATCTCCACTATCAGAGGCACAAACTGAAATACACACAAAACAGTCAAATACACACACGGAGAGGCCCCACCGGCAGGGCCCACAGGATGACAGAG
>CM077291.1:3088109-3100609 GCA_039654925.1 Anguilla pacifica | reverse complement strand
TGAACACACTGCCACCTGAACACAACGCACACTGAACACACTGCTACCTGAACACACCACACACTGAACACACTGCCACCTGAACACAACGCACACTGAACACACTGCCACCTGAACACACCACACACTGAACACACTGCCACCTGAACACACCACACACACTGAACACACTGCCAACTGAACACAACGCACACTCAACACACTGCCACCTGAACACAAAGCACACTGAACAATCTCACCCAAACACTTCACTTTATGCCTTTAATGTTGCAGCTATTATTATTGTTATTTCATACATTTTTTAAAATTACTTTTTACTTTAAATTAGAGGCATTTAGTAGACGCTCAAAGTAACAACAGCAGTGTCTGAGTGGGGAGTCAAACCCGCAGCCACTACAGTGCCAGATCCCTAACCACTATACTACCCTGCTGTAGTAACGATACTAACCGTACTATGATTACTGCAGTTCCGCCAGTGCAGTACAACTCAAAGGACCGAGCTAACTAACAGGGAGCAGTTTATCCCAGGGAAAAACCTGCTTCACCCTGTCTTTCTGCCATAGTGGATCAGAGATGAGGGACACACAGACACACACTCCACTCAATCGGCCTGCATGGAAAGCGCTAGAACCTGGCCGTGTAGGGAACCTGTCAGTCACACCAGAGGAGACCGCGTCTCTCCACAAACGCACATTTCACACACAGAGCTATGTTCAGCGTTTGTGTGCGTCCCCCGCCCCGTCGTCTGATCTGACCCCGAAACCCCACAGCGCCCACGCTGGTGCCCACGCTGGTGCCCGCTCCAGCACCCACACTGCTGCCCACTCACAGCCTGCAGCTACACACGTACGCATGCGCCGCGGAGCCAAACCACAGGATGCGTATTCATCCGCCAAAAAAACGAACCACAAAAAAAAATTTATCAAACACACACACAAAATAATCCAGTGAAAATAAGGACTGGGCTGTTTTTAAAGCCCTGCAGCTCAAAGACAGGTGGCTCAGGGAACTGCCCTACAGGCGCACGACACCGTAAAAAAACGCCAAAAAGTGAAAGCAAAATTTTGCCGGAATGCGGTGATGCGGGCGGGCGTATCCATGAGAACAAGAACAATGAAATCAGAAGCAACAGCTCCACTGAAACGAGGAGATCACTGTATCTGGATCTCTGGGATGGATGTTTCTAGCCTGACCACCAAAGGCCTGTTTAAGACACCGTGCCCTTCCAAATGATTTAACCTGCGTCGCCATTCGTGATTAATAAACACACGGCACCTTCTCTAATTATTAGAATGGTCAGTCTTCCCCCCCCCCTTCTTTAAGAGAAATGTCTTCACCACACAATCATTTTCCTGATAAATCACTCTACATAACGACTGGCATCCTTTTATAAGCCTGTTATTCCCCAACACCCCCCCCCACCACCCACCCACCCACCCACCCAAACTCCCGTCTGGCTGTGTGAATTCCGAGCTCTGTTTCCATGGCAACCCCCATGGCGGCGCGGCTCTTACCGATGAAGGGGATGGAGTCCAGCGATTGGTCCAGGCTGTCGGGGGCGGGGGGCGTGGCCTGTTGCTGCTGCTGCTGCTGCTGCTGCTTGATCCGAAGCTCCCGCCGCGCGTCATTGGGCAGCCAGCAGGCCGAGTCCGCCACGGGGGCGGGGCCAGCGTCCGATTCGCTCACGGCCAGGATGTAGGAGGGGTGGCGGAGCGGCTGGGAGGCGTGGCCTAGCCTCCCCGTGGGCGGCTTCTCCCGCAGGACCACCGCCGGCTCCGCCCCCTTCCCCTCGGGCCGGGGAGCCGCCGTGCCGTTGCTGGAGGGGGCGGGGCAGGAGGCGGAGCGTGGCGCGGGCCCCGCCTCCTTGGCGGGCTGCGGCGCGGCGCTCTGTGCCCCGGGCCGCGGGGGCAGGTGGTTGACCGTGACCGCCGCCGGTCTTTGGTCTTTGGGGGCGTCCGCGTGGGACCCCAGCAGCTGTTCCGTACCTTTGGTGAGCCCGGGCGCTGGGGCAGGCCCCGCCCGGAAACTGTTGCCACGGCCCCCAGTGGGCGGGGCCCTGTGGAGGGGGGGCTGTTGGTGGTGGAGGGGGGGGGCCGCGCCGGGCCGCTGCAGGGGGAGGGGCTGCGCGCCGGGTGGGCGGCACTGCTGGAGCCGGTCGTCAGGCTCCGCCCTCCCGGAGCCCCGCCTCTCCGAGGGCTCCAGGAAGTCGAAGGAGCGGGCGCGCGGTTTGGGGTCCCGGGGGGCGGGCCGGGTCCAGTCCCTGGGCGGGGCGGCGGCGGCGGGGGGGCGCCCCCCCGGCCCGAGGCCGAGGCGGTCGTGCGAGATGCTGCGCGGGGGCGGGGCGGGGCCGGGGGCGGGGCCGGGGTGGTGCAGGCCGGCCCGGTCGTGGGAGGTGCTGCGGCGGCGCCAGGGGGAGCCGCAGGGCGGCGGGCCGAACTCGGCGGCCCGGAAGCTGTCCAGCCGCTCCCGGATGCTGCGGCAGCCGTACGCGCGGATGCGCCGGCTGTCCACGTACTCCCGGTACGTGGTGTACGTCCGCCAGTCTATGCTCTGCCGGGAGGCCGGCGCGGGATTGGCCGAGGAGGCCGAGGAGGAGGAGTGGGGGAGGGGCGGGGCGTAGTGATTGGCGGAGCCCGAGAAGGGTTCTGCCAGCGAGGTCCTGACGGAGGCGGGGCAGCCGGGGGTGGCGAACACGGCGGTGTCCAGCGGGCGAGCGGGGTGGGGGGGCGGGGGGGGCCCGGGGGCGGGCCTGGTCCTCGGCGCGCCCGGGTCCGGAGGCCCCGCCCCCCCGTACCGCCACTCCTCGGTCCTGTGGCAGGCGCCCGAAAGGCCGGGGAGCTCCACCTGGCCCGCGGCCCCCGCGGGGGGCGGGGAGGGGGGCACGGGGATCTCCAGGCGGTAGCCCAGCTCCGCGGGGGCGGGGGCGGGGGCGGGGAGCGGCTCGGGGCTGTGGGACATCCCGCCGGGTTTAGGGTCTACGCGCGAGTAGCGCAGGGGCGGAGGCTCGGGGATGTGGAGGGCGTTCCCGCTGTAGGACCCATGGCCCTTCTGATAGGCGTCCTGGGAATACGCCTGCGGAGAGGGGGGGCACACCGGGGGGGTCACTTAAATCCACATTTACACAAAATAGGGGGGGGGGGTCAGTACATTCACATTCACAACATTCACACAGCATACATACTCAGCAAAGTCATTCAGCCACCTTTTTGTCCAAGGGTAAAATGGCATTGCCCCCACATGGGAATCGAGCCTGCAAACCCCTGAATTGCGAGCCCAGTTCCCCAACCGCTACATTGCACTGATGTGTCATCACTACACCCTCGGTCTGTCCCGTTGGTTCTGATGTGACTTAGTAAGAGGCACACAGCCCAGTTCAACAGGGAGATTAAACACAGTGCAATCTGTGATGGATATTACAAGCCAATCCTAGGAGTGCGTCACAGTCATAGAGAATTCTGGGATTCGTAGTATCAGAAAATCCTCAGATACTTATCCTCAGAAAACCTCGCCCCAAAAACGGCAAAGTAAGCAAAACACAACAAGGACTCATTAACACCGTCTGACCAACGAAAACATGACAGAGGAGAGACCAGACACAAGACAAACAACAACACAAAATGGCATACGATCCTAAAACAGGCAAGGCAGACAAATAAACCAACTGCATCCAGGGCTGACGCGTATAAGAAGGAAGAAGGGAAGATGAGAAAGGAGACAGACGTGGGGAGACAGATCTGCAGGGTAAACAGGGTCTGATCAGAGACGGCAGGCTGGCTCAGGCAGCCGGTCGCATTTAAACGCGCATTTAATGCGACAGGAGCATGAGGGGCCGCAGCACAGCGGCGCAGCGTACGCAGCGCAGCCCTCACTCACCTTTGACCCCGGGGACGGGGGCGGGGCCCGGACCCAGGAACGCAGGCTGATAGTCAGGCCCGAGCCCCGCCCCCTGTGGGCCAGCGCCCTGAAGGACACCTCCGTGATCATCTTCACCCCCCCCCACCTCCCCAACCGTCCCAGCAGCCCCCACCTCGCGGGTTCGGCGGCGCGGCGGCGCAGTCACACCCCCCCCCGTCAGCGCTGGCGACCGTGTTTGCGTTCGCGTTTCTGTTTCTCGCAGTCGGAGAGGGAACGCGGCGATCAGCTGGGTCTCCGCCGCACCGCCGCTCAGGAAGTGAAACGGGGAGGGGACGCGAGCAGGAACAGCCAGGCGGACTTTACGCCCGCCGTCACCCGCGGTGTCAGATTGCGTCCCCCCCCCACCCCCCCCACCCCACCCACCCCCCCCACCCCACCCCTGCGCACTTATCGGCTGCCAAGCCCTCCTCCCTCCCTCCCTCCCTCCCTCCCTGGCCCGCTCCGGGGCCAAAGGCCTCTCCACAGAAGGGAGGAGAGGAGCGATACGGAAGACAGCGGGGGGAGGAGCTGCACACACACCTGCTGAGCGCAGTCAGGCTGGAGGAGTCAAACAGGGCCTGTGATTACAGCCGGAATCCCGCACACTCACAGAGGGAATCCCGCACACTCACAGAGGGAATGCCAGAATCCTGCACACTCACAGAGGGAATCCCGCACACTCACAGAGGGAATCCCGCACACTCACAGAGGGAATGCCGGAATCCCGCACACTCACAGAGGGAATGCCGGAATCCCGCACACTCACAGAGGGAATGCCGGAATCCCGCACCCTCACAGAGGGAATGCCGGAATCCCGCACACTCACAGAGGGAATGCCGCACACTCACAGAGGGAATGCCGCACACTCACAGAGGGAATGCCGGAATCCCGCACACTCAGAGAGGGAATGCCGCACACTCACAGAGGGAATGCCGGAATCCCGCACACTCACAGAGGGAATGCCGGAATCCCGCACACTCAGAGAGGGAATCCCGCACACTCACAGAGGGAATGCCGGAATCCTGCACACTCACAGAGGGAATGCCGGAATCCCGCACACTCAGAGGGAATGCCGGAATCCCGTGGGAATCCTTCACACTAACAGACAGAATGTCGGAAAACCTGCACTCACAAAAGGAATGCTGGAATTCTGCACTCTCTAAAGGGAATGCCAAAATCCTTACACTCACAGAGGGAAGGTCGGAAACCTTCACACGCACAGAGGGAATGTCAACATCCTGCACACGCACAGATGGAATGTCGGAATCCTGCACACTCAGATGGAATGTCGGAATCCTGCACACTCAGAGGGAATGTCGGAATCCTGCACACTCAGAGGGAATGTCGGAATCCTGCACACTCAGAGGGAATGTGGGAAACCTGCACACTCACAGTGTAGGGGCTGGAATACTGCACATTCACAGAGAGATGGCAGTTGAACAGAAAACACAGACAAACAACAGGTGCTTAAAATCAGCATCTCTTTCTCCTACAAATATCATGTCGTAAGAAATACACATCCTCCAGAGATCCAGCAGAAGTATTTACATTTTTTGACATAATAAAAATGTCTTGGATGACAAAAACATGTAGTACTGATAGAATTTTTAAAAATATAATCTTCTTTATTTGCCATTTAATGAATGTGCCCTGTACTGTAGGTCTCAGCTCAGTAGAATATAAGAATCTAGAGATTTAAAAGAGACTCATTTCCCCTACAGGGGACAGAAAGGAACAGACAGATCTGAGGAGGATGTCATTCTCTCCCATAAAAATAAACAAATAAATAAATAAATGAACAACGAGATGGGAAGCGCAGACGACATGCCCACTGAGAGACGACAACACCGAGCTGTTTTTATCTCCTGCTTACCGGCGCGACGCTTTCCCTGGAAAACTGCAGGTGGAGGAGGAGGAGTGGAGACGGACAGAGAGGCAGGCAGAGGCAGAGAGAGAGAGAGAGAGCAGGAGAGAGGAGAGAGAGGAGAGGAGGAGAGAGGAGAGGAGAGATGAGCGCACAAGCGCATAGCCAGAGCGCGGGGTTGGCTCCTGGGCTGTTGTCGTCGTCGTCGCCGTCGGCGCCGCTAGCCGCTAGCCGTTAGCGCTGCCTCCCGCTCGCCCCCACCGCGCCTCGATCTCGGAGACGCTGCGTCGCCGTGGCAGCAGTCTGCCTCCCGCAGAGAGCCCCCAGAGGGGCCCCGGGTCCCCCCCCATCCTTCTGTCCGTCCGTCCGTCTGTCTGTCTGTCAGTACGTCCGCGATAGGAGATTACCCACGATCCCCAGCGCTCTGTAGCCTGCCTGTGTCTCGCTCTCTCTCCCTCTCCACAGTCGCTACTGTCCGTGACGAAAACAGCTGCTCGATTATACATTCCGCTCAGACGAACAGCTCTGCTATCCCTCCCTCTCTCTCTCGCACTCTCTCTCTCCCTCTCGCGCTCCCTCCCTCTCTCTCTCTCTCCATTACTCTCCGCCTCCCCCTCCCACCCCCCCACACACTCGCTCCCTCTCCCTCTCCATCACATTTGCTCTCTCTCTCTCCATCACTCTCTCTCTCCTACTCAACAGCCCAGCGCCCACCTGTCTCAGATCCAGCACCATCAGCTGAGTGCAGCTTCATGGTCTCCCCTCTGTATGACTCAGACTGCAGCTGCGTGGTCTCCCCTCTGTACAGCACAGCTGCATGGTCTCTCCTCTGTACAGCACAGCTGCATGGTCTCCCCTCTACAGCACAACTGCATGGTCTCCCCTCTACAGCACAGCTGAGTACAGCTGCATGGTCTCCCTTCTCTACGGCACAGTTGTGTGCAGCTGTGTGGTCTCCCCTCTGTACAGCACAGGTGAGTACAGCCGCATGGTCTCCCTTCTCTACGGCACAGTTGTGTGCAGCTGTTTGGTCTCCCCTCTGTACAGCACAGCTGAGTACAGCTGCATGGTCTCCCTTCTCTACGGCACAGTTGTGTGCAGCTGTGTGGTCTCCCCTCTGTACAGCACAGCTGAGTACAGCTGCATGGTCTCCCTTCTCTACGGCACAGTTGTGTGCAGCTGAGTGGTCTCCCCTCTGTACAGCACAGCTGAGTACAGCTGCATGGTCTCCCTTCTCTATGGCACAGTTGTGTCCAGCTGTGTGGTCTCCCCTCTGTACAGCACAGCTGAGTACAGCTGCATGGTCTCCCTTTTCTACGGCACAGTTGTGTGCAGCTGAGTGGTCTCCCCTCTGTACAGCACAGCTAAGTACTGCTGCATGGTCTCCCTTCTCTACGGCACAGTTGTGTCCAGCTGTGTGGTCTCCCCTCTGTACAGCACAGCTGAGTACAGCTGCATGGTCTCCCTTCTCTACGGCACAGTTGTGTGCAGCTGTGTGGTCTCCCCTCTCTACGGCACAGCTGAGTGCAGCTGTGTGGTCTCCCCTCTCTACGGCACAGCTGAGTGCAGCTGTGTGGTCTCCCCTCTCTACGGCACAGCTGAGTGCAGCTGTGTGGTCTCCCCTCTGTACAGCACAGCTGAGTGCAGCTGTGTGGTCTCCCCTCTCTACGGCACAGCTGAGTGCAGCTGTGTGGTCTCCCCTCTCTACGGCACAGCTGTGTGCAGCTGTGTGGTCTCCCCTCTCTACGGCACAGCTGAGTGCAGCTGTGTGGTCTCCCCTCTCCACGGCACAGGTGACTGCAGCTGTGTGGTCTGCCCTCTCTACGGCACAGTTGTGTGCAGCTGCATGGTCTCCCCTCTGTACGGCACAGCTGAGTGCAGCTGTGTGGTCTGCCCTCTGGTCTGTAAGGCTCAGATAAGTGATCCGTCTCTTTTGGTGTCTGCACGACGGTTTTCATTTCATTATTTTTCTCTCAGTGAGTTGTTGTCCTCTGCTCACTTGCTGATGTCACGTCCTCCCCCCCCAGTTCCCAGGTTACGGCACAGTGCAGCGCTACCCCCCCTCCCCCCCCCTCCCTTCACGCGCCGTTAGCAACATGGACCAGTTGCCGTGACAGCAACAGATGTGTCAAGCTCATGAGGAAATGGAATATATGGACTTCAGCATGAACCTCCGCCTCGTGCTTTTTCCTTCTCTCCCTCTCTCCATCTCTCCCTGTCTCCATCTCTTATTCTCCCTCTCTCTCCCTCTGTCTCCATCTCTTATTCTCTCCGTCTCTCTCTGGCTCTCCCTCCCTCTCTCATTCGCTCAGTCTCTCTCTGACTCTCCCTCTGTCTCTCTTATTCTCTCTGTCTCTCCCTCTGTCCCTATCTCTTATTCTCTCTGTCTCTCCTTCTCTCAATCTCTTTTTCTCACCGCCTCTTCATCTCCCTCTCTCTTATTCTCTCTGTCTCTCTGTTATTTTCTGATTATCAGGCTCCCCCTCTCTCCCCATCACATGAAAAACGGGGGAAGGTCCTTTGTAAAATGATGCTCTGATAACATGTTCAAACGGTACAGAGACACCGTTAAAAAGATAACTGCTCCTCTCTCTATTGATCAGCCTCTGACAGTCACACTTAATGAAAAAGTACTCTGAGCATTTTATTCACAGGAAAAACCAAACACACACTAACACACACAGCTCCACAAATCCTGCAGCTCTTCCTGCCAAAACCACTGACCCTGATCCTGAACTACAAACTACACAAGGTACAACACGTCTTTTTCCCTCGATTAGTCAGGGAAATACTCATTTATAGAGCCCTTAATGACATTTCCCTGCGTTGTCGTTACTGGCTGACTCTGTGACAGCCGTCAGCGGGAGACAAAGCTCAGCATTCGGGTCAAATACCCGCAACCCCCCAGAGACACTAACGGTCTGATCAGCACCGTTTCCCAAATTAATCTGAAAAAAATCACATTCCTGAAGTCGGGATATGGTGACTCAGATCACGGCTGGATGGAAGCCCGGATCCGGAGGAGGAGATTCCCGTATGAAGTGTGAAATCTCACCTCCGAGAGCTCTGAGCATCTGAGCCCAGCAGAGCACATGGTGCTTCACCAGAGTACGCACCAGATGTCTAAATGGTAAGACTGGGGGGGGGGGGGGGGGGGGGGGGGGGGGGACCTAGAACATAATACTAATGCAGAGAACAAGTCCCAGAGTTCAACTTCTTTTCCTCCTCTGCCCAAAGAACTGCACCCATAATCCCCAAACAGGGGCAAACGGCCACCCAGCCCACTGCTCTATTATCCATTATCACATTAGTATTCATTCTCCCTGTCCCGTCCCATTCATTCTCCCTGTCCTGTCCCATTCATTCTCCCTGTCCCATTCATTCTCCCTGTCCCGCCCCATTCATTCTCCCTGTCCCGTCCCATTCATTCTCCCTGTCCTGTCCCATTCATTCTCCCTGTCCCATTCATTCTCCCTGTCCCGCCCCATTCATTCTCCCTGTCCCGTCCCATTCATTCTCCCTGTCCTGTCCCATTCATTCTCCCTGTCCTGTCCCATTCATTCTCCCTGTTCCGTCCCATTCATTCTCCCTGTCCCGTCCCATTCATTCTCCCTGTCCCGTCCCATTCATTCTCCCTGTCCTGTCCCATTCATTCTCCCTGCAGTCACCCAGTCAAGGGGGAATCCACAATCCTATCCCATGATGCACTCTTACACCTCTCTGACGTGGACTGTTGGTGGTCTACGCTATACAGTAAACACCTGTGTGACATCAGCGAATCACACAGCCAGCCCTGGCACCGCGAGCAGCACTGGCAGCCAACGCGTCGCCTCATGGAACCTTCCGGAAGAGGGCCAGACGGAGTGGAGCTGGCATCCTGGGGCACAGTCTGTCACACGGGCAGGACGCTGGTCTCTCTCTGTCTCTCTCTCTTCCTCTATGACTCTCCCATTCCTTCTTTCCCTTTATCTTTATCTACCACTCTCCCTCTTTCACTTTCCCTCTCTTTCTTCCTCTTTTTTCCTCTCTAGCCCGTTACATTCTTTCAGTTTTCATTCACAATGCCTCTCTCGTACAAACGCCCTATCGGCTTCTATGTCCCTCGTTCTCTTCATGCCACCAAACACAGAGTCAGAGAGAGAGAGGTAAAGAGAGGTACACTAAGAGAGAGAGACAGACAGAAACAGAATATGAGAGAGAGATAGGTAGAGATAAAGAGAGACAGACAGAGAGAAAAACAAAGAATATTCGATATAGGAAGAGAGAGAGAGAAAAAGAGAAAGAAACAGGGAGGGAGGGGGAGAGGGAGAGAGAGAGAGAGAGAGAGAGAGAGAGAGAGAGCACAATACACAGTGTGACAGAGTGAGACAGAGACTGTGTAAGAGTTTCACACTCCCACACTATGATCTGGGCCCAACACCAGACAGTATTTTGGGCAGTATTCAGAGGGTACTGCACGAAGAGAGCCGGGTAAATAAGGTCACATGATCTGGGCAGTATTCTGAGCGTACAGCAGGAAGAGACCCGGGTAAATAAGGTCACATGATCTGGGCAGTATTCTGAGCGTACAGCAGGAAGAGACCCAGGTAAATAAGGTCACATGATCTGGGCAGTATTCTGAGCGTACAGCAGGAAGAGACCCGGGTAAATAAGGTCACATGATCTGGGCAGTATTCTGAGCGTACAGCAGGAAGAGACCCAGGTAAATAAGGTCACATGATCTGGGCAGTATTCTGAGCGTACAGCAGGAAGAGACCCGGGTAAATAAGGTCACATGATCTGGGCAGTATTCTGAGCGTACCGCAGGAAGAGACCCGGGTAAATAAGGTCACATGATCTGGGCAGTATTCTGAGCGTACCGCAGGAAGAGACCCAGGTAAATAAGGTTATTATTGTTAAAGCACTGCTCTTGTGTCCATTAAGAATATGGAATCTGAGATGTTTCTGTTGGTATGTGTTTATCAGCCTGAGGACTGCAGCCCTCCCTGTTCCCATGGGGACAGGAGAACAGGACACGCAGAAATAGGGTAAGTTAAAAAAAAAAAACTCAGGACAAGCAAAACTTTATGTTCTTTCGCCCACCTAAAAAAACTTCACAACTCCCTATTTATAACTGACACAGATTCAGCACAGCCTCCCCAAACCTACAGCCTGCACTCCTTACGGCCTGTGCTAACTAGGACAAACTGTGTCAATTAGGACAGACTGCGCTAATGAGGTTAGCCTGTGCATCTTCCACCGAAACTGTGCTGATTGGGCCAAATTGTGCAAATGTGGTCAGCATGTGCTTTTTCTGAAGTAACTGTGCTAACAAAGGCAAACTGTGTTTCTTACACATTAACTGTGTTAACAAACTGTCTCTAACAGGAGAGAAATCACTCTGCTCTGTTCTGTGAGCTCTAACAGGAGAGAGATCCACTCTGGCCCTCTGTTCTGTGAGCTCTAACAGGAGAGAGATCCACTCTGGCCCTCTGTTCTGTGAGCTCTAACAGGAGAGAGATCCACTCTGCTCTGTTCTGTGAGCTCTAACAGGAGAGAGATCCACTCTGCTCTGTTCTGTGAGCTCTAACAGGAGAGAGATCCACTCTGCTCTGTTCTGTGAGCTCTAACAGGAGAGAGATCCACTCTGCTCTGTTCTGTGAGCTCTAACAGGAGAGAGATCCACTCTGCTCTGTTCTGTGAGCTCTAACAGGAGAGAGATCCACTCTGCTCTGTTCTGTGAGCTCTAACAGGAGAGAGATCCACTCTGCTCTGTTCTGTGAGCTCTAACAGGAGAGAGATCCAGTCTGCTCAGTTCTGTGAGCTCTAACAGGAGAGAGATCCACTCTGGCCCTCTTCTGTGAGCTCTAACAGGAGAGAGATCCACTCTGCTCTGTTCTGTGAGCTCTAACAGGAGAGAGATCCACTCTGCTCTGTTCTGTGAGCTCTAACAGGGCCTTTCCATTACGCTTTATCAAGGACAGGGAGAGTCTGCTGTTCACATGATATATAACTGCAGTCACACACACGCCTACTCTCTCTCTCACTCACACACACACACACACACACTGAGCCTGTCTGCAGAGCAAAGGTCAGTCATAAGCAGTAATGTTTCAGAGGGGGAACGGGAGCAGAGCTAATGCTAATGTTCACAGCTGGGCTAGAGGTTCTCTTAAAACTGAAAGTTGCAAACATTAAAAATCAGTTCAGGAACACAAAATGCCCACAACAATTCATTACGTTATTTACTGATCTTCCTTTAAACTACGTCTTGTGCTGCAGAACTCAATGGGCTTCATTACAAACCAGGTTTTAATGATTTCATTCATTAACTTAGGCACTGAACTGGACCCTTGTGGTTGGCGTGCAATAAAAATTAATCAGAGTGTGCGCACAGTAGCAGTAAATAACCTAAAATTACGACATGACTCCTCAATAGAACAATAATAACAATAAGACAGGCCTACGCAGCTACGAAGGTCCTCCATCCAGCATGGGTTACAGGTCTATACAACCCAAACTCCATTTCACCTGCAGAGAAGACCTAGCCTGGGTCTCAAGAGCAGGAATGGGGAATCCATTTCTGGTTTTTGTTTCCACCCAGGTACCCCGGCTGAGTTACTGAATTAGCTGTACGCACCAATGTTCGCACACAGATTAGGCCACAGTAAGACACACACAGCCAATACCTCTATAACTGAACTCAGCGCAAACTCACACACAAAATCTCACTCACTGACTCACACACTCACTCACACACTCA
>CM077291.1:3053109-3083109 GCA_039654925.1 Anguilla pacifica | reverse complement strand
TTAAACGACGGCGGGGGAACAAGCTCCCCTTTCACAGCGGCCCGACGCTGCCGTAAATCGCGGGCGAGCCGCTAGCGCCGCTGAAAGGGCCCGGCCCGCAGGAGAGGGGCGTAGATTCACACCCCGCCCCGTCTCCCTCCCCCCGAGCTGCCGCGGGCCAGAGAGGCCAAAAAAGCAGAAGCAGAAAGGAGGAGAAGAGAAAAGAAAAAAAAGAGAGAGAGAAAGTAATAATTAACTGGACAGGAACGGGGACTGAAGAGCAAGCTCGGTGCACACAGAGGCGCCCAGCGAAAAGGAAGGAGGGATCCCCACGGGCCAAGTGGAGCCTATTTGGGACCCCCCCCGCCGCCGCCGCCACCCCCCCTCCCAGGCATCGCCCGGGAGCCGAGTGTCCAGCGCACAAACTTGCGCTGGGACGGGGCGTAGAGTTGAGCACGAACAGAAACATGTAGAGCCACACACTCTGATCTCCAGCAGGCTGTGCTGTACTGTGCTCTTCTCTCACACACACCAGGCCTTCGCAAGAGCTGCAGCTCAGCCTGCCGGGCGTGGGCGGAAATAAAATCTACACTCGCGGGGTGGGGGGGGGGGGTGGGGGGGTTAAAGCTGCAGTTCTGAGCGTCGTTGCGTAAGAGCGAGTCGCAGGGCTTCCAGCTGCGAGACCTGATGACACCGCTACCGGTGGTTTAGCCCCGCAAGACTTCCACGAGAGCGCGCGGGAGGCTAACATGAGCGCGGGAGGCTAACATGAGCGCAGGAGGCTAACATGAGCGCGGGAGGCTAACAGGAACGCGGGAGGCTAACATCAGCGCAGGAGGCTAACATGAGCGCGGGAGGATAACAGGAACGCGGGAGGCTAACAGGAACGCGGGAGGCTAACATGAGCGCGGGAGGCTAACAGGAACGCGGGAGGCTAACATCAGCGCAGGAGGCTAACATGAGCGCGGGAGGATAACAGGAACGCGAGAGGCTAACAGGAGGGTGGGAGGCTAGCATGAGCGCAGGCAGCTAGCGTGAGGGCCGGAGGCTACCGTGAGCGCGAAGGCTAACGTAAGCGCGGGAGGCTAACGGGAGAGCCTTGGCCGTACGTTACCTGTCTCCCAGGTAAACGCGGGGGGGGGGGGGGGTGTTTAACAGCGTCACTGCACACGCTCAGATGGCCACGCAAGCACAAACAGTGTGTGCATTATGCAACGCTGCTATGTGGACCTCGCTCGCACATTCAAACACAAGCAAGCGAGCTTTGAATGCCCACGGCTCTCTGCTTCCCCCTTGTGGTGATTAATGGGATCTCACCACACGCTGTGGGCTGTGAGTGGGAGACAGGAGGACTTTTAACACTGAATGGAGCACTAAAGTGTTTGTGTGGGTGTGTGCCTGTGTGCATGTGTGCATGTGCGTGTGTTTCTGTGTGTGCCTGTGTGTTTCTGTGCATGTGCGTGTGTGCATGCCTCTGTGTGCCTGCATGTGTATCTGTCTGTCTGTGCGTGTCTTTGTGTGCATGTGTCTCTGTGTGCCTGTGTGTGTGTATCTCTGTGTATCTGTGCATGTTTGTGTTTGTTTGTGTTTGTGTGTGTGAGAGAGAATGGGTGTGTGTCTCTCCCCCCTTTCGTTGTGTTTATAAGCTCAGATAACAGCACACAGCCCACAGTAGCGCAGTAGTGCAGTGAGTTCACTGATATTCAGCTTCCTGACCTCAGGTCACACACGACTGCTCCCCATTTTCCAGCTGATCCAACATAAACAGACAAATCCCACCCTTAAATACGTCTGCCATTCTACATCCTGCCTGTAGAGGGCAGCAAAATCACACTGTACACAAATAAATTTGGGATCCTCAGTCTGTAGGCACACACTGCAGAGGTTTCTCTCATTAGCTTGTACTGGAGAAGAAGCTAATCCCAGGGTAGAGGCTAGCATGTAAAACCGCTAAGAGTCATTCAAAGCTCTGCCTCACTGCCCGTGTCAGAGCGGGGTCAGGTCCTGATGCTGATGACCGTCCGGATCTGCAGCATAACCAAGCAGCTGAGAAGCACTCAACCCTGAGCCAGCAAAAAGAGAACCCACTAATCACACCATGGGTCAAGACAACCCACCCCTCACTGTGGGTCATTAGAAACCACCGCTCACTGTGGGTCACTAGATACCACCACTCACAGTGGGTCATTAGAAACCACCCCTCAGTGTGGGTCATTAGAAACCACCCCTCACTCTGGGTCACTAGAAACCACCACTCACTGTGGGTCACTGGAAACCACCACTCACTGTGGGTCACTAGAAACCACCACTCACTGTGGGTCACTAGAAACCACTCCTCACTGTGGGTCATTAGAAACCACCCCTCACTGTGGGGCACTAGAAACCACCACTCACTGAGGGTCACTAGAAACCACCCCTCACTGTGGGTCACTAGAAACCACCACTCACTGTGGGTCAAGAAAAACCACCCCTCATTGTGGGGCACAAGAAACCACCACTCACTGTGGGTCACTGGAAACCACCACTCACTGTGGGTCACTAGAAACCACCCCTCACTGTGGGTCACTAGAAACCACCACTCACTGTGGGTCAAGAAAAACCACCCCTCACTGTGGGGCACTAGAAACCACCCCTCACTGTGGGTCACTAGAAACCACCCCTCACTGTGGATCACTAGAAACCACCCCTCACAGTGGGTCACTAGAAACCACCCCTCACAGTGGGTCACTAGAAACCACCCCTCACAGTGGGTCACTAGAAACCACCCCTCACTCTGGATCACTAGAAACCACCCCTCACTGTGGGTCACTAGAAACCACCACTCACAGTGGGTCACTAGAAACCACCCCTCACTCTGGATCACTAGAAACCACCCCTCACTGTGGGTCACTAGAAACCACCCCTCACTGTGGGTCACTAGAAACCATCCCTCACTGTGGGTCATTAGAAACCACCCCCCACTCTGGATCACTAGGAACCACCACTCACAGTGGGTCACTAGAAACCACCCCTCACTGTGGGTCACTAGAAACCACCCCTCACTGTGGGTCACTAGAAACCACCACTCACAGTGGGTCACTAGAAACCACCCCTCACTCTGGATCACTAGAAACCACCCCTCACTGTGGGTCACTAGAAACCACCCCTCACTGTGGGTCACTAGAAACCACCCCTCACTGTGGGTCATTAGAAACCACCCCCCACTCTGGATCACTAGGAACCACCACTCACAGTGGGTCACTAGAAACCACCCCTCACTGTGGGTCACTAGAAACCACCACTCACTGTGGGTCATTAGAAACCACCCCTCACTGTGGGTCATTAGAAACCACCCCTCACTGTGGGTCACTAGAAACCACCCCTCACTGTGGGTCACTAGAAACCACCCCTCACTGTGGGGCACTAGAAACCACCCCTCACTGTGGGTCACTAGAAACCACCCCTCACTGTGGGTCACTAGAAACCACCCCTCCCTGTGGGTCACTAGAAACCACCACTCACTGTGGGTCACTAGAAACCACCCCTCACTGTGGGTCACTAGAAACCACCCCTCACTCTGGGTCACTAGAAACCACCCCTCACACCCAGGTCACCAGGAACAGCCGTTTTTTGGGTGTAATTGTCCTCGCAGAAAGAGAAGAGCCGTGGCGTGAAATGAAGCCGTGGCAGCCAATGAGAGCGGCCGAGCCGCGGTTTCAGGGACGATTTAAAAAAAACCGGCGCCATGTAGCATTCTGGGAAACGGGCCGCTGGAGATGAACCCACAGACAGATTAAAACTGGCAGCAGGGCTTGTGCGAGGAATCGTAAAGCAGGAAGAGAGGAGCTCGGTTCAGCCATCTGCCAACCAGCCAGAAAGAACGTTCCGGCACCAACCCCGACATCGACAGATGCACAGAATCGCACGGCTCATAAAAGCCCACAGCTCCAATAAATAAGAGGGCTGGCGAGAGTAGCGTGCTACGATAACCTTGACCAAAAATATCATCACCGCCATAACACCGCTCACCTCTTAAAAAAAAAACACGTCATCGTAAAAAATCAATGAAGGTTTAAAAAAGGGGGCATTTATTTATGTGCTGGAAACGTTTTCCAATACAAAGATAGCGGTGCAATCTCCCATCTGTGCTAAATAGAGGATCTTTAACCTGTTAAACGGGAGGCAGCTACAGAGTCATCTTTTTTAAAAACGACACCATAGGAACAGCGCAAGGGACACAACGGATTTGGATCCGTGACCTCATAATGGATCCGTGACCTCATAAACCATGGAACACCACCAAACCGACAAACACACTCAGCCCGATATCGGCTGATTATGAAACAAGGATGTATGCTAGCATGGTCCACTCTCCTTGGAGTAGTTACACACGCACACACATACGCACATATGCACACACACTCGCTCTCTCCTGCTAAAACAAAACATTCTCACAATGTTGCGGCAATGTCATAATATTTACAAAACACCTCCATAAAATTGCGATTCCCCTCTGACATCGCCTTAACACACACACACACACACACACACACACACACACACACACACACAGGCTAAACTGTTAAACAGCATCTATTGTTACACTGTCCATATATTCCAGAGTCAAAGGAAACAAAAGGGATTTGAATATTCAGAGGCATTTTCCCCTCTTTTGATGGTGACAGTTCTTAGGGGTGGCCACTAGGGGCCGCTGTGTGAGTGTTTGTGTGTTGACAGCCTCCCCCCCCGGGAGTGTCAGAAGTTAAGGCCGTGGGGAACGGGTGTGCAGACACACACTGCTGGTGGTATTCCCCTGACAGAAACACACACTTCCAGCTCTCGTCTGATTGGTGGGAGGGCAGGATTAAGGTTTGTTTCGGGGACCAGTGGCTGTCTGCAGCCGCATTTTAGGGTGTCCTGTGGGGGGGACGTCACCCCCTATCCAAACAGAAGAGCACATAGCGGTTTCACTAGAGGCAGGGCTGGGGACTGCTACAGTAAACTACAATACAGTACATCACTGCTACAGTAAACTACAGTACAGTACAGTACATCACTGCTACAGTAAGCTACAGTACAGTACCTCACTGCTACAGTAAGCTACAGTACAGTACATCACTGCTACAGTAAGCTAGAGTACAGTACATCACTGCTACAGTAAGCTACAGTATAGTACATCACTGCTACAGTAAGCTACAGTACAGTACCTCACTGCTACAGTAAACTACAGTACAGTACATCACTGCTACAGTAAGCTACAGTATAGTACATCACTGCTACAGTAAGCTACAGTACAGTACATCACTGCTACAGTAAGCTACAGTACAGTACATCACTGCTACAGTAAGCTAGAGTACAGTACATCACTGCTACAGTAAGCTACAGTATAGTACCTCACTGCTACAGTAAACTACAGTACAGTACATCACTGCTACAGTAAGCTACAGTATAGTACATCACTGCTACAGTAAGCTACAGTACAGTACCTCACTGCTACAGTAAGCTACAGTACAGTACATCACTGCTACAGTAAGCTACAGTACATCACTGCTACAGTAAGCTACAGTACATCACTGCTACAGCAAGCTACAGTACAGTACATCACTGCTACAGTAAGCTAGAGTACAGTACATCACTGCTACAGTAAGCTACAGTACATCACTGTTACAGTAAGCTACAGTACAGTACATCACTGCTACAGTAAGCTACAGTATAGTACATTACTGCTACAGTAAGCTACAGTACATCACTGCTACATTAAGCTACAGTAGAGTACATCACTGCTACAGTAAAGGTGGATCTTCACAGACCTGACCACCTGGGTTTTGCGTCTAGTTCTCCAGGTAACATTTTATAAGATGTTAAGATGTTCAGTGTTTGATTTTCAGATGTTCCTAGGGAGCTGGAGTACATATCATGATTCAAAACAATATTTAATAATCCCAAAATCTTTATTTTCCAAAGCACGACAAAGCACCCATTTACAATCTTCCCAAGTATGTATTTGGTCTTACAACTGTATCATGAGATAAGTACACAGAGAAGACCCGAGGGGCTCTCTAGAGAACAGGCACAGCATGGCCCATTCATACCATGATTAGATAGAGCCACAATTATTAGTCCAAAGAGCTTCATCATGATGCTGAAAGCAGAAGCATAATTGTCTCTAATCTCACCTTAAGGCGCGTACACAGAGCAGTGCTGTAGACCCTGAAACAGGGCCAGGGAAGCAGGATATTTCTGGAGGAACGGTGGTGTGTGAAAACGCTCTCCCCAGGCCAAGGCCTTGTGTAATGACCCCCGCCCCCCCTCCACCTCTCCGGGACGGCCCCGCTCCCAGCCCAAGCGGGACGAGGGGCTCGCTGTGGGCGGGGGCCCGTTTTTAAGAGTTTATTTTTTATGATTATTATTTTTTTCTCTCTTGTTATTGAATGATGTTATTCTGCGATGCTGGACGCTAGCCCGCTGGCTGTGGACAGCCAGTCTTATGCAACAGGCAGGCACTGCAGTGCTCCCCACGACCAGCAGGGGGGCGCGTGTCCCTCAAAAGTGGGACTCCCGTCCCTCCATCCAGATGAGCTCATACTCAAAAACGTGTTTCGCATTAACTGTACCTCAGAAATTCCCCCACCCCACCCCGCCCCCCAAAAAAACATTATCACTGTTTTTAGAGACACGTGTGGCTGGGGACCAGGGAGGAGTGGGAAACGGGGCGGGACGGGGCGCGCGTAGTGTAGAGTCCCCCCGAGCCGTGTTTGGCTCAGCTCACACACCCGCCGCTTCCCGCCAAGGTCCTGAGTGAAAAGCAGGAGGACGCCAGGAGCTGCCCGTTTGTCCCACCGTTGCCGGGAAACCCTCTCAGCGTTCCGCTGAACTCAAACTGGCTCCCTAACCCCAGATAAATCACAACTGACCACCATGACCTACAGACAACCCCGTGTGTGTGTGAGACAACTGACCACCATGACCTACAGACAACCCCGTGTGTGTGTGTGTGTGTGCGTGTGCGTGTGTGTGAGACAACTGACCACCATGACCTACAGACAACCCCGTGTGTGTGTGTGTGTGTGTGTGAGACAACTGACCACCATGACCTACAGACAACCCCGTGTGTGTGTGTGTGAGACAACTGACCACCATGACCTACAGACAACCCTGTGTGTGTGTGTGTGTGTGTGTGTGTGTGTGTGTGTGTGTGTGAGACAACTGACCACCATGACCTACAGACAACCCCGTGTGTGTGTGAGACAACTGACCACCATGACCTACAGACAACCCTGTGTGTGTGTGTGTGTGACAACTGACCACCATGACCTACAGACAACCCTGTGTGTGTGTGTGTGTGTGTGTGACAACTGACCACCATGACCTACAGACAACCCCGTGTGTGTGTGTGTGACAACTGACCACCATGACCTACAGACAACCCTGTGTGTGTGTGTGTGTGTGACAACTGACCACCAAGACCTACAGATAACCCCGTGTGTGTGTGTGTGACAACTGACCACCATGACCTACAGACAACCCTGTGTGTGTGTGTGTGTGTGTGTGAGACAACTGACCACCATGACCTACAGATAACCCCGTGTGTGTGTGTGTGTGTGTGTGTGTGTGTGTGTGACAACTGACCACCATGACCTACGGACAAGCACCGTGTGTGTGTGTGTGTGTGTGTGTGTGACAACGGACCACCATGACCTACGGACAACCCCGTGTGTGTGTGTGTGTGTGTGTGAGACAACTGACCACCATGACCTACGGACAACCCCGTGTGTGTGTGTGTGTGTGTGTGTGACAACTGACCACTGTGACCTACGGACAACCCCGTGTGTGTGTGTGTGTGTGTGTGACAACTGACCATCGTGACCTACAGACAAGCACCGTGTGTGTGTGTGACAACTGACCACTGTGACCTACAGACAAGCACCGTGTGTGTGTGTGTGTGTGTGTGTGTGTGTGTGTGTGACAACTGACCACCATGACCTACAGACAAGCACCGTGTGTGTGTGTGTGTGTGTGTGACAACTGACCACTGTGACCTACGGACAAGCACCGTGTGTGTGTGTGTGTGTGTGTGACAACGGACCACCATGACCTACGGACAACCCCGTGTGTGTGTGTGTGTGTGTGTGTGTGACAACTGACCACTGTGACCTACAGACAAGCACCGTGTGTGTGTGTGTGTGTGTGTGTGTGTGTGTGACAACTGACCACTGTGACCTACAGACAAGCACCGTGTGTGTGTGTGTGTGACAACTGACCACTGTGACCTACAAACAAGCACCGTGTGTGTGTGTGTGTGTGTGTGTGTGACAACTGACCACTGTGACCTACAGACAAGCACCGTGTGTGTGTGTGTGTGTGTGTGTGTGTGTGTGTGACAACTGACCACTGTGACCTACAGACAAGCACCGTGTGTGTGTGTGTGTGTGTGTGTGTGTGTGTGTGACAACTGACCACCGTGACCTACAGACAAGCACCGTGTGTGTGTGTGTGTGTGTGTGACAACTGACCACTGTGACCTACGGACAAGCACCGTGTGTGTGTGTGTGTGACAACGGACCACCATGACCTACGGACAACCCCGTGTGTGTGTGTGTGTGTGTGTGTGTGTGTGTGTGACAACTGACCACTGTGATCTACAGACAAGCACCGTGTGTGTGTGTGTGTGTGTGTGTGTGTGTGACAACTGACCACCATGACCTACAGACAAGCACCGTGTGTGTGTGTGTGTGTGTGTGTGTGTGTGAGACAACTGACCACCATGACCTACGGACAACCCCGTGTGTGTGTGTGTGTGTGTGTGTGTGTGTGTGTGTGTGACAACTGACCACTGTGACCTACGGACAACCCCGTGTGTGTGTGTGTGTGTGTGTGACAACTGACCACCGTGACCTACAGACAAGCACCGTGTGTGTGTGTGTGTGTGTGTGTGACAACTGACCACTGTGACCTACAGACAAGCACCGTGTGTGTGTGTGTGTGTGTGTGTGTGTGACAACTGACCACTGTGACCTACAGACAAGCACCGTGTGTGTGTGTGTGTGTGACAACTGACCACCATGACCTACGGACAAGCACCGCGTGTGTGTGTGTGTGTGACAACTGACCACTGTGACCTACAGACAAGCACCGCGTGTGTGTGTGTGTGACAACTGACCACTGTGACCTACAGACAAGCACCGCATGTGTGTGTGTGTGTGTGTGACAACTGACCACTGTGACCTACAGACAAGCACCGTGTGTGTGTGTGTGTGTGTGTGTGTGGCAACTGACCACCATGACCTACGGACAAGCACCGTGTGTGTGTGTGTGTGTGACAACTGACCATTGTGACCTACAGACAAGCACTGTGTGTGTGACAACTGACCACAGACAAGCATGCGTGTGTGTATGACAACTGACACAGTGGATACTCCGTAGGGAGTGTGTGTGTGTGTATGATATATTCACAGTGGATACTCTGTAGAGAGAACGTGTGTGTGATATATTCACACTCCGTAGAGTGTCACCTTTTTGATTATTCCCTGTGCTGTTTAGAATAAATCTTTAATCTTGCCAAATCCAAAACACGCTACTCCACTTCCAACAACAACGTATTTCCTGCAGATGTAGTTCCTTTTGTCTGCAGCAAAAATTCAATCTGACGAGCGCATGCTTTCACTTCAATTAATTTTTAATTGTTATTTTCTTTACAGTCCTGCGAGTTCTTATCCCACACACACACACACACACACACACACACACACAGACAGGCTGCAGGACAGACAGCGGAATCCTGTGATGTCACCCACTGTGAGGTCACAATCGGTGAGGTCACCGGCCAGTCCTCATCTGCTGCCTAGACTGGCAACATTCCAGTAGACAACCCCCCCCCCCCCCCCCCCCCCCCCCCGACCCTAAAACCCAACAGCTGCCACGCATCCATCCCAAAATCTACAAACGGACAGAGACAGGCCCTTCACACGCAAACGCCGCCACTGCTCTAGCTGTTTCCTGTGAGGGTCTTCCAACACGACCCTGTCCGCCAATCAACTTTTCCACCCAACACTGAACTGCGAACTGGCCAAGCCTGAGCTCACGTTTTAGGCCCCGCCTACCTCTGCCCATTTCACGCCAGACTAAAGCAAGCGTGGGCAGCTGGGTAAATGAGTCCGTTTCCTCCCTGGCTTGCGATTGGACGAAGGAACGATGACGCTCAGTGCTTCTGTTCCCGCCCAATCTTTGCGAGACCGACACCGATTGTTCACACGCTCAGCAGCACTGGACTGAAGCCTTTACTCTCACCCGCCAACCGCACCCCAACGGCACCCCAACGGCACCCCAACCGCACCCCAACCGCACCCCAACGGCACCCCGCTGCCGGGCCGGGAGACGGCTGCGTTATTAAAGAGCCCTCCGGCTGCGGGATACCCCAGGATAAACGCTGCTCCTGCTCCTGCTACTGCCCCTGCTCCTGCTCCTGCTCCGGGACCTCACCTGGGGACCGAGGCTCTACCTACGAGCCGTCAGCAAGGCTCAATGAAGGAGAAACTCGTCCAGCTCAGCTCAGCTCACCTGTTCATGAGCTACAGCTAAGCGCTGAGTCGCTCAAACTTTTTTCAATGTCTGGAGTCACTGCTGAAATAAACACGTTAGCTTCGCGTGAACAACTCAGAACCTTTTCCACAGTGAACAGGGGTTTTACTAGCAGGCCTGACAAAGAAAAAGTGAAAATAAATAAATAAAGTGAGCAGGGGAGCTGCTGCCTCTCTGATGCTGCAGCGCGGAGCCAGCGCCAGACCCACGCCAGACCCGCGCCAGACCAGCGCCAGACCCGCGCCAGACCCGCGCCAGACCCGCGCCAGACCCACGCCAGACCCACGCCAGACCCACGCCAGACCTGAGCCAGACCCGCGCCAGACCCACGCCAGACCCGGGCCAGACCTGAGCCAGACCCGCGCCAGACCTGAGCCAGACCCGCGCCAGACCCACGCCAGACCCGCGCCAGACCTGAGCCAGACCCGCGCCAGACCAGCGCCAGACCCGCGCCAGACCAGCGCCAGACCCGCGCCAGACCCGCTCCAGACCCGCTCCAGACCCGCGCCAGACCCACTCCAGACCCGCTTCAGACCCGCTCCAGACCCGCGCCAGACCCACTCCAGACCCGCGCCAGACCCGCTCCAGACCCGCGCCAGACCCACTCCAGACCCGCGCCAGACCCGCTCCAGACCCGCGCCAGACCCGCGCCAGACCCGCTCCAGACCTGCGCCAGACGCGCGCCAGACCAGCGCCAGACCCGCGCCAGACCCACGCCAGACCCGCGCCAGACCTGAGCCAGACCAGCGCCAGACCTACGCCAGACCCGCGCCAGACCCGCGCCAGACCTGAGCCAGACCCGCGCCAGACCCGCGCCAGTGTGTGTGTGTGTGTGTGTGTGTGTGTGTGTGTGTGTGAGAGAGAGAGAGAGAGAGAGTGTGTGTGTGTGTGTGTGTGTGTGTGAGAGAGAGAGAGAGTGTGTGTGTGTTTGTGTGTGTGTGTGTGTGTGAGAAAGAGAGAAAGAGTGTGTGAGAGAGAGAGAGAGACTGCGCATGAGGGTGTGTGCGCGTGTGTGCATGTGTGAGTGTGTGTGTATGTATAAATATGTATGTGTGTGTGTGTTTATACGAGTATCACACACACACTCCACCTCAGTTGCTCTCACCCTCCCCAGGCCTCAGTGGGGGGGGGGGGGGGGGGGCAGCGGGGGGGTTAATGAGAGTCAGCCTCCAGGGGATTTACAGCAAGCTCTCAATTCCACAGGGGATTTGGCTTTCAGCTGCAATTCTTACATTTTTCTTTTATTCTTTTAGGTTATAATCCAATCTGAGTCCCACACAAACCCCTCCCAACACGCATACCAGAGGTTTCACTACAGCCAATGAAATCACAGATTCCATGCGAGTTAGCCGTCGGGCCTGGGGAGAGCGCAGGCTTATTACCAGGGTGAGGCTCACACACCAGCACACTCACATTACATTCATATCTCTCAGCTATTTAAGCAGACGCTCATAAACAGACCAATTAACACTGCTTTCTCCCTCCCTCTCTCTCTTTTTTAATTTTTAATTTTAAACACAATGCATTTATATAGCTGGCCTTTGTCCTGAAGGTTTAGGACTTTGCTCGAGGGTGCAATAGCAATGCCCCACCTGGGAATCAACCCCGCAACCCACAGGGTCATGCACCCGGTTCCCTAGCAACCACACATCACTACACCCCGAGCGAATTGGTTGAGTGACATCAGCGTTACAGCAGATGCCTCCTACTACCTTAGTGCCACGCCCTTCCTGTGCTGCTCAGGCCAATTTCACACACATTACACTGTGATTGGACACAATCTGTTGTCAGCAATAGTAACTATATCCAGGCAAAACCCTGACGGATTCTGAGCATCTACGCTGTGTACAGAGTATGTATAAGTGGGAGTTTAAGCACCTACAGTGTGTGTGTGTGTGTGTGTGTGTGTGTGTGTGTGTGTGTGTGTGTGCGCGCGTGTATAAAAGTAGTTTGAAAGCCTACCTCTCCGGCCTCTGTCTTCTTCCTGAAAAAGAGAAAGAGAAGTGAGTGATCGTGGTCTTCAGGAAGATAATAGAAAGCCAACAGCCAACCCCTGACTACAGGAGCCTCTAAAAATGCATTTTCAGTTTGGGCCAACAGCTGGGCAACAAACAGAAACCTTAATTATCTCAAGTTTTTTCAGCACAATAACTGTCACAGCCACCACATCAGCTTTGAGATCAGGTTTTTCAGCTTTAATCAAACGCGGTGGAGAACCTCCTAACTTCAGAGGCCATGCGAGATGTTTCTGAGGAAAAACAATCACCACTCAAATTTACTGGGTGTTGATGTGACAGCCAATCAACTGCAACAACACGCAGCACGTGACTCGTTTTCGTCGAACACATGGAATCCGTACGGCCGTGTCATATGTCGGCTGTCATAATTCAAAAGAACACTCTGACTCAGCTTTTTCAGCACGTGTCGTAGTTTTATCATCTTACCGTATTAATCATGTTTATGCATCTTTAGAGTGCTTCAGTCGCCAAATTCATTTATTTTTTTTAACTCAATGTGTGACTTGATGATCAGGGCACCCGTTTGCACCCCTGCGACGGGACACCAGGCCCCGCCCCCAAACCCCAGGCCCCGCCCCCAGACCCCAGGCCACACCCCCTGACCCCAGGCCCAGCCCCCAGACCCCAGGCCACGCCCCCAAACCCCAGACCCCGCCCCCGGACCCCAGGCCCAGCCCCCAGGCCACACCCCCTGACCCCAGGCCCCGCCCCCACAGCGGCTCACCTGTCGGCGGGAGCTGACGGCAGATTCGGGGGGGTACACGATGAAGTGGCGCAGCGTGAAGCCGAACCCCTGGGAGGTGCGCAGGAGGCGCAGAGTCTTCGGCCCGGGCCAGGAGAACAGCTCCTCCTCTTCCTCCTCCTCCTCCTCCCCCGTCGAGGACACGCCCTCGCCCCGCCCCCTCTCCCGACCATCGGTCCGCTTGGCCTGAGAGAGAGAGAGAGAGAGAGAAACAAACACAGAGGTGAGAACAGGAAGGACCACAGAGCTCGGACAGAGCACCACGTTTCCACACACATGCACCAACGCACTGTACCCCAAACACCAGCCAGAACCCCCCCCACCCCCATGCCAGCCAGGTTCATCCCAAACACCAGCCTGATTCAGAGTCACCCCCCCACACCTGGACGGAAATTACAGGGACGGCAGTGTAGTATAATGGGTAAGGTCACAGGTTCATTGCTTCAGTATATACACCCAGCTGTGTAAATGGATGTAAAATGTTGTGTAAGTCACTCTGGATAAGAGCGTCAGCTAAATGCCTGTAATGTAATAAAAAATTCAACAGATAGGCACCATCGTATAATTTAACCTACAAACATACACATAAAATACAAAACTATTTTGTAAAGAGTGTCATTTATTTTAAAACCAAAAAAGTAGTTTTAGTGATACATGTGTGGCACATGCAATCCACAGGGTATCATGGTTACGTTGGTTGCTTAGTAACGCATGTTAGTATACTGTTAGCAGGAAAGGGAAAGTTCCAGTGGAACACGGAGGAATCTGGAGGCTGTGAATGTTCCATTCACAAAACAGGACTGGGGGGGGGGGTATACCAAAATAGCAACACAGTCCCGCCACTTCTGTTTAGGGTTTAGTGCAGGACACTCACTCACTCACACTCATTCACTCTCACACAACATACATACAAACAAACTCACTCACATACACACACTCTCACGCAACACACACAACACACTCAGAAAAATACTCTCGCTCTCACACACACACACTCACATTCACACACACTCTCACACTCATTCACTCTCACACAACATACACACAAACTCACTCACATACACACACACTCTCACGCAACACACACAACACACACACACATGCATACTCAGAAAAACACTCGAGCTCTCACACACACACACACACACACACACACACACTCACAAACACACTCACACTCATTCACTCTCACACAACATACACACTAACAAACTCACTCACATACACACACTCAAACAATAAAAAAAAAATAAAAAAACACACACACTCACGCAACACACACACACATAAACACACTGCCTCTCTCACACACACTCACACAATCACAAACTCACGCACACACACACACACACTTACACTCACACACATACACTCTCTCACACACAAACACACAGAGTGCAAGTGTGACTCTTGTCCTGTTGCCATGCTTACCTGCCAGCACAGCACCGCCTCGCCCTCTGGAGCCAGATTTATCCCCAGCGCTGACTCACCCCCTCCAGGCCCTGCCCACCCACCTCCCTTAAGGCCCCACCGCTAATGCTAACGCTAACGCTAACCGCGCGCATTACTCACTACATCAACAGGAAGCTGCGGCGTCGCCAGCAGCGCCGTGAGCACGAGGGCCAGAGCTTTCGCCCGCGCGCGGCTCCAACGGACTCTCCCGCGGCTCGGAAGATTCCAGAAACAGGAAACAGGAAACGGGCCCCCGGCACAAAGACGTTTATATTCAGCCCGAGCGCATGAACGGCCTGTTCAGGGCCGAAGGGAGCCTCGGCACACCCCGCACACCCACGCACTTTTAAATATACACACAGTCAGATCACACACACAACACAGCGCGTAATGAGCCCTTAGCCTGTGTGACTTTTTTTAAAACCATCAACAAACATTTGGAAGAATTTTTTTCCACACAGAGAGTAGTCGATGTGTGGAATGGCCTGCCAGGTCACGCAGCAAGAGGCAGAAACTCTGGGGCTTTTCAAGACTAGGCTTGATACATCCAAAGATACATCCAAAGACACCAAAACAGGCTCCTGGTTTACCAATTTCTTCCCTCCAATTATGAATAAAACAGATTCTGCCAACCCTGTTACTACAAACACACACACACACACACACACACTCACAAACACACAGGATCCAACAGGACAATGCAAGTTGAGCAGATCACTGAGGATTTTATCTATGCTTTTCTTAAAACTCTACCCAGAAAAGGCCAAAGCCATCATCCGCTAGGAAGGTGCTGAAGGTGAGGCTTTTTGTGAAGCGGTCTCTGTGACATTCATAATGCACCTGACCCAGCAGACCACACATCCTCCTGTATCAGATCAGGTCTGACACTGGGGCAGCTCTACGGGGAACCAGGTCCAAACGGCAGCAAAGCAGGCACTGCACAGAGCAAAGCCAGCAGCCAACTGTACTACGGAAATAAAGACACATTTTACACGCACGTGCAAAAAACACAGAGAGACAAAATAACTAAATGCCAGGCGGATTTCAACAACGCCATTTTTGATTCTAGTTTTTCAGTAATTGCAGGTGAGGGAGGTGTAGAATGAGCTAAGCGCAGGTGAGTGTGTGTGTGTGTGTGTGTGTGCGCGTGAGTCTCTGCTCTGATCTGCCTGGTCATGTAAAAGCAGTGGACAGATTCGACAGGTCCTTCCCGTGACTGTCTCTTCAGCACAGCTGCAGCACTGCACAGCGAACTCAACCTCGCACGAATCGCACCCAGTCGCCAAGTTTCGACAGCACGCACTCGCCAAGTTCCAACAGCACGCAGAAAAAGAAAGAAGAGGAAAAAAAACTGGTTTAGGAATGCACAGAAGTTGGAAATGCCTCCAGATCCGAAGCGTTTGACGGCATGTCACATTCTTCACAGAGTAAAGCCCAGACTGAATCAGCCGCACAGGGGAGAGATTAACTGCAGTCAGCACACACACACACACACACACACACACACTCGCACACTGAATCAGCCGCACGGGGGACAGATTAACTGCAGTCAGCACACACACACACACACACACACACTCGCACACTGAATCAGCCGCACGGGGGAGAGATTAACTGCAGTCAGCAGTTAAGGGGAATGCGAGCTTGTGAAGCATCCAGAGCAAAGACTCGCAAAGACGCGCAAAAAAGATACTCCACTCCCACGCTCAGTCTGTCCTCTCCATCTGTTTCTCAGCTACAGGAGCCTCTGCTGATAGATTAGCATGCAGGCTAACGCATTACAGTGGACAGCACTGTGTGCCACCAAGCCCCCAAAGATCAATCAAACTAGAATGCTCATCAGGTCAGTGCTTTGGGGGGGCGGGGGGGGGGGGGATAGACAGGGGTGCTATCAGCTGGGGGGAGGGTTCCCTTACAGACAGGGCTGCTGGGGGGGGGGGGGGGGTGTCCTAATAGGCAGGGCTGCTATGGGGTACGGGGAGGGGGGCTGCCATACTGCGTATGGGTAATGGAGTCCGTCTGTACAGCGTGAGAGAGCCCTGCAGCTCTGTTTAATTACAGGGAGCTCAGCGGAGACACGCCCTGCTTTAAAAAGCACAGCAGTGTGCAGGAGACGCACCAGTCCTGGATCAACACCATCACAATCTATCACAGGATGCTAACGCTAACAGAGCCAGTCCTGGATCAGCACCATCACAATCTATCACAGGATGCTAACGCTAATGCTAACAGAGCCAGTCCTGGATCAGCACCATCACAATCTATCACAGGATGCTAACGCTAATGCTAACAGAGCCAGTCCTGGATCAGCACCATCACAATCTATCACAGGATGCTAACGCTAACAGAGCCAGTCCTGGATCAGTACCATCACAATTTTTCACAGGATGCTAATGCTAATGCTAACAGAGCCAGTCCTGGATCAGCACCATCACAATCTTTCACAGGATGCTAATGCTAACGCTAACAGAGCCAGTCCTGGATCAGCACCGACAGTCCTGGGTTCAGCTGCATCAGTACAATCTTTCACAGGATGCTAACGCTAACGGAACCAGGACCGAAGCAGCACCAACAGTCCAGGGTGTGACTGCACCATTACAATCAGAGGATGCTAATGCTAAGGCTAACGCCAACAGAGCCAGACCTGCGCACCGTCATTTATGCAGACGCAAGCAGCACAAAAAAAATAATAATAATAAGTGTGTGTCGCCATGGAGACAGCCAAGCAAATACAGCATGTGCCACTCAAACACGATGCGTCACTCACAGCTCAGCACCAATCAGGCGAAACGGAAGCCAAACAGCATGACTCATTCACACTCTCTGACCAGAAGCCCCGCCCACTCCCTCTCGTAAGGGGGGGGGGGGGGGGGGTTGGGGAGTTGGCGCACCCACAGTGCTGGGACCGCGGTCGACAGGAAGTTTGGGGAACAGCTCAGCCTATCTGTGGTTCCACCGCGGTTCCCTGTGTGTGGCCCTCCCATGCAGCTCGGTTACGTGTGATACTGAGGAGAGAGAAAGCCACAGCATCGCCCTCACACACACACACGCCCTCTCACACACACACACACACACACACCCTCTCACACACACACACACATACACACACACACACACACACACACACACACACACACACACACACACACACACCCTCACACACTCTGCAGTTCCCACCGGCTGAAACTGCTCTCAGCCACACTTAAACCCCAGAGAGATCACAGGCCAGAGCTCTCACTCTTAGATACACACTCAAACTCAAACGGCTTTTAAAGCAAGCATGGAAATCAACCATTGTTAGCCAGAGTAACACAATATACAAATATACATATATATGCTTATAAAAATATATATCTGTGTGGTTTTCTCTCGCTCTCACACTCTCACTCTTTCGCCCTGACAAATTTAAATTCACACGTGCTTCACACCCATGACCGAGGACAGACACAGCACTGCCCAAGCAGTCATTTGCATACAACACCAATCTACCACAGCAGCAATATTCACTTAACGAGAAATTCTCATGGTACTTTCATTTACGGTGATTACAGTAAGGCCAAAACCCCTCATTTTTCCAAGCTAGGGTCCTTAAACATGGTGTTTATCAGAGCACTCCCAAAAGGAAGATAAGCCCAGTAACATCCCCTCACACCCCAACGAGCAAGAGCCACTGCCTGTGAATCACACCCATCCCCTCAGACACCAACGAAGAAGAGCCACTGCCTGTGAATCACACACATCCCCTCAGACACCAACGAAGAAGAGCCATATCTCCAACTCTCACACACATCTCGAACATGCACACACACACACCTCAAACACACCCAATTCTCACTCCCACACACCTCAAACTCTCACACACAGGTAGACAAAGAGCCAGGACAGCTATTATTATGATTCTAATACCTTAATGATCTACTCCACCTCACACACACAGGCCAGTACTCAACTGCTCCCCAGAGCACAGAGACTGCATCCACTGCACAGTTCACCGACAGGACCTGGACTTCAGTGGTTGGACGGGGAGCTCCAATTGGCTGACCCTGGCAGGGGTCTGGTGATTGACAGGAGGAGGAGGCGGGGCTCTGGCCAGCAGAGGCTCAGGGCCTCTGCACACAGACCATAATGAGCTGCTGCTGCCGTGGAAACCGTCTCCGAGTTACACAAGGAAGGGCCAGGTGCATGAACAGCAGTGAGTATGCTAAATAAACATCTACACAGCTAAAGTCTAGACATTCTCACACACTCACACACTCACAGATACACACACACACACACACACACAGACAGACACACACACACACAGACACTCACTCTCACACACACACACACAGCGGCCTGAGCCTCCTGAAAGGGTTCATTACGCAGCCGGGCAGGGCGTGTCCCATCATGCCCTGCTCCCCCGTGGGGGGGGGGGGGGCAGAAGGGAGTTATAAGGCATTCCTCGGGCATTAGTGGCTGAATGAGGGGCGGATGGCAGCTGAGTCATGGGGCTGCCTCAGAGCTAATCCCTCCTGTGAAGACCTGCCACTCAGACCAGCGCATCCTGAAAGGGGCGGGGCTGCCAGGAGGGGGCGGGGCCACCGGGGACCACAAACCTCATAGCATTGCTAACAGTCGGACTGTTAGGCCAACTTCACACTCACTGCTTATGAACAGCCCTTCTTGTGCCTTCTCTGTGATACGACGCTGTCGTACGGCTAGAAAGAAAGTCCGCGAGCTGAGAGGTTTTAGAAAGTTTTACTTTGAACCGGTGACCCCATTTATCAGGGCCCCCCGGTTCACAGACACTGCTGTGCTTCGGCAGGCAGGGGAACGCAGGGCACGACCTCCACGGCAAAGGCTCCACACTTCTGAGACGCACAAAGAAAAGAAATACGATCTGGAAGAGCACTGTACCATGGCACTGTCAGCTGAGCTTTCAGAACACAAGAGCTCTCAGAGAGGTGTGTGTGTGTGTGCGTGTGTGAGTGTGACTGCATGTGTCTGTGTGCGTGTGTGTGTGTGCGCGCGTGTGTGAGTGTGTGCACTGGCCTCTTTGCAAGTGGACTGCCTGGTGTTTTTGGCAAATAACCTGCAGGTCTGACATTGGCATAAAATGCTTAACCAGTTAAGAGAGTTTTACCCATTTCCTTTTCCACATGTTTTTGGGAGCTTTTTTTGGAGGATAAAGTTATAACAATGCTGATCCTAGGTCCCAGAGATCATGGTTATGTCCTCCAGGAACACCTTCCTGGTCAGTTTTAAAACAGCCGAAGCAGGGTAGCTCAGGAATGGGGAGTCTTCAAAAGAGAAACATCAAAAGGAAGCGAGGGCGAGCGCTGTCAGCCTCTGTGAAGTGACACTGCCCTGAGCAGCAGCTTTACTGCGGAGCTACCTGAGCCGCCGGGTAACCTGAGACCACAGAGGGGGGTGGAGCCCAAGCCTGGGGGGGCGGGGGGCGAGGCTTCAGGGTCGCCAGGGGCTTTGTGACAGAGCATACCTGCTCATGAGGAAGCAAAAATGGGGAAACTAGACTTACATAATGAGCGCGGTGTGTGTGTGTGTGTGTGTGTGTGTGTGCAATCCTGTGCCATTGCAAGGCAGAACCATGTTGCAGTGCTGCTGTCAGTGTTGAGCTGCAGGGGGTAAGACCCACACGGCAGCACTGACACCCTGTACCGCAGCACGGACAGGCTGACACACACATACACACACAGTTTCTCACAGACAGCACACAGGGCTGCGAGGCGCAGGGCACACGGCATCGGGCGCAGTTCCTGCGACGGGCGACGAACCGAAACAGGAACACGATGGCGTTCTGAAACCCGAAACGCCACTTTCTCCACACGAGCGTTCGGCTTTAGCGCCCGATGCTGAAGCTCGTGGGCGCGGGGTCACAACGGATTACCGCCTCTCACATCACGGATTCACACCCCCGTCACATGATCAGGGACCTCTCCCCAGAAAACCTCACCCCCTGTCATCACACACGGGGCGGTGGTTCAAAGAGCCAGGGCCTGTGCAGAGCGATCGGCAGGCTGACGATGAGCACATCCTCCTCCGGGCTGGGTTAGCACGGCTCTCAGCCTGATCAAAACCACACAAAACCGGCCTTCGTTTGCATCCGTCTCCCTCACTTTACACACAACAGAGACCGCGTTCCTCTGACACCGTTGTTACAAACATGAATTCAGCTTACTGCAGAAAGCAAGGCACAAACGTTTCTGCTCCCACACCCAACACATCTGTATCATAAGCAGTGTACAGGGACTGTCTGTAGATTAGCAGTACGCAGGGACTTCCTGGTTTCACAGACATTACAGGCATTTAGCAAACACTCTTATCCAGAGTGACTTGCACAACTTTTACAGAGTATTTACATTGCATCCATTTATACAGCTGGATACGTACTGAAGCAATGCAGGTTCAGTACCTTGCTCAAGGGTACAACAGCAGCGTCCTACTCAGGAATCGAACCTATGACCTTCACGTTGCAAAACCAGCTCCTTGCCCATTACCGCCCCTCAGCCCTGTATCAGTCTGAGTTCAGACAGACATATTGGAGGACAGATGGGCTCCACGAATCCAAACCTCGGTGGCCAGATCTAGCAGCCGGACCACCAATCAGGCAGGAGGATCTGACTGTAATCCAATGAGGCAACCGTGAAGTAACAGGCAAGCGAGCCAAGGATCCATCGTACCCAGCATGCCGTTTTCACAAACCTCCCTTTGTTATTCGCACACTTCAACGCTCAATGCCAATCAACGTCAGAACGCGAAAAGAAAATTGAACATTGATAACAGGAGATAATGTGGGGGGGAGAGGGGATGTAAATGGAACCCAGCCAAGCCTAGTCAGATTACAGAGGCTTATTACTGCATGTAATGGAGTGCAATGGACCAATCAGACGAGGAGGAAGCGGCTCACGGAATTCCCTGGACACCGCAGCCTATAGGATCCGGAGCTGCGGTGATGGGGATAATGGACTCTGAGTCCGCAGAGACCTGCTGAGGAAGAGGAGGAGGGCTGAAGATGCATTACTGTCCTAATGAGCCCATCTGACCTGGACCCACATCCACAGAGGGGCGGGCTGATGCCCTTCAGACCAACCGACCTGGAGGATCGGGGCAATCTAACCCAGCTGGGGGCTGGAGAACATTCAGGCTCAGGCTCAGGCTCAGGCTCATTAGACCTGATGGAGGAAGCATTCAATCGACCGCATCACGGAAACATCCCAACGTTTTAACCCCCAATCATTAAACCTCAAGGAGACAACATGACTCCCTAATGCCTTACGAACAGAGCAGTATTGGGTTGCTAGTGTATCCTAGAGTGGAAATTTCTATACTGAGGGTGGGTGTGTCTTCCTGTGACAAGCAGTAGAGGGGTGGAGCTGCACTATGGGGGATGTGATTGGCCGCTGAGAAGGTGGGCGGAGATTAAGGCAGGGCTAGTGAAAGCGGATGGGAGGCAACAGATGGACCATAGAGTTTAATTAGAGCTCTGCAGGAGAAGAGCTGCCCCATGGGGCATGTGATTGGCCGATGAGAAGGTGGGCGGAGATTAGGGCAGAGCTAGTGAAAGTGGATGGGAGGCAACAGATGGACCATAGAGTTTAATTAGAGCTCTGCAGGAGAAGAGCTGCCCCATGGGGCATGTGATTGGCCGATGAGAAGGTGGGCGGAGATTAGGGCAGGGGTTGTGAAAGTGGTTGGGAGGCAACAGATGGACCATAGAGTTTAATTATAGCTCTGCAGGAGGAGGGGTAGAGGGTGGAGCAGAATGCACCGTACCCTGCTAATCCATTTGAGCAGAGAATTCACCGCTCCACCCTGATTCTCATACAGAAAGCTTATCTTACTTCGATTTAAAACATACAAAAAGAAAAGACTGCATGTCAAACACATAACATTTCTACTGAACGTGCAGGAAGGGTGTCAGGCCAGCTCTGTGATGTCACACAGGAAGAGGGTGAAGGTTCCGTGCTCAGCTCTGTGATGTCACGCAGGATGAGGGTGAAGGTTCCGTGTCAGGCTGTCAGCTCTGTGATGTCACGCAGGAAGAGGGTGACGGTTCCGTGTCAGGCTGTCAGCTCTGTGATGTCACGCAGGAAGAGGGTGAAGGTTCCGTGTCAGGCTGTCAGCTCTGTGATGTCACACAGGAAGAGGGTGACGGTTCCATGCTCAGCTCTGTGATGTCACACAGGAAGAGGGTGAAGGTTCCATGCTCAGCTCTGTGATGTCACGCAGGCAGAGGGAGGGCATGCACATGGCAGGCCGTGAGGCCATTCTGAGGAGAAGCAGCAGGGTCTGAGCGCGATACGGCGCGTGGAACTCAGTGACTGGAGCAGCCCCGCAAACGCCAGTCAGCGAAAGAGAGAAAACCCTCACGTCCCAGCCAACGCACTTCTGCATTACACAAAAGCCAGGACAGGCCTTCGCACACCATCAGTGATCTTTCATTTCCCTGCCAATGCACTGTCAGTCTTCCTCATCAGCTTCAGAACTTCACCCCAACACAGTAAGCAGTCCGCAGGCTACCTCCTCTTACTGCTCCCAGCCAGAAATGCGTACACAAACACAAGCGAGTGCCAGGTGAAGCGTTTTAGTGTAGCAGTGCTGTCAAGCTTTTACATGCCGAAGCTTTCTCTCTCACACACACACACACACACACACACACACAGGAAGCGGAGCACAGCCCACATGAGGAGGGCGGGGCCAGCTCAGGAGTCCCAAGAGAAGCGTGAGGTATGCGCCGGCTGATGGAACAGAGGGGAGGAGCCAACACCCATTTCACACAAAGCCTCAAACGGCCTGCACACAGGACTCTGGGGGTGGGGGGGGGGGGGGGGGGGGGGGTTCTGGTCTGTCCCGGTCTCGGGTCCAGTGGACTCCTGGGTCGGGGGGGTGGGGGGGTGGGGGGGTGGGTTGGGGTATGGGTCAGGCCCTGTCCTGGGTCCGGTGCAGCCTTGGGTTCGGGGGGGGGTTGTGGAACTGAGGAGCAGTCTCGCACACTGGCAGGCCTTTCTCTGACAGACAGGAAGTTCCACTGCAGCGGCCTCTCCTCTCTGGCGCGCGGGAGGAAGCCACAGCTGGACCCCATTAGCGTCAGATAACTAGCATGCGTGTGTGAGATAACACGCGTGTGGAGCACTGCTGACGTCACCACAGACGCTCTCTACAGCTCATTACATTACATTACATTACATTACAGGCATTTAGCAGACGCTCTTATCCAGAGCGACTTACACAACTTTTACATAGCATTTTACATTGTATCCATTTATACAGCTGGATATATACTGAAGCAATGCAGGTAAAGTACCTTGCCCAAGGGTACAACGGCAGTGTCCTTACCCGGGAATCGAACCTGCGACCTTTCGGTTACAAGGCCATTATATTATTTTAGAAGAATTCGGACTAATATTTGGACTCACACCCACACACGCATCCTTCTGTTAGTGCAGGTGTAAAAGGCTCCTTTTAACCTCATGGCCTTGGAGTGAGTCAGATCAATATCACCGCCCTGCAGACAGACAGACAGGTGAAACGTGATATGAGCTCCGTGCCTCAAGGTCATGGGTTTAAACCCTGTAAACACCTCCAAGCAGGCTCCTTACCCCACACACAGCAGCCACAGGCCGAGGAATAGAACAGGGGAATAACTGACAGGAGCTCCTCCAATCATGGAGCATGCTGCTGAGACAAACAGAACAGCAGTGTTGCTGATTGGTGGATGCCTCCTGGTCACTCCCACAGGGACTGCTTAAGAGTGGCCAGAAAGTTTCCGTTCATTAGACAGTGCTGTTCTGTTGGTCATTACCAACTTATTCCTGACTGGTGGAGCTCCTCCACTACTGATGATGATGATGATGATGATTATTACTATTATTGCAGTACTTTGAGAGACAGCTGCATCAAGTGCTCACATCACTGCATGAAGGGACAGATCCCAATTCCACAGAAACATCCACCCCCCCCCCCAAGCCCCCCCTGCCCCCCCACCCACCTCCCTACCCAACCCCCGCAACACATGCTAATGCCAGCCAAGCTAAGTCCACCCAAAGGCACTCCTGAGGAGGAGGAGTTGGGCCTTGTGGGGGGGGGGGGGGCACAGGATGTTTCGGGGACAGAGAGATGTACACAGCTGTGTCCCAGCTGAGTGACACTGCCTGGGCAAACAAGACAAAAGCTCTTTAATGACTGAGTTTCTGAAGGACAGAGAGAGCCGCTGTTCCCTCCCCCGAACCAGGACCGTCAGTACCATGCAACCCTAAAATCAGCTGCTCTTCACGACTGAAATGACACTCAAATCACCTGCTCTTCAGAGCTGAAATGACCCTAAAATCTGCTGCTCTTCAGAGCTGAAATGACCCTAAAACTAGCTGCTCTTCTGAGCTGGAATGACCCTAAAATCAGCTGCTCTTCAGGACTGAAATGACACTCAAATCAGCTGCTCTTCTGAGCTGAAATTACCCTAAAATCAGCTGCTGGGTGAGATGTTCAGACTGGACGTTCTGATGTGGTATACAGCATTTGGCCTCAGGTGCTGGTCTAGGCTGCAGTGATGCGTTTCAGGGGTACAGAGACCCCTGATCGTAGATCAGCCCTCCTACTCCGACATGCTTCATGAATATTGGCCCCCAGAGTCCAGCCTTAGCGAAAGGCTTCGTCTCTTCACTGAACCCCCAGAGCACAGCGTACAGCGCTAGCCTAACTACTTAACACAGGGTCAGGCGTCCCCTTTAATGCATCGAGCTGCACACTCGCCACGCCCCCCCCGACACCCCCCCCCCCCCTCGGGACCCAGGTGCCGGGGAGGAATATTTTACGAAGCCCGGGGCTTCAGATCCCCGGAACACAAAGGCCGGCTTCAGGACGAGCGAGCGGTCCGGTTTCCGTGACGACCCGAACAGAGGCCCGACAGTTCCCCCCGCAGTACCGCAAACCATCTCAGCCCGCGGCTAACATTACACCAGAGGGGTGGGGGTGGGGGGGGGGGGGCAGCGAATACCAGAGAGAGAGAGAGAGAGAGAGAAATTAAAGCTGACACCACATAATTTCAGCCTCAGATCATGCTAAACGAGGGGGGGGGTGGGGGGTGGGGTGAAATCGAACAATACGGGCAGTGTCGGGAGAGTTTCCTGTGAGCGAACTGGAGGAGAAGTCTCATCACGAACGGCCAGAGCACCAACCAAACCTCAACACTCAACAGGACCGTCAACGCTCAACTGGGCCTCAACGTTCAACTGGGTCTCAACACGAGCAACAGGACCATCAACGCTCAACTGGGCCTCAACGTTCAACTGGGTCTCAACACGAGCAACAGGACCATCAACGCTCAACTGGGCCTCAACACGGACAGCACAGGACAGTCAACGCTCAACTGGGCCTCAACGCTCAACAGGACCTCAACGGCCTCAACGCTCAACTGGGCCTCAACACGGACAGCACAGGACAGTCAACGCTTAACTGGGCCTCAACGCTCAACAGGACCTCAACGGCCTCAACGCTCAACTGGGCCTCAACACGGACAGCACAGGACAGTCAACGCTCAACTGGGCCTCAACGCTCAACTGGGCCTCAACACGAGCAACAGGACCATCAACGCTCAACTGGGCCTCAACGTTCAACTGGGACAACACGGACAGCACAGGACAGTCAACGCTCAACTGGGCCTCAACAGCCTCAGCGCTCAACAGGACCTCAACGGCCTCAATGCTCAACTGGGCCTCAACATGAGCAACAGGACCATCAACGTTCAACTGGGCCTCAACACGGACAGCACAGGACAGTCAATGCTCAACTGGGCCTCAACGGCCTCAATGCTCAACTGGGCCTCAAAACGGACCGACCGCCTGAACACAGACACAGCAAGAACAGAAAAACACTAAACACACCCGATCTGTCACACAGAGAGGCACAGAGGAAAGCACCGCAGCCTGGCTTCAGAAGCCCAGAGCAGTAATCAGCTTCAGTAAGACCCCGAGGGCCACGGCAACAGGAACCAGGCCAAACAATTTAACCCTTTCAGCACCAAACAAAAAATGCACAGTAGATTACTGACCCTTTAGAAAAGGAGCATTTAATGACCAAGACAGTGTGATTAAGACATTCCGGTTAGCCAAAGTGACTTAGTGGGAGAACGGTCAGGGTTTCCAGCTTGTGCTCCAGCAAATCGGCTAAAGTTTTAAAATATTTAAAATATGAGCGTACGCCAGGCCTGAACAGCAGCGGACACTGAGCTGATACCGGCTATAAATAAAGCTGCTATCAGCGCCTTTCCTAGAAGCTCTGGGTGGGGGGGGGGGGGGGCACTGGGGGGGTTAATGGGTTTGGAATGCAGGCCGCCACAGCATTCTCTTCAGGGCTTTTAAAGGGTAGCTCGGCTGGGAAAGAAACCCCAAATCGATGCCGCCGTGCCCTACCTTTCCGGCCCAGCGGACACAGTGAGCGTGCCCAGGAAAGAGAGGAGGCAAGTTTACGGGAATCTTTTTACACAAGGAGGTCGTGGTCCAATGACACAGTGACGCACAAGGTGTGTGTGCATGTGTGTGTGTGAGAGAGAGAGAGCAATGCCATATAGAACTACAGCCAACAAGACTGTCTGTTTCCTGAATCGCAGGCTGTGTCTTCAAAGGCACTACAGCAGGACAATGTTTTGCCTTTAAAAAAAAAAAAGTTAAGTCAAAAGTAGGTATGCTAAATCTCTATGTACAAGTCGGCCTACAACTCCCAGGATGCACTGCAAAGCTGGCTACATTGCTTCTTTCCTGTTAAAAACGTCAACATATTTATATTCCACATGAACAGAAATAACCCGTACGAGCTTAACACACAGATACCGGACGATACCATCAGTTAAAGAAAGCATCTGGAATTTCAGTCCATGATAGGTCAATAATGCTACCGTAACCCAGCAACAACAGGATGTGCAAATTTGAGTCAGTATAATTCAGAGGGAGAAGGCAAAGCATTCTGGTCTTCGCATGAAGGGTTAGACGGCCAGACGAAGATGAGAAAAAACTATGCATGAATCTCAAAGGCAGCATTCAAAGCTTGTGTTCTTTGTTACTTAAGAATTGTGAGCTTTTAAATGTGGATACTAAACTGGAGCCAAAGGATCACTCCAGCACATAAATCACACGGCTCTCAGCGCAGAGAGAAGCGCAGCGAATGGCAGCACTCGGCAGTGAGACCCGTAAGGCAGGACACACTCGGCAGTGAGACCCGTAAGGCAGGACACACTCGGCAGTGAGACCCGTAAGGCAGGACACACTCTGCAGTCAGACCCGTAAGGCAGGACACACTCGGCAGTGAGACGCGTAAGGCAGGACACACTCGGCAGTCAGACCCGTAAGGCAGGACACACTCGGCAGTGAGACCCGTAAGGCAGGACACACTCTGCAGTCAGACCCGTAAGGCAGGACACACTCTGCAGTCAGACCCGTAAGGCAGGACACACTCGGCAGTGAGACCCGTAAGGCAGGACACACTCGGCAGTCAGACCCGTAAGGCAGGACACACTCGGCAGTGAGACCCGTCAGGCAGGACACACTCGGCAGTCAGACCCGTAAGGCAGGACACACTCGGCAGTGAGACCCGTAAGGCAGGACACACTCGGCAGTGAGACCCGTAAGGCAGGACACACTCGGCAGTGAGACCCGTCAGGCAGGACACACTCGGCAGTGAGACCCGTAAGGCAGGACACACTCGGCAGTGAGACCCGTCAGGCAGGACACACTCGGCAGTGAGACCCGTAAGGCAGGACACACTCGGCAGTCAGACCCGTAAGGCAGGACACACTCGGCAGTGAGACCCGTAAGGCAGGACACACTCGGCAGTGAGACCCGTAAGGCAGGACACACTCGGCAGTCAGACCCGTAAGGCAGGACACACTCGGCAGTGAGACCCGTAAGGCAGGACACACTCGGCAGTGAGACCCGTAAGGCAGGACACACTCGGCAGTGAGACCCGTAAGGCAGGACACACTCGGCAGTGAGACCCGTAAGGCAGGACACACTCGGCAGTGAGACCCGTAAGGCAGGACACACTCGGCAGTGAGACCCGTAAGGCAGGACACACTCGGCAGTGAGACCCGTAAGGCAGGACACACTCGGCAGTGAGACCCGTAAGGCAGGACACACTCGGCAGTGAGACCCGTAAGGCAGGACACACTCGGCAGTGAGACCCGTAAGGCAGGACACACTCGGCAGTCAGACCCGTAAGGCAGAACACACTCGGCAGTGAGACCCGTAAGGCAGGACACACTCGGCAGTGAGACCCGTCAGGCAGGACACACTCGGCAGTCAGACCCGTAAGGCAGAACACACTCGGCAGTGAGACCCGTAAGGCAGGACACACTCGGCAGTCAGACCCGTAAGGCAGAACACACTCGGCAGTGAGACCCGTCAGGCAGGACACACTCGGCAGTGAGACCCGTCAGGCAGGACACACTGAGCTGATACCGGCCAGCAGAGCAGAGAGGACTCACCGGAATGTTCCAGGAGCACTGCAGGCCGCTCATCATACAGTCCAGCACTCCCAGACGGGACGGTCCCAAACGGGACGTTCCCAAACGGGACGGTCCCGGCATCGCGCCTCCACAGCCTCGGGGCAGCGCTCCGCTAGTGCCCCGGCGACCCCGAAACCCCAGAGGGGGACATTCCTCCCCGGCTGTCCGCTACCTCAGGGGGGGCTGGGGCGGGGAGGGGCGCGAATGCCCCGCAGCATCCCCAGCCGAATCTCTGATGCCCGGCGCCTCCGGCGGAGACCGCGTACGGCGTGTCCGTGGGGAGCGGCGTTTCTGCGTTGCTGGCGGGTGAACCGCGGTCCCTGGCGGCCGTGGTCAGGGAGGCAGAGAAAGAGGACCCGGGAGAATCCCTGAGTTCTGCTCGGAGAGCCGGGAATCCGGGGTTCTGGAAGTCTGGGTCCTGCGGGGAGGTCTGGGTTCTGCGGGGAGGTCTGAGGTTCTGCAGGGACAGTCAGGAGTTTGGGCTCTGTTCAGCGATGCGCAGGCAGCAGCAGCAGTGGGGCTGAGCTCTGTGTCTGTGTCAGCAGCACCAGCAGGACCGGGACGGGACAGATCAGATCGCCTCATTACTGCCGAGCCCAAAGGCCTCTAGTGGAGAAACGCTGGTACTGCAGCAGCAGGGAGCAGCAGCTCCTGCCCCAGCGAGTGAGCCAAGAGGTCGCTGTGGGTTCTGTGCCACTTCCTCCCTCCAAAGTGAGTGACCTGATGTGTGTGTGTGTGTGTGTGTGTGTGTGTGT
>CM077291.1:2850609-3048109 GCA_039654925.1 Anguilla pacifica | reverse complement strand
TCTGAAAGTTCAACACACATTCTTGTAAAAGTATCTCCCACTAGGTTTCATTTAAAAAGACAGTATTACATTACGTTCATTCGGCAGACACTTCTATCCGAAGCGACGTACAATAAATGCATACAGAAGGTCACTGGAACAACTACAAAACACAGGTCCGATAAGATACAATACTCATTATGCAACTGTTATTCATAGTCACGAACACATTAAGTCCCATTCACACAGTAAGCATAGGCTCGGTCAGAAAGTTATGGTAAGTCAAACTAGGAGGCATGACAACGAGCTACAACATCAAGATAACGATACAAGTGCAATATAAGCACTGGATGGAGATACAAGTGTGACACAAAAGTGCTACAGGATCAAATTAGATGGATCCAGGTTGTAAGGGCGATCCTAGTGCAGTGATAGCCAGGTAGAGTCCGAAGAGATGCGTCTTCAGACCACGGCGGACGATGGGCACTTTCAATATGAGATCAGCTAGCGTGACCACGCGCTCAAACCTGTCAGAATCGTACAGTAGCCGGCCGCTGGAACATTATCTGCAGCAGCTGCTTCGCGTGCAACGGTAAGGCCCGCCCACCTCTGGCTGAGTGACAGCGTGCCTCCAGCGCTAAGGCCCGCCCACCTCCTGCTGAGTGACAGCATGCCTCGAGCACTAAGGCCCGCCCACCTCCTGCTGAGTGACAGCGTGCCTCCAGCGCTAAGGCCCGCCCACCTCCTGCTGAGTGACAGCGAGCCTTGAGCGCTAAGGCCCGCCCACCTCCTGCTGAGTGACAGCACGCCTCGAGCACTAAGGCCCGCCCACCTCCTGCTGAGTGACAGCGTGCCTCGAGCGCTAAGGCCCGCCCACCTCCTGCTGAGTGACAGCGAGCCTCGAGCGCTAAGGCCCGCCCACCTCCTGCTGAGTGACAGCACGCCTCGAGCACTAAGGCCCGCCCACCTCCTGCTGAGTGACAGCACGCCTCGAGCACTAAGGCCCGCCCACCTCCGGCTGAGTGACAGCGTGCCTCAAGCGCTAAGGCCCGCCCACCTCCGGCTGAGTGACAGCGCACCTTGAGCGCTAAGGCCCGCCCACCTCCGGCTGAGTGACAGCGTGCCTCGAGCGCTAAGGCCCGCCCACCTCCGGCTGAGTGACAGCGTGCCTCAAGCACTAAGGCCCGCCCACCTCCGGCTGAGTGACAGCGTGCCTCCAGCGCTAAGGCCCGCCCACCTCCTGCTGAGTGACAGCGTGCCTCGAGCGCTAAGGCCCGCCCACCTCCGGCTGAGTGACAGCGTGCCTCGAGCTGGTCCACGCAGAGCCTCGAATGGCTACAAGCTGAGGCACATCCACTGCTGGTAGTAGCACTAAACCAGGGCCAGCCTCCAGCCCCTTAATGCCACTCCTCACTATTACATTACATTACATTACAGGCATTTAGCAGACGCTCTTATCCAGAGCGACTTACACAACATTCTACACAGCATTTACACTGCATTCATTTATACAGCTGGATATATACTGGAGCAATGCAGGTTCTGTACCTTGCTCAAGGATACAAGGATGTCCAACCCGACTTGAACCTGCGACCTTCAGGTCACAAGACCAGCTCCTTACGCATTACACTGCACTGCCACCCCCCATGTAAAATACGCTGGCAATTACAGGACTAAGAGAAAGCAACACATCTCAGAGGAAAGTGTACACAGGGCATGAACAACACCATTTTTTAAAGTTGTGGAAGCTTCTTTTTCCTTTCAAACACAACTCTTATGGTCTTCTATAACTGGTCCAGATGGATCACATGAATTCTGACCAATCAGATGTAAGCCTGACATACAGCAAGAGGAAAACAGTGGACCCCTATCCTTGTTCCACCACAAAACAGATGTGCAGAACTTTCACAAATATTTGAGGAAACGGGCAGTTTTATGGGTGTGCTGGGGGGTGTCTGAGTCACACCTGCGATAAGTGGTGGTTCAAGTGTAACTGTATTTGGAGGGAGGGGGGCAGCAGCGTCATCAGACAGGAACGCCGCCGGAGACACCAGCCCGTGCGCTGGGGCTGTTTTCACAACCTCACGTTTGTCTGGCCAGCCGCGTGAAAGCCTGCCAAGCGATCCCTGCAACGAGTTCAACGCTCTTCTGAGAACAAAGGAGGAGCACTTCCTGTTTCCATTAAACAGCGGAGTCACAGTCAACTAAGGACTCCCACACAAAAAAAAGCGGTAAACAAAAAGACAAAACAAATTCGGCGAGTTGGAAAAGTGTAGAAAACATGTATGGCTTCTGCAGTTCAGCTACCACAGGCGAGAATGAATTAGCCTGCCGCTTCTCTTGTTCAATCGTCTATTTGAATAACAGTGATTTTAAGAGAGTATTTGCATTTGGGATTTACTCTGCGTTTGGTTATCGCTCCGATTTCTGACTAGCGCGCAGATAAGCTTTCAGGCAACTTCAACTTTCACGGCACAGTACACAGTCGCGTGTTAACACATTCTACTGTCCAGCTGTGTGGATGCGCTGCCATTCAAACGGGGTCTGAGACGCCTCCACCCCTGCCCCTTTTAAGAGGATTTCATAGCACAAGCTACATATCAAAACTAATGCGGGCGAGTTAATCCTGTAAGCAACGTAACAGACCATTTCACTAATTCGTTTAATGGATTACTGAAAATAATTAAAGCTTCAACCATTACGTGATGCCAAAACACATAGGGGAAAGGGACTGAGAGACTTCACCCAAAGAGAATCAGAACGCGCGCGACTACGATTTTGTTCCATTTTAACCGTTAAATTCCTCCTTGCGCGTGCTCCCTGTTGCCAGCAGACTTCCAACTACCTGTTTAGACAAGAAAAACAGTACACCACAGCACGTGCAAAAACCAGCCTTAACTGGGTCTTGGTGACACGAAAAGCAGCCGTTCCACGGCACTGAACCCTCTGGAGGGACAAACGAACCTTGCTTGCACTGTGAAGTAGAGTAAACTTAAAATTGCAAGTCTCTCGGCGTTAGGTTTATAAGCGTTTTCCCAAGACCGGTACAGTAAGATTGACTACACGCGGTCTTGAAACACAGCCAAATAACAACCATATATGGTAAATAGAACAAAGTGTAGGCCTAATTACAGTATTCTACGAACACCTGAGTGACTGACAGGACCAGCACGCATTGCGTGGAAGAGTTCAACAACGTCATTCACTGACTGCACTGCTTTTAAGGTGTCAATGAGTAAAGACGGCGCTTTCATGCAGTAACCTATTTAAATAAAGTCCTACTCAAAGCTGGCACCCTCGCCTGACGATTCATTCGTGCCTCATACTGAAAGCACAACATCACGAAAGGAACTTCACAGACAAAAGAAACTTTGTAATATGGTGGTTGCATAACATAAAAACGACGATTTAAGTCCCGCAGGGGATTAAACTGAACCGACGGAAATCAACTAGGTTATACATCGTCTTTTTTTCCATCCCGTGTGAACTCGCTGGTCATACATTCCATTTAAAGCCCCCACCTCAGACCGCAGTTTGTTCTCAGATCCGGCTACAATCGCACATTAATCAAGGTAACCAACACGAATCTGTAGGTGCATGTGTTTTGACAACTCACTTGGTTATCTTGCTTTCAGCGTTGGTGCATAGACTTGAACTAGACTGTACTTCAGCAGGGGCTTGCTGAGTTGAAGCGGACGTTAGAAATAACCCATGCCATCGCCTCACCTCGCAAGCAGTAGAAGCCGCTGGACATCTTCTCCCGTCATCTTCATCATTTGGTGGATCTGCCCAAAGTGTGGCCATCGTCTCACGTCAAATCGCAAAGACAAAGACCCTCTGTAGACCACATTGAGCGACGAATGGGGAAAATCCGAAAGTATGCAAGAGTTGGTCCAATGGTTGTTAAAAAAAAAATTCAAAAAGAATAACAATTAAATAAAAAATAGAAAGATAAAATATCTAATCCACTCCGTCTTCTTTCTTCATTTCCTCGTCTATATGACTCTAAAACAAACAAACAAAAAATCAGTTAGACTTTAAATACACTTTTTCCCAAATAAATGTATAGCTACCTATGCGTAAACTATTCGGAAAGGTTCCCGCAAACAAAAGCCAGTCATTCTTGGCAACCGTCGCTTGGAAGGCGACCACTACCCTTTTAAAATTATGTAGCCTACAGGATCTTGGGGATATTAATCACCCATAACCAAAACAAAAAAGGTAGGGTACTATCAAAAGTATGTGCCCTATTCACTCACTAAAATAGAATGCGGTCTAACTTGACACGAGAATTAAAGCGTCATTGTCAAGGATTATTTTGTATAACTACTTCAAACTTGGCTAGCAAGCGAACAGCACGTGGACTAGTGTGATGCCATTTGGCCAAAGCTTAACTTTTTTCTTTTTTTCTTTTTTTTTTTACAGATTCGACAATAACGTAGACTAAACGAAGATATCAAAATCAACAATATCATCCGTAACCCGCGAACAGTTTAATATTCCTTGCAAATTCCTTCCTTGTAAATCTTCTGTGCAGCTATCGCCTATTTAATACAACAATTATCATAACCAAGAAAGGAAAAGGAAACTATTCACTCAGCTATCAGGACTGAAATTATCTTACACCAGCTATTTGGGATGATAGGACTAGGCTCTTAACAACCCAGCAAGGACCACATGATTGCCAACTAAACCTTTACAAGAGAAGGCAGAAACTATGTAGCAAGTCATGTTTTAGGTATTTCGCTAGCATACTTTAAAAACCTGTGAAACTAAGCGTGCAGTAAAAGCTGGAAGGGATACGATGTGTGCCCGCGCAAGGACGTAGCCGCCCGTCCCCGATGAACGCGAGCTAACCAGGCAGCTGCTCCAAAGCAACGACGTGCGAAATACAAGATAAAAGTGTCCAAAGAAACCGACTGAATTGTCACAAGTAGGCTAGCTAGATACGTTTTTTTTGTCCTGGGGGAAAAAAACAAAGACACGCATTTCTCTTCCTCTCCTACCTTGTTTAAGGTAAATTCGGGAAATTCATGATTGTGGCTAGATAAGGTGGGCACGCGCTCGGATAAAAGTGTCCTGTTATTCCAGGAGATGGCTACAGCCATCGGGATAATAGTGCAGTGACCCTCGAAACACACAAAAATGTGGCTAGCGAACCAGTCATTTCTTTCCCTAACCCTAAATTATGGTAACGTCAAGTTGTTCCATTTTATTTCACCCGGAGGCATTTCGTCCTGCGAACAAGTTATAATTTGGCATCTAGTTGAACCACACACGTTTCGGCCACACGGACAAAAGTAACCACATCGTTAGCTCTTGTATTGTTAGGCTCCTCGCTTGTAGCCATACACACACGTAGACTACAGTTAGCGAGCTAACTGGATACAAAACTTACCCGGACGAGTTTGATAGCCATAAATCCACCGTCAAAACAATAGGATAAACACAAAAAGTCATCGTCCCAAATCCAGAACAATTCGTTGGAAGATTTCAAAAACTCTGTAATCCAAAGGCTTTTTTTTACCATCCAGCAGCTCACGTGAAAAGAGCTAGCGTCAGCTAGCCAGTCCACTTCGGCGAGCGAACAACCTGTTTGCAAAACCATAGGCTACGGCAGCGGCGTGGTGAACGCCCATTAAAACACAAAAATATTTCCTTTCTCCGTGTGAACAGAACGTCCATTGTTAGAAAACTATGTGCGGTCCATATTTACCCGCCCAAGTACGTCTGTAATAGGGTATCGATTAAAAAATGATTTGGCATGCCCTTCTCGTCTCCCCCCCGCCGTTGAGCGGTGGACTGTAGAATTGAGGGAACACGGATCTCCCAACTCCCTGGAAACACCGCCCTCCGGTCGCCCTTGGCGCACCCACCCAATCACAGTGAACTTTTAAATTCTGTTTCAAACTCTGCCAACTGAACGCCGCTCGCACGTAGCTGGAGAGCGAGAAGCCTCCACAGAAAGGTGTGCGCTTAATCGGTTATGTTGCGTTTACATTTTAAAGGGAACATTAAAAATTTCCACGTCGAATTTATAAACGTAGTGCGTCTTTGCAGAAGAGGGCTCCAACAGTGTTGGGTGACCTTATGCCAGCAATTATTTTTTTCCCCCATTTTTATTTTTCATTGGACATCAAGACTGAAACGTTTTAATGTCCAATAAAAAAAACTACTTTTCTTTGATTAACTATGCACATTATTTTATATTACTTTTCAGTATGGAACAAAACACGCACTGTGTCGTTTTACATGACTGTGAGCATGGAAAAAGTAATGAAAAAAATGAAAACCAGTAAGAAACCATGAAATAACTAATATTAGGCTACTCTTTGTTTTAATTACAGCTGTTCATATTCGTCAAATACACAATGTAGGTCACTCATTAGTTCCATATTTGATGGCGTACACGGGATTTTTAATGAGAAATTCAATTCTGTTTTGGTGGTTCGCTGGACCTTGTATATTATTGCGCTGTGCTGGTTTAATAACAGTCATAGACCAAAGAGAAATGATGAGAGCAGTCTGCTTGTTCCATGATACAATACGACCAGATAATGTGGCTGACCTATGATCCATTCATTTAAAAAAGCACTTTCACATAAGAGAACAGACCTATCACCCATTAAAATAATTGAATGCGCATATCTTGCCAAGAGACCTTCATTGTAATGCATTATCAATACTTTATTTTTTAATGTAAATATTTTTGTTTACCTCGGAGTTATACGCTTAGTAGCTGAAGAAAAATCTCCCCCATTATTTTGCTGAAACCCTTTTCAGTCAGCAGTGATTATATCAGTAATGATTTCATTCAACAAAAACTGGCTATTTTGTTTACAATTGACTTATGCGGTTATGTTGCAATGTGGCACTAAGTGGATGTAATAGTCATTTAGTCCAAGAGAAATGTGCTTCTTTAGAACTTGTGGGTTACAATAAACAAACAAAAAAGACAGTTATATTCTCTTGCCTGTTTTGTAATAACATTTGCTTATTTTAACTAATGTGCATCTTGCATAAATATCACATATTTTAAGAAGTGATTTTAGCAACCTACACTGAAACTGGGGATGACATTATTCATGAATTTGGCCTTTTGCCATGATTACACGATGGACGTCCTCCACACTGGCCAGACCTGGCTGCAATTAGTGCATGCATAAATATTTCAAGACTTGGAGGATGTGCATTTGAATATTCTATATGTCCTAAGTTTGAAGGTTCAAGAAGTCAAATCCCAGTTCTTCCTCCTGAAGCATTCTGTGAGTTCCCTTGTAAATGTAACTTGTTTGACAAAAAAAAATCTATATCTACAAACACCATGCAAACAGGAAAATTCGTGAAATTATTTAAATAATCAATTGATCAAATCCATTATTTACCATGTACTAATTATGCTGATTTATTTGACCCTCATTCATGAAGATTTCATAATCAAGAACCATGTAATAACAATCCAAACTGCCAAAAACTGAGCTATTTAATGGGTACATATTTGAATAGTAAGTCTCCCCCCCAATAATAAGTTAAATCCCTGTAGAATGCATACTTTCCTATTTATTTATTGTTACAGATCCTCAAACCACTCTCTCTCTTTCTCTCTCACTCCCTCTCGCTATCTATCTCTCTCCCTTGCTCTATCTCTCTCTCCCTCTTTCTCATCCTTTGTTCTTTATGAGGATTGAGAGTGCACTGATAAAATTATCAGGTGCTATTTTGGGGACAGTGAGTTAGTGACCCAAGGGACCGTGAGTGACCACCCAGCCCATATAAACGTGTACATATTTACTGATTTACTTCTGTTGCCGGTGTTGCTGTTATTGTTGTTATTGTTATATATTATTACACTTATCATTATTATTATTATTTTACATATTTATTTAGATGTGTGCTTTGGTGATGGTGATGGTGATAACGGACTTCTGTGCCTTTCAGGTCAATCTGCGTAACAATTACAATTGTTCAGGTGATTAAAGCATTTATCGGACACTAGTGCCGTTACCATGGTTACACAGATCGACCCGAAAGGCACGGAAGTCCGTTATCACCATCACCATCACCGTGCGGCATCCAGTAGTTTTTGTGGGACACCAGGGGGCGTTAAAAGGCGTTACCGTCTCCTTTTATGAAAAAGAGCATTGGGCCGACTCTGCAGCATCTCCGTAGGTCTTCAGCGTTTTGTCCCCCAGAGAAGAGAGGCGAGCTCGCAGAACGTCAACACCCCCGAGTGACGTCAACCCAGCTTCTGCACACACAAACGCTCGAAAACCCCCCAGACACCTGAACAGGTGCCACCTGAATCGCCTGAATATGCTCCCTCTGTGACTCTTCCAAGAAACGGGCCTCTCCCTCTCTCTCTCTTCCTCAATCTCTCTCTCCGTCTCTCTCTCTCTCTCTCTCTGATTTTCAAGTGGAATAACCACCTTAAACACACACACAGTGTGTTCATTGTATTTGCAACCACAGTTCAATAGTAAATAAGAAAAGCTGCGAAACAACTGAATGTGTTTTTTTCTGTGGTAAATGGTTGTTGTTGTCTAGTAACCCAGAACATCTCATAAAACCACACATTGCAGCTTATGCATCACAAACACATGGCATGACATTATGTCATTTCCCATGTCTTTGATTCTATTTAATGCATTTTACACACAGACAAACACACACTCACGCACACACACATGCACATACACATACACACACACATACAGATACACACATGCACACACTCACACTCACACACACACACATACAGATACACACATGCACACACACACACACACACACACATAGATACACACACACACACACACACACACACTCACACACACACATGCACACACAGCACAACCAGCATAACTGAAATAGCTGTAAAGTCTGATTAAGTACAAGTGAAAATATCTTAAAACTTAAAAATAAATTCAGACTTGCTGGGCCAAATACAGACTTGACTTTTCCTGCGTCTAGTTTTACCTTAGCAGCTGCCAAAGAAAAGAGCCATAAACGTACAACAAAATAGCTTACGTAACTAAATAGGAAACTTGTATTTGCTGGGACAAGCCGTGCTTCCTCTGCACTTTAAACTGAAAAGTCGCACGCTTGGCGTGAGTATGTTTGTCAGCCCAAAGACCTCTGCCGCCATTTTTTCCCCCTCCTCAGTGCATTTACACCAGTCTACCGATACCCTAGTTTTCCTAGTGTGTTCACGTGTCCTCTTAACGCAGGTGTGTAAGTGTTCACGTGTCCTCTTAATGCAGGAGTGTAAGTGTTCACGTGTCCTCTTAACGCAGGTGTGTAAGTGTTCACGTGTCCACATAACGCAGGTGTGTAAGTGTTCACGTGTCCTCTTAATGCAGGTGTGTAAGTGTTCACATTTCCTCTTAATGCAGGTGTGTAAGTGTTCACGTGTCCACATAACGCAGGTGTGTAAGTGTTCACGTGTCCTCTTAACGCAGGTGTGTAAGTGTTCACGTGTCCTCTTAACGCAGGTGTGTAAGTGTTCACGTGTCCTCTTAATGCAGGTGTGTAAGTGTTCACGTGTCCTCTTAACGCAGGTGTGTAAGTGTTCATGTGTCCACATAACGCAGGTGTGTAAGTGTTCACGTGTCCTCTTAATGCAGGTGTGTAAGTGTTCACGTGTCCTCTTAATGCAGGTGTGTAAGTGTTCATGTGTCCACATAACGCAGGTGTGTAAGTGTTCACGTGTCCTCTTAACGCAGGTGTGTAAGTGTTCACGTGTCCACATAACGCAGGTGTGTAAGTGTTCACGTGTCCTCTTAACGCAGGTGTGTGTGTTCACGTGTCCTCTTAACGCAGGTGTGTAAGTGTTCACGTGTCCACATAACGCAGGTGTGTAAGTGTTCACGTGTCCTCTTAACGCAGGTGTGTAAGTGTTCACGTGTCCACATAACGCAGGTGTGTAAGTGTTCACGTGTCCTCTTAACGCAGGTGTGTGTGTTCACGTGTCCTCTTAACGCAGGTTTGTAAGTGTTCACGTGTCCTCTTAACGCAGGTGTGTAAGTGTTCACGTGTCCACATAACGCAGGTGTGTAAGTGTTCACGTGTCCTCTTAACGCAGGTGTGTAAGTGTTCATGTGTCCACATAACGCAGGTGTGTAAGTGTTCACGTGTCCTCTTAACGCAGGTGTGTAAGTGTTGACGTGTCCTCAACGCAGGTGTGTAAGTGTTCACGTGTCCACATAACGCAGGTGTGTAAGTGTTCACGTGTCCACATAACGCAGGTGTGTAAGTGTTCACGTGTCCTCTTAACGCAGGTGTGTGTGTTCACGTGTCCTCTTAACGCAGGTTTGTAAGTGTTCACGTGTCCTCTTAACGCAGGTGTGTAAGTGTTCACGTGTCCACATAACGCAGGTGTGTAAGTGTTCACGTGTCCTCTTAACGCAGGTGTGTAAGTGTTCACGTGTCCACATAACGCAGGTGTGTAAGTGTTCACGTGTCCACATAACGCAGGTGTGTAAGTGTTCACGTGTCCTCTTAACGCAGGTGTGTAACCGCTCGTCTCGGTTTCCCTTTTGTCCGTTGTTGTCGGGACACGGATTCCCAGGAAAAGCTCGCGGCCCTTGCAAAGAGGTACAAAGCGACGTCTGTGGCCCAACGAGACTGCAATCATTAAGGACAACGAGACGCATTGTATTGTTTCCGCCACCACACCGCACAGATATAATACCCACAATGCCCCCCCGATACGCTAAGCGAGGCCTTGAACCCGACACACCTGTTAAGCAGAACACACAGTGGGGACCCGGTGGATAACGCTACACTTCAGACAACCACAAAGAGGTGTACATTACTAACAGGAAATCAGCCTGACTTCAATACAGCACTGAGAGCAGAATAGAAAGAGCCATCTCAGAAGGTTTTCATTGTTGCCTGGATCGCGCACCAAGGGGAATTATCATACGAGAATCGCGATCGTTAACAATTTCTCTAAAACCCTACCCTCTCTCAGAAACAGTATAAAACACTCCGGGGCAAATAAACATTTCACATACTTTTAATATTTAGGCGACAATGGAGTCCTCCTGTAGATGTCGGAGGACTTCCAAAGAAAAAAAAACGTCACTTATTCACACAAAGAATAACACGTGAAACCGACTTTGCTCTGAAGATTTCTGAAAGCGGACTGCTGTGGGAGGCACTTATTACACAGACTGACAGCTGACAGCAATATACCTGAGATCTCACTAACCCATCAGTAATTACACGGGGAATCAGTGGACAAGGCGTCCAATGGGAAGAGCTGACTAAAAATAACAGACAGCAGAAGCTCATTGATTATTGATTATTGATCATTGATTCTTCTACCAGACACCTGGCGCCATGTAACTAGTTTCTGGGAAACAGAAAGATGAACCGGCAGCTGAAATGGATCTTTTAACAGCGGCTACGCACTCGTTACGATGCCATCAATACCTGCCCTTGATTCACAACCTTATTTTCATATGCTTACCCCATCTGAAAAAAATTCTGTCCTGCTTCGCCCTCCAGAACCACGAAGCCAGCCGAAAGACACCTGCCCTCCCCAAAAACCCACCCCGCACCTAGCCCCCCCTCACGGCTCTTTCAACACTGTGCACATTACCACTCAAATCTGCACCTCACAAGAAGCACCGGACCCCCCAAATCCACCCCCACCAAAGGTTTTTTTTTTGGTTTTTTTTAAACCATCTTACTGCCCCTAGGAAAAAGAACCACCATCATATTCATCTGTGTTTCTGGGACATGCGGAAGGTTGGCACCTGGGAATTTGTGGGAAATATGGGAATACCAAGTCTGTAATGGAAAAGGGAGAAGGGAAGCAAAAAGGGAAAAAAACACTCCACTTGAAGTAGATAGGAAGAAAAACAATAAACACTACGTTTCCTTCCTCTCATTAGAAATAAAAACAGGCGCGTGGGCCAAAATCTTCATCTAGCGTATTGTTCAAATTCAGTTTAATACTCAGATATATGCTTCTGTGCAGGATGTACAAATGGTATGCCAAAAGAGAACAAAAAACAAAAACAAAAGCAGTCTTACTTACTGTGGAATATTGTACACCTTTATTGGTCTCCAAAGAACACATTTGCACACAAACACATTTTCACAGTATTGGGCTCAGATATATGCACAAGTTCAAGAGGATTAGTTTTTTTTACAGGATTGTAAACAGTGTCAGGTGGAATGTAGTGGTTCTGTCCTGCACTGCTGCCAAATGCAGAGCTACACAGGGAACTTGGACAAGCTGTACAAACAGCAGCTCTTATACCTAAACAGGTAAAAGTCCTAAATAAGCAGAGACTGATCAAACATACAGATGGAAGCGTGGCAGGCGGAAGATTTATGACTAGAGGACTCTTTAAAAATGTCTCTAAGGCACTTTGAACACCTGCAAGCAACACAGGGACGATGATTAATAAAGTTATAACTCCAGGGCCTCCGACGTCAATCAGATTCTGACAAAGAACTGAAGAGATCAGTGTGGAGGGGTGGAGTGGAGGAGGAGGGGAGTGGGGGGAGTAGGGGGAGGGGTGGAGGAGGGGGGAAAGTGGAGCAGGAGGGAGGGGTGGAGGTGGTGGTGAGGTGGAGCAGGTGCAGAGCAGGGTTTGAGTACAGGCCGAGACCTGAATCCCCACCCCCCACCCCCCCCCGGCCGGATACCTGCAGCCTTTTAACACTCGTTTTTTTGGCCACTCGCTCGTTTAGAGATGTAGGAGATTTATTTTGCTGTGTGACTAGCTGAGCGTATGAGTAAAATGATGAAACTGTAAAAACTGGAGCTTTTCTGATGACTCCAATGTATCACGATTACTGCCCTTTGTCTGTACCCCAGCAGAGGTTCCCGGGGAGGAATGAAACACAGAATTTGGCAGTAAATTAAAAATGAGAGGCTTAAAAAATTTTAATGCGAGGCTTGAGCTGAAGATCAAAACCTAGAGGAAGTTTCTCCAGGTAACACATCGTTACTGTTCTTGCCGTATTCCAACTACTGTTGCATCATTAACAGTGGAATGCCAGTCACTTCCTCAGCTGAGCTATGTGAACACAGTTGAGGGGGATATTTGTTGATTATGACATCATAATACAAATCATCACACTCCCCATTGGTTGGCTTCAGTGGGACATCAAGCATTCTTTGTGCACAACCAATCGGAAAAGACCACCGTGAATAGTAAACATATATCCTAAAATATATGACATACCTCGTCAAAGCCTTGCTTACTTGCTGCACATCAAATGCATAAAATGTAATGTAATGTAATGCATTCTTAGTATCGGATTATCAGTCACAATAAAGTACATTTTAAATGAAAACATTTTCATAGACTGTTAAAATACAACACAGTTAAAATGTTGATGTAATAACACTAAATCTATCCTCAAAATAATATTCTATAGAAATAGTGCAAATCCATATCTGGGGAAAAAAATGAAATGAATGAAATTTCTAGAGAAATTTCTAGAGCAATACTGAATAAATGTAAAAACCTGTGATGATTCTGTTATTCTTTAGATAAACATTAACATTAGTTCCAGATATGTAGTCATTTACATATTTGTCACCAATTTTCTATGAATTAAACATCACTGTCTCCAATGCAGCCAACTGTGCGATATCTTCCATTTAACAGCTATTATTTTATCAAGCCACACAGATAAAAGCATCAGTAAGTTATGAGTACATATTTCACAATGCAAACATGTCGATGACATGGCGTTAGCTGATCAGCTACGGGACGCTAGAGACTTCCCGGGATTCTCAGTCCGTTAGGCACCAGGTGAGTAAATGGTTTTCAAAAACATTTTTGCATAAATCCCTCCGCACAAAACAAACAGTGCCAGGCAAAAAGAGAGTTGGGGAACCTGGGGAACCCGGGGAACCCCCCCCCCCCTTTAAAACTCACTGATCTAAATAGCTTCAGTAAACCAGATTCAGAAACGCTGGCAGGTTTCACAGTTTTTTTTTGTAGTTTTCAGGACCAAAGCAAGCTTGTGCTGCGAGCTTGCGGATGTGCTGTGCGATTAGCTCACCTGGCAATGCCAGAATTACAGAGAGAGGGAGAGAGAGGGAGAGAGAGAGAGAGAGAGAGAGAGAGAGAGAGAGGGAGAGGGAGAGACAGGGAGAGAGAGGGAGAGAGAGAGAGAGAGAGAAATAGAGAGGGAGAGATAGAGAGAGAGAGACAGAGAGGGAGAGATAGAGATAGAGAGAGGCAAGAAGGGGGGGGGGAGGAGCCTGCTGATTGACAGGTGCTGGCGACAGACCGGCGCCGTGTGCATCCATGGCAACGGGTCCAAACCTCCCGGTGCGGGACAGCCGGACGGCGTCCCCGGGCCCAGTTTCAGATCTTGTACTTCATCTTCCCACTCTCGCTGATCACGCATATGTGCTGCAAGGGACGAGGAGACGGGCCGGGCAGCTCGATCAGTCAAACGTTTAAACTGCAACCATCCATCCATCCATCCATCCATTATCTATACCCGCTTATCCTGGGCAGGGTCCATCCATTATCTATACCCGCTTATCCTGAGCAGGGTCCATCCATTATCTACACCCGCTTATCCTGGGCAGGGTCCATCCATTATCTATACCGGCTTATCCTGAGCAGGGTCCATCCATTATCTACACCCGCTTATCCTGAGCAGGGTCCATCCATTATCTATACCCACTTATCCTGGGCAGGGTCCATCCATTATCTATACCCGCTTATCCTGGGCAGGGTCCATCCATTATCTATACCCGCTTATCCTGGGCAGGGTCCATCCATTATCTATACCCGCTTATCCTGAGCAGGGTCCATCCATTATCTATACCCGCTTATCCTGAGCAGGGTCCATCCATTATCTATACCCGCTTATCCTGAGCAGGGTCCATCCATTATCTATACCCGCCTATCCTGGGCAGGGTCCATCCATTATCTATACCCGCTTACTCCTGGGCAGGGTCCATCCATTATCTATACCCGCTTATCCTGAGCAGGGTCCATCCATTATCTATACCCGCTTATCCTGAGCAGGGTCCATCCATTATCTATACCCGCTTATCCTGAGCAGGGTCCATCCATTATCTATACCCGCTTATCCTGAGCAGGGTCGCGGTCAACTGCAGCCACTTAGCAGACCTCACCCGGACGCGGAGAAGACCAGCGTCAGTCACAGGAAGGCAACACAACCAAGGGGACACAGAAGGCCCATTGATAATCAGGAAGTGTCGTTTTTTTTTTTTTCTTCTGTTCATTAAACGGCATCTTTTGCCCTGAGCTCAGTGTGCTCCAGCGTTCCTTATTTTGGGCTGGACCCCCGGGACCTTGTCCCATTAAAGAGTCCCTCTCTATAGTCTGACTCTCCTGGCTGTTGAGCACCAGTTTAGTCCTCTTCAATTCAGCTGGCTGGCTTGAAGTGTGTTGGGCATTTTCCTGTTTGATATCGTGAGTGTAGCTATTTGAACAATCGAACGGTTAGTATTATGAACCAAAATGGCACTTCAGAGCTGTCCTTGCTTTATGCATCAATAGCCCTGACATCAGGACATCAGAAGGAACTTCCATAAGAGAAGAACTGAGCTTCAGGGACACAGAAGGAGTCAAGGCGCAGTCTGAAGATCGGGGCCGGCAGTGAACAAACATCACTTCACCCCCCCGCCCCCCCCACCCCCACCCCCGGCCCACCCCCCCCACCCCCACCTCCCCCAAACCACAGACAGACAAACTGACGGCTCCACAGCCCTGTGGACTCAAACGACGCCGCTTCGATGCAGCGTTCGTGTCTCATAAAAATTAAAAATAAAAATCAGCCGCTTTGTTTATTGTGACCCGCTGCACTGAAAAACAAGCGCTTTCGTAAACACATCGCCCGCTGTTATCTACTGGCTGCTCATGAGTCAGCCAATCAGCAGCAAGGCATCGCCGCTTCCGTGTGATTGACCAAAACACATCACATGATCGTACTGAAGCTGTATGCTCTTGCTGCTGATTGGCTGATTTGGCATGTTTTTCTTCCCAGAAGCATTTCACACGACCGGGAAGTTCACCATAGAGTCAGGTATAATTAATTATTAAGTACAATTTTAAACAGAGAAAGGCAATACACCACACAGTGGCGATGACCGGTATTGCATTTGATAATTATTGTTATGGGACTACCCACCCATAGGTCATATCATTTCAGCAGAAGCAATAAACTGCATATTTCATCAAATCCTCATAATGCCTGACAAACACAGGCACTTGCACGTGGTTTTCTTTTTTCTTTTTTTTAAACTTTACTGGCTGTTGCCAATCCAAGTGGCAAATGCAAATGCAAATGCAAGTGTAACTGCATTTGTCTGCTGAGTTCATGCTAATGTCCCTGAGAAGGGAAGGTGTTTCTGGTTATTTGCGCTTGAAAACGCTGACGCTGTGAGGACCTGTGACTCATCGTCCGTGAGTCACCCAGCCCACGCGTCCCCTCGCCTGATTGGCCGATCCCAGACGTAGGCCCAACATACCCTAAAACACGCTCCCAGATGCGATGGGGGAAACGCAAAAACTCACGTTCAGGTCGCGGAAATACTCGTTGTAGTCCAGGGCGTAGCCGACGACGAATCGATTCGGAATTTCAAATCCTACGTCTGTTTCAAATAAAATAAGGGAGAAGAAAAGATTAAGGCAAGGCTCGATTAAAAAAACCAAAATAAAAAACCACGACACCACAAATTAAAATTAAAAAAAATAAATAAATAAATGTGGTGATTCATCCATCGAGACTTCAAGGCTGTCATCATTTTATATCCAGAATAAACACTACTTTGAAAGTACGTAATCACAGTTTTTTTCTATATTCTCTATAACGCATAAGGATGTGCTTTTATACCTGTGAAACCACATTTAATTGGAGTGTCAAATAAGGTAAGATGATATGCCAAACTCTCGGTGCTGTATAGGTATGGGGCATGCCCCGCCAAGGTGTAACTTGGCTGGATGGCATACCTGCCATTCCAATTTTACAGGTGAAGAAACTCAAAACCTGCTGGAGAAAAAAAAAACTGTAGAGGCGGAAAAACGACAACGAGTTTTTACGTACAGTCCGGGGGCCTCCCCACTGCGTTCTCCACCCTCTTCACCAGCAGCCTGAAACAGGAAACAGGAAACAGGAAACAGGAAACACTTCACACACGGCTCATCCCACTCGCTGACTCTGACACTGGCATATACATCAAGGACCTCGTTAAAATTCCTGCCACCTGGACAGAGAGAGCAGACAGACGAAGTGTACTAAAGACTTGAGTATTTGAGCTGCAGTGGGCTCTACTGATGAGTAAGTGTACTACAACCGTCAGTGAGCATTTAACCTGCAGTGGGTCCATTGATGAGTAAGTGTACTACAGGCTTCAGTGAGTGTTTGACCTGCAGTAGGCTCTATTGATGAGTAAGTGTACTACAGGCTTCAGCAAGCACTTAACCTGCAGAATACTGTAGAGTACTTACTCATAAATATTCTACAGTCTTCAGTGAGTGTTTGACCTGTAGTAGGTTCTATTGATGAGTACGTATGCTACAGTCTTCAGTGAGTGTCTGACACCACAGTGGGCTCTATTGATTTTTTTTGAGCAGCGTCGGATTACCCGGCGACCTTGACCATCTTGGGCTTGAAGGTCTCCACATGCTTCAGAAGAGCCTTCATGGTCTTGCCAGTGTCGACTATGGCCTGCAGTGAGATGGATGTTAAAGGACACGTGTAGGTTCCTCCACGAACGCGTTCCGCTATACACAACATTCATAAAACGCGTGAATATTTTTACATTTCTGAAAATAACTGACCCCCCCCACCCCATAAGATTTACATGGTATACACTGTATATACATGCATATACTATTCAAATGTACTGGAAATATTATCACAATATAGTATTAGAAAAGCCATTAGAAACAGAGTCTATCCAGCGTGTAGGTAAATGGTCAGCCTAGACAAGCTAAATGATGCATTATTTTGCTCTTGTTTGTGTGTGTGTGTGTGTGTGTGTGTGTGCGTGCGTGTGTTTGTGTGTGCGTGCACGTGTGTGTTTTGGGGCTGATCAGCATCAATGGAAGGCCCCCCCAAAAAAAAGCAGGGAGACCCAGATGCGGGGTAACGATGTCACGGAATCCCGTCTGACTCAGTGTGGGGCCCCCAGGAGCCGGGGGGGGGGGGGCAGGACCGTCTCTTTACGCTCTTTTGTCCTCCCCCAGCGCATGGTTGTCTGCGCAGCCTGTCGTGCGTCTTCACCTTTCAAACGCAGCATCACGCAATTATCCTGCCTCACTGTCTCTCAATGTGCGTTTGGGGGGGGGGGGGGTCCCCTGCGTGCGTACACAGTCAGGCGTGAGGGCGTCCCATCCCCATTTCCAGACAGTTACCCCAAACAAAAGCACATCCCCCCCCCCCCCCCCCAAAGCCTTCCTCATCATTAACAAGGAAACAGAGATCACTTGGCTGTCTCCTCCCCAAACTCCCACCCACCCCCAGCCCCCGTGTGGTTGTTTACTAAGTTCTTTTGTTAATTCTTTCCAAATATTTCTGAAAAATACTGACGTGTTTGACTCGTACTGTCTGTTCTGCAAGGGTGAGGACTGGAGCCAGACAGAGAAACTTCAGTTCTAGGATGTGCTATCAGGGGGCAATCTCTGTCCTCACCAAAAACTATTAAAGTAAGTTTTAAAAAGAAACATTCACAGGTGATTTTCTGACCCAGTAAAAAAAAACTAGGTCTAGAAATAGGTCAAGTTCCACAAACACGAAAACTCACGCAAATGGGAAACATGAACTAAGGCCGATTATTTAAAGGTCAAACAAAAATATGTCACAATTATTTCTAAAGGCTTCTGCTTCCACAGTACTTCAGCTGAACTTTGCTTTAATTGGTACACTTTGTGTAAACCATGTTTTGACTGCACAGAAAACCAATAACTCTAACAACATCCTGTGTCGAAACAAACGACTGAAAGACATTCGCTACAGGAATTGGAATTGATTTGGAGATGTTTTCCACAGAGAATCGGCGAAATAAAACCCTCGTTATTTCTTGCCGTAAACAACGGCAGTTGTTATTTTATTTAGTTTTGTTCTGTTATTCTCTGTGACAGACCACTAAGCACCTACTCAGAATTACAAATGTTGCCCCCAAATGAGATGTCATTGTTGTAGGGATGAGTTTTGAGTACATGCAGAACTTGGAATAGAAATGATCTGAAAGTCCAGCATTCATACGAAGGAGAGATCGTTAGGCAGTCCAGTAAGTTTGAATGGCATGAATAATTGCACACATTGGTAGTGCTGTGAATGATTTCCAGCTGAGTCCTAGCCCTCATTAAACTGGAAAAATACTGAAATATAACGTAAATATGTGTTACTTTCTGGAAAATGTAAAAATAAATGTAGCGGACGACAGTATGATATAATTCAATATCTTCAAAAGCAGAAATAATTAATTTCTTCCCCAATATATTGTGAAGCTTTGGATGATATTTGGAAAATATATTGAAATAAATATACCATCAATATACTGCGTCACAGAAAGGCTTGTTTCAACGTCTGCGTTCAGTCCTCTTGTAACCAACTGGAATTTGACATTGTCGACTTACCTCTACAATCAAGACGTTCTTCGTCGCATGCCAAAAAGAAAAAACCGAAAAAAAAGAAGACAACAAAAAACAATTATTCGGATTGCTCAACATCGCATGTAAAGCTGACACTAAGTATAAAATTGCACAACCACTCAAACCACAAAGATTTACGATGATAAGCGACACCGTTGCCGGCAGCCTGTGGTTGAGAGGGAGGAAGTAGCAGGTAGACAGACAGCCTCCTTCAGATGGGACGGTCTCTTATTTCGTTAACTACCCGTCTGCCCCCCCTAGACTGCTCTTCCTCCCCCTCAACGGCCAAAATAAATCCACGGGAGAAGACCTCTCGCACGGCACAGGGGCGATTGATGGATCTTCTGTGCGCTTTTGCGGAACTCAATTTTTGGGCGTATCATCGAGCGTAGCAACAAACGCGAGGGCTAAAGAACCCCCCCCCCCCATCGCTCCCTCAGCCACCTTCGGACCCCTCGCACACTTCTCATAAAAACCACCGATAAACGGCTTCCCTTTTTCTCATCGCGAAACCATCGAAAAGGCCACTTCTGCAAACGCTGGGAATGTGAATTTGGCGGCAATGCCCATGGAAAATCCCTCTGAGACCGTACACCAATGATACATACGACACATCCTGGGTCAGCGTGGAGTCTCACTAGAAGCTGTGTGGTTGTTGGATACAGGCCTCCGTAAAATTTAACTAGGCCTGTAGCCTATCTCCATAGAGGGACAGTCAGCTTTGAACGCATTAAAATAAAGTATAAAATACTGTATCAATTAAACTAAAAAAATACAAGTCAACTAGGGAAATGTTCAGACTAATTCAAGTAACACTTTGATCAACATTTCAAGAAAAATTTACAGGACAAGTTCAGCAGAACATTACCGACATATCAGCAGTGCAACAAATGTATGAAAAGAAATGTATACAAATCACCCAATCGGCTAGCGACAAAATGGGAGCTGGTCAGTCACCAAAATATATAAACAAGTAAAAAAAACTTTGAAATACCCCTTGATTGCATCATCGTTAACATGGTCACATGGCTGTACAGAACTACATCACATGAGCTCACCACAGTCATCAATGATTACAGCATGCCTACATGTTCTCACAAACATGTCAGCAGTCCATATATACACAAACAACATTAATAGTTTATGTTTTACAAGCAGGTCTAAAGTGGCTGGGGCGTGAGATTATTTTTGGAACTTTCTGGAAAGAGTCATCATCCGTTTAGCAACATCAGGGACGACATTTGGAGGCGTTAATTTATCGGACATTAATGGGCCTTAATAAACACTCCTGGCCTGGTCCGAGCACATTATAACCCCGGCCTTTCAAATGTCCTGAAAGAAGCTGCTTTGGATCCACTGCATCGCTGAAGTAACGTCTAGCAGTGAGTCATCCTTCCCAGCGAGCACCAGAGATCGTTAAACTCCCCCCCCCCCAACGGCCAAAATAAATCCACAGGAGTAGACCTCTCGCACGGCACGGGGGTGACTGACGGATCTTCTGTGCGCTTTCTCGGAACTCAGTTTTTGGGCGTATCATCGAGCGTAGCAACAAACATGAGGGCCAAAGACCCCCCTCCTCCACTCTCTTAGCCACCTTCAGGGCAGGCACCAGCCAGAGATTCTACAGAATAACCAGAGGGTCAACTCCAGCTTGCATTCTGACCTTTCTGTTACCTAGCAACAGGAGATTCCGGTTGGTAACGGAAGCTTCTGATAATATATTACAGAACAGAACTTCAAACTGCCACCACACAGCCCTTGGCCCTGGTAACCTTTGAGACACATCAGTTGAGAATGTTTCGGTTAAACGGCTTCAGACAGAACATTTGACAGCAAGAATACAGAACTGAGTTTCTAGTGGGTATAAAGTCTGTGCTGCAACAGACCCGATCAGAGCTTAGTATCTAGTGGGTATAAAGTATCTGTGCTGCAACAGTCCCGATCAGAGCTTAGTATCTAGTGGGTATAAAGTATCTGTGGTGCAGCAGACCAAGTTGGTTTAGTGACCTCTGACCTCTGAAGGGGGGTCACCAGCAGTGTCCTACTGGGGAATTGAACCTGCGACCTTTAGCTTACAAAACCAACTCCTTACCCATTACACAACACTGCCACCCAAGAGCTGATGAGAAATCAACTTGTACTGTACGTACCTTCCCATTCAGAACAGAGAGGTCCTCCGCTCCTACGATGTGTAGATCCTCTGTGGACTTGTCATTCTGCAAGCGAAAATGAAAATTATTTAAAAAAACAGTTAAATTACAAAAAATATTTTGCAGGTCAACTGTCAATTCATGAAATAGAAACCACACTGTGACGATATCACGCAAGTTCTCAACGAAACCCAAATCCTACACCATGCTGATTAAATCGAACATGCTTCATTTGGAGCACCAGGACTCCCTGGAACTCCGATAGCCCTCAGATCCCAGGAAAAGGCTGGGATTGTGAGCCAGATGCAGCAGAACCACGAGGGCAGAATATAGCGCCTTTCAGTCTGGGCTTATTCCACTGGGAGCTAAATGTGGCAGTCACACAGCTAGGTAGAACTCCACACTAACAGCATGCGTGTGAGTATGCATGAGTGTGTGTGTGTGCGTGTGTGTGTGTGTGCGCAAGTGTAAGTAATATTTGCATACATGCATGTTTAAGTGTAAGTGTGCAATCATGGATGTGTGTGTGCGTGTGTGTGCGTGTGTGTGTGAGAGTGTGTGCACGGGTGTGTGTGTATGTGTGTGCATGCATGTGTGTGTCTGTGCTTTTGTGTGACAAACAAGCAAGATAAAGGATCTTCAGATTTCACCTCAGGCCATGCCGGTTCTGACACAGGTTCAGCACTGACACAAAGTGTTTGCAACCCACAGATTTTTATTTGTTCCCACGGCAACATTCACTCCATGTGATTGCAATGGTGGTTGCAATTTCCCTACTCAGTGCACGGCAACTCCTAAGTAAACAAGCCGGCAGGACTATTGCTCAATGCTCCGACCTCGGAGAACACCTTGAGAGAGAAAGAAAGCAAGCGAGGCAGAGAGACACAGATAGAGAGAGAGAGACATACAGAGAGACAGAGAAACAGAGAGAGAAAGAGACACAGACACAGAGAAAGAGAAACAGAGAGAGAGGCACAGTTGCACAGACAGAGAGATATACAGAGAGACAGAGAGATGGAGAGAGAGTGAAAGAGAGAGGGAGAGAGAGAGACACAGAGAGAAAGAGACATAGAGAGAGACAGAGAGAGAGAGAGAGAGAGAGAGAGAGAGGTACGCTTCCCTGCTCTTGATTGATCTTTGTAGTAAGTCTGCAGGACACATTCCATGGCTGCAGGTCCAGGAAAAGAAGGCCAGGGGCCTCGCTCTTCTGTCTCAATCAATCAATGAAACAAACATATCGGCCAACCATCCATCTATGTGTCCAACTCGCTATCTATAGCTTCTGTTCTCTATCTGTAGCTTCATGAATGTCCTTTCAGACTCGTCTCCACTAAAAAAGCAAAGCAGCAGGCTACTGAATCTTCAGCACTCAGCATATGGGGTCAGAGTTAACCTGTGGAACCACATCATTCAAATATTTCACATACAACCAGTTTGCAAACTATTTCTGACCTTTTTTCCCCCAATTAAACTCTACATGTTTTTAAAAAATTATTTTTAGGGGGGATGTATTTGTCTTTGTTTTCTGCTTATAAGTTTGTAAATTGGCTCCTGCTGTTGTTCATTTCATGTTGAGAATGGAAAAAAATGTGGTTCTATGTTATGAACTTCAGCACTTGAAATAACTTTTGTGAATTGAACCTCAAATAAAAAGATTTATAAAAAAAAATAATAATTCTTTTTAGGATGGCATGCAAGACAATCATTTATTGTAATAAGACGAATCAGATTTAAGGTTATTAAACTGCCCTATAGTGCATGGTGACTCAGTGATTTACTGGGATACATATGAAGAGCATAGTGGAGAACATTACTGCCCAAACGACCCAAAACCCGAGGGGGGAATCACAGGGACACCCCCTTTCAGAGAGAGGGGGGGAGAGGTACAGAACCTCTGAGAAGTGTGAGCTGCAGTACCCTCTGTGATATTCAGCGCTGTCAAGTGACATCAACACCTGCAGGAGATCAACACACTGGAAGGGCCTCCAACAACAACACTCAGCCCCAGCACTTCACCACAGATTTCAAGGAGGGGAAAAAATGTTACACAACAGCACCCCCTGCTGGCTGTAATGCCATTCAGATATTGCAGTCTTTTTTTTTTGTTTTTGTTTTTTTTGAGAAATTGGAAAAGTAAGTTTTTAAACCTTTGAAGAGTTAGAGTCTTTTGGAATGTTTTATCCAAATTCTAAGTCAGTGTTCTAGAACACTGAATGAGAGAGGATTTTGAGTTCTGTGATGGAGAAAGATGGAGGGGCTGGCTTCTGAGATCACAGTGAATCGTGCTAGAGATCTTAGAGCACATGAGTACATAGTTATTGGAGAGCAGCGATCAACAAACCTGATCCAGGAGAGCAAAATATATATAATATATGGTATTTGTTTTGTTTTTTTTTTGGTTTGTTTGTTTTTGAATACAGGTGAAAAAAATGATGCACGAATAAGTTCATTGCCGTTATTTATTTATTAATTGTTTTGTCTATGTGTCTGTGAGAGTGGTGAACCGAAGATGCGTTTAGACTCAGCGGCGTCCCTGTGGGGTGTACAGGTGTGGGCTACGCGAGACGGAGAATATAGCACGTTGCCATGGCGCCGAATCGTCGTCTGGCTGGAGTGTTCCGTAAGGAGAGAGCGCGGAATCCCCCGGAGGGGCGGGGCTGAGGGAGGCAGCGGGCGGGGCCCCGTCGCCAAGCCACCGCGCGGCGAGCCGGCGAGCTCTGGCGAGCTTCCCGCCGCAGCGCTACTCCGGAAGAGTCCGCACGTCTCTTTTTAAAATTCACATCTAAAATGTTGTCTCCTCCCCCCCATCACGCCAATGCTGGTCAAAACAGAGCAGCTGTTTTGGGGGGGGGGGGGGGGGGGGTGAAATGGCGCCGCCGTCCACAGCCATAAAAATATAAACATTCTGTCATTTCGTTTCGCCCCATAAAATCTGTTTTGTTTGGTGGAATTTCCCAATTAGGGCTTCGTGCATGAGTTATTCACGCGGTGCTTTATCGACAGGTTGTTGTGTTTTGTGGTTAACACCTTCCCCCTCGAAACGCACTGGAAAGAGAAAGCATTCAGAATTCATACTTGCCCTGTAAATTATTCATATTTTTAAAAATTTCTTATTTTGTCTTTGTCGACTCCATTTTTCGTCAGCCAGATGTCTCTCCCTAGTACACGTCATATTGGTAAGGACGTTGTCTTTCAACCCTTTCAGGCCTGGGATCACACACATGTGATTAGAACGTTCTTAACTGAAGGACAGTTAAGAATGATCAGTTTAGAATGTCTGGTTGAGAACATTCTTATTACGTATTTGTGACCTCATACCTGAAAGGGTTGAAAGTTAAGAGTTAGAATGATGATTTTTGTCATGGCAAGTAGTCCAGCCATGACAAACATTTTAACAAATGCATATAAGGGAGACACAGCACACAAGCAGTACTGCCTGAGTACACAGAGCCAAGCTGCAGAACTCTGAATGGAAATAAGTGTCTTTGAGCAAGCGAGGGGGGGGGGACAAAGTTTTCTTGAAGCCTGAATAGAAAACCCCATTAAAGGCTGGAGTTCATTAGGAAACTCTGGGATCACAGAACCACACGGCCTCCCCATCAAGGTGAAGCTAGGCCCCACAGCTCTCAATGTTGGGCCAGGATCAGAGTTTAGCCAGCCTCTCCGTAAAAACAGGTGAAGGCCCCTTTGAAAGACAAACAAAGCCTGTCTTTGTGCGCAGTTAAATTAGAGGTCTTCACAAGTCTAAAGAGAAATGGCACCCGATCTGAATTAAAGCAGCGGATCCAAGATCTTTACAGTGCTGAAGACCTGGGTCACCTCTGCTGGGAGGGGAACGAGCCAGACAGTGTAGGCCGGGGGTGCAAAACTCCCATCCGGGAGGGCCACAGCATCTGCTGCCATCTCAGCACAAGCGAATCATTCAAGTTATTGATTGGCTAAAGAGTCCACACACCTTGTTGCCAAGGCCTTAATTGGCTGCATATTGAACAGAAACCACAAATACCTGTAGACAACGTGGCCCTCCAGGACTGGGTGTAGAGCAGGGATCATCAACTCACGGTCCTCGAGGGCCGAGACCTGCTGGTTTTCCACCCTCCCTTTGCCTGGGAGTCAGGTGTGAAGTCTGGCCAATCAGTAGCACTAATCACCCGGGAGAAAAGAAAACCAGGGCTGGATTTGGATTCGAGGGCCAGAGTTGATGATCCCTGGTGTAGAGCAAAGAGAGAGTGACATCACCCTACTGCTCTGCAATGGGAGGGGCCTTAAAAGTGCCTGTCGGCCTATCACACCAGGTATACCTGCAAGGGGGTGTGGTCACATTCATTTCTTGCGTGTAGCATAACAATGTGAACGGCTCTTGGCAGCACACAGTACCTCCCATTTATGGGTCTCCCTCTTAATATTTCATATTTTTTGTTGCTTCCTTCAGACGGGTAGATAGCTGAGAGGATAACAGATAGAGACGACAGCACAGCACAGAAGGTGTCATGAGCTCTAACTATTAAGCTACACCACCGCACTAAAAACAGCATGCAGAGGCTGCGAGTTTGATTCCAAGGTGAGGCACAGCTAGTGCACTCCCGAGCAACGTAATTAACCTGAACTGACTTCTGTAAATCTCCCCCGCTATGCGAGTGAGTGCCTAACAAAAATAAACATAAAAGTGCAGCTGTTAAATGAGTGCTTATACAGGCCCGTTCTGATCCAGTTCACTGCGTGAAGAGATGCGTTTACGGGCCGGACACAAGTCCGTGAAACGGAACACTTCCTGCCGTATGCGGCACGTGTCCATGTTGGAAACCACAGTTCCTGCTCAGATTCTGGGCGTAAATGACCAGACATGGCCGTCCCCGTCTCAGGACACGCTGTGAAGTTTCAGAGCGGGCAGAGTCCACAAATTAATCGCGAATATCAGAGTCCAGAGAACCTTCGATCACAGACGTGGCCCGGGAGTGTTTCTGGAAATACGCGGGGAAACTACCGCTCACCAGGTAGCTTTCGAGCCAGGTGCAGGTACTCACCAGGTAGCTCTCGAGCCGGATGAAGGTACTCACCAGGTAGCTCTTGAGCCGAGCCAGATGCAGGTACTCACCAGGTAGCTCTCGAGCCGGATGAAGGTACTCACCAGGTAGCTCTTGAGCCGAGCCAGATGCAGGTACTCACCAGGTAGCTCTCGAGCCGGATGCAGGTACTCACCAGGTAGCTCTTGAGCCGAGCCAGATGCAGGTACTCACCAGGTAGCTCTTGAGCCAGATGCAGATACTCACCAGGTAGCTCTTGAGCCGAGCCAGATGCAGGTACTCACCAGGTAGCTCTCGATTCGGATGAAGGTACTCACCGGGTAGCTCTCGATTCGGATGAAGGTACTCACCGGGTAGCTCTCGAGCCGGATGAAGGTACTCACCGGGTAGCTCTTGAGCCGGATGAAGGTACTCACCAGGTAGCTCTTGAGCCGGATGAAGGTACTCACCAGGTAGCTCTTGAGCCGGATGAAGGTACTCACCAGGTAGCTCTCGAGCCAGATGCAGATACTCACCAGGTAGCTCTCGAGCCGAGCCAGATGCAGGTACTCACCAGGTAGCTCTCGAGCCGAGCCAGATGCAGGTACTCACCAGGTAGCTCTCGAGCCGGATGCAGGTACTCACCAGGTAGCTCTTGAGCCAGATGCAGGTACTCACCAGGTAGCTCTCGAGCCAGATGCAGATACTCACCAGGTAGCTCTCGAGCCAGATGCAGATACTCACCAGGTAGCTCTTGAGCCGAGCCAGATGCAGGTACTCACCGGGTAGCTCTCGATTCGGATGAAGGTACTCACCAGGTAGCTCTCGAGCCGGATGAAGGTACTCACCGGGTAGCTCTTGAGCCGGATGAAGGTACTCACCGGGTAGCTCTTGAGCCGGATGAAGGTACTCACCAGGTAGCTCTTGAGCCAGATAAAGGTACTCACCGGGTAGCTCTTGAGCCGGATGAAGGTACTCACCGGGTAGCTCTTGAGCGGGATGAAGGTACTCACCAGGTAGCTCTTGAGCCAGATAAAGGTACTCCCCAGGTAGCTCTTGAGCCGGATGAAGGTACTCACCAGGTAGCTCTCGAGCCGGATGAAGGTACTCACCAGGTAGCTGGATGAAGGTACTCACCAGGTAGCTCTCGAGCCGGATGAAGGTGCTCCCCAGGTAGCTCTCGAGCCGGATGAAGGTACTCACCAGGTGGCTCTCCAGCCAGATGAAGGTACTTACCGGGTAGCTCTCGAGCCGGATGAAGGTACTCACCAGGTAGCTCTTGAGCCTGATGAAGTCCACCCGCATGAGCAGGGACTTGTTGGAGTTGCGGCTCAGGGCCTTGATGTACTCCACCAGGTCGGCGCAGAACTGGTAGCCACCCTTCAGCACGCACAGCACCACGATGTCGTGGTCCCCGAGGTCGTCCATGATGTTCCGGGCCAGACGCTCCGTCCTGCAAGCCACGGTCGCGTTTAAAATTTCGGCGTGTCACCTGATGACCTCATCCAAACGTTACTTTCCCTTTCCCTCCTCATCCAGAGCGACTTACAAACATTACCTCAACACCCCCCCCCCCCGCCCCATGCCCCTCGCCCCTCGCCCCAACACAAAAAATTCATGTTCAAGGGCGCAATGGGAATGCCCCCACCATCAGATTTAAACCCGCAGTCCTCTGACCATTTCATTACACTGCAAATCCGGTCAGAGACTCTGGCTTTCGATCTACGGAGAAGCTGTTCTCTGAGATTCACAGAGGCACTCAGCTGAGGTACAGAACCCACGTGAGATAACTCAACTGGTCTCAGTCAGATATCCGTTAGTAAAAATGTCCCATTTTACTGGAATGGCTAAGCGAACCCACACATGTACACACACACACACACACACACGCACACACAAACACACATATACATACACACACAAACATGAACGCACAATATATAAATCTGTACCATGTTGTGTGCCATTTAAAGACATGCACACAATTAAACAAATGTATACATACAAACGATAAGGCGACAAATTAACTTTGCAGTCATTTTAAACTGGAACCTGTTCATTGTAATTCTCCATATCATGCCCAGACCAATCGATCGACAGACGTCACACAGGCTTGGGGGAGAGAACCGGCCATTATCGAAACTGCATCTGCACACAGTGCTGCAATGCATCTGCCCGCACCAGGAAGAGGCCTGTTCAGGCCTGTTCTTTCCATGTTCTCAAATTCTTACATTCTATTCTTGGCCAGTGACACCACTTCCTCTAGTAAAATATTTATGATGTAGATGAATGTAGATAACAAAAACAAAAAAATAAATAAATACTGTGTTTTTTTGGTCATGAGGCCAAAGTGGCTTTGACTACACTTATCTGCGTAGCATTTCTTTATGACAAAATAAACAAATTTAAAAAGTCAGTCAGAGTTCATTGTTCTGGTTTGGCTGGCATGATGACAGAGAACATGACAAACTGCAAATTTCACCTGCAGAATGACAAGCCTACTGACTGCATCAAATCAACGGCAACGTTCTCCAACATAGTGCTTGCACCGTGCCATATCAGAGGGGGTATGACACAGCCCAAAACAGTGACTGAGATCTACACCACGGTCAACTGTCACTCTAGCACAGTACTAACCAGCCAATGACCAGCAGTTAACAGTCACTAGCAGAGTACTAACTAGCATATGACCAGCAGTTAACAGTCACTAGCAGAGTACTAACTAGCATATGACCAGCAGTTAACAGTCACTAGCAGAGTACTAACTAGCATATGACCAGCAGTTAACAGTCGCTAGCAGAGTACTAACTAGCATATGACCAGCAGTTAACAGTCACTAGCAGAGTACTAACTAGCATATGACCAGCAGTTAACAGTCACTAGCAGAGTACTAACTAGCATATGACCAGCAGTTAACAGTCCCTAGCAGAGAACTAACTAGCATATGACCAGCAGTTAAGAGTCACGTTAGCAGGGTACTAACCTGTCCATGATGATTCCGTGAGGCAGGTAGACACACTCTAGATCCCCAGAGTAATGCTCAGGAAAGGTAAAGAGGTCTAAATGGTAGCCTGGCCATTCGTCTTTGATCTAAGAAAACCACAGTGACACACATACACACATGCAGAAAAACAAACAAATTAATGCAACTGAACAGCCAAAATTTTTTTTACTGAACGTGACTTCAGTGAGGTAATAATAATAATAATAATAATAATAATAATAATAATAATAATAATAATAGATGTTATTGATTTGTCATTCTGTTGTCATTCTTTACACTGTCATATTTGTGCCATTTCTAAACAAACACCTTTTGTACACTACGTTACCCTTCTGCATAAAAAAGCTTCTGCATAACAGTCATCAGTGTGCAACGCAGCAGGAACGTCACATAAGACACAATAGTCCATAGAAAAACAGACAGCGAGCCGCACATCACGCGCAGCACGAGACGTGCGCTGAGAATCAATTCACATGCAATTCGTTTTCGTTCCTATAGCCTGTCTTCCCCTTATGCCACAGAAAAACTGTCCCCAAACTCCTGGTCGCGTTAATATTTATTTTGATGTACAACGCAATCGTTGTGAAAATATCCGCACAAGCAAACCGAAAAAAACTACAAACTTAACTAGCCTACTGTGCAAACTTAACTAAGTTTGTTTTGCTGCGTCAAAGTTTTTAAACACATTTACTACTTATGCACACGTAGTGTAGTACTTTTACGGTCAAATATAGACCACTACAACTACGATGTTTACGTACTATAGCCTACTTTGGCTAACAATTCATTGTGCACAAATCCAAGCATCCTTCCGCATATAAATATTTACACTATGAAACTACTTTCGCCTCACAGGCAACTTTTGCAGTTAAACGCGAGTGCCCAGTTAACCATGTGCACATTTAACAAACGAGGACTCTACTCTGAATTTCTAAGTTTAAAAACACACACACACACACACACACACAGTCATGCAGCGCGCTTTTTTACGTTATGACTATTATTGTTCCACACATCGATCAGTCAAATCATTCGTTTGTAAAGCAACACAGTTTTCACAAACCACAGAGAGAGAGAAAAAAACGATTTACCACGATGCCTCCGCATTTTCCTTCAGCTTTAATTACAGGGAAATCTGCCATTTTGGTTTTCTTCGACCTGTCAGCCAGCAACTCAGGCACCCGTCTTGTCCTTAAACTTCAGTCAGATAAGCTTGTGCTTTGAACACGAAAAACGTGGAGGAGGGACGCGATTGTGCAGAAGCAGGGTTGCCAGATATTTAAGCATTTCTTATCCGAATAAATTCTCAAAATTTCTAAATGGGAAAAAGCTAAAGTATGCTAGTCTACTACAAAGTATAAGGCCAAAAACTGTGTTTTCCGAATTATCTAACTATTCTAATGACAATCAATACCTGGGACCTAATTTCGAAGAGGGAAACTTTTTGTGGCAAGTTCTCCGACTCACCACAACTGCCTGGAGGTCTGTCCCTGGCTATGGTTCCCACATACAACCTAACTGTGGACGGATGGAGGTCTGTTCGCTGGCTATGTTTTTTCAAGAACAACAGTAGGCTACATTACGTAGGAATCCACCTCTAGCAGTGCATGTGTCCTCATAAAAACTCAGCCATAAGTTATCGGGTTAGCACACATTTTATAACATTGTAGTAAGGTTGTGGTTAAATAGGAACGTTACAGCAATCTTTCGCAACGTTTTTCGTTTTACAACGTTCTGGCTCCCCGCAAATTTTACAAAGTTTCTAAATTAGTTCTTTGTTTCCGAAAGTAATGCTCATTTGAAGTGTTATTATAGAAGACGAATAAATTGTGTACAGAATCAAGCAGAAACTTTCACAACCTACGCCACTTCGTTGTGATGCAAGGTTAATCCCGTCGTGAAATTCTCATAAACAACGACGCATTGTTCTTGTTCATACTACAGGAGCCCCATACAGCGTGGTGGCAATCGGCTCCCGGACAATATCTCAGTGTCACCCATTTCAATTTGTTTTCGTCCTCTGTTTGGGTCACTACAAAATGGGCCGCGTTCCCGTAAATGCAAATGAAACCCAACATCGTTAAAACGGATTAAATCGATAAACAGTCTTAATTGTTGCAGTATAATTCCATTTTGACCACAAGGTTATCAGAACACTTTCACTTGACTCCTCGTTATTATTTAGTAGTTAATACATTCTTTTAATCACCATCTGACTTATAATTATTGTAATTCCCAGGCTCAAATTGAGGACATTAACAACCACTTTATTTTACAATTTTGCAGCCATGGTCCTCACTGTAAACTATGCGCTCCCTCCCTGTAGCTATAACCCAGCGGTAACCCACCCCTGTAGAAGATTTACCGTCTTGTAGTTTTTCCCCTAAATTTTGCACCCCGGACTCTAGGCTACTAATTAACAACTCAACAAGATAGCTAGTTATTGAATGAGCTGAGTTTGTTAGGGTTGGAGTGGAAACCTACTGGACGGTAGATCTCCAGGAACAGGGTTGGGCAGCCCTGCTCTAGCTGTTGAATGTGGTGTGCTTTGTTATTAGTGGAGTGAAAACTGTAATTTCAGAGGAGAGTAAAGAAAAGGTTACCTTTTCATAAAACATAAAACCAATTAAAAATGGATCCATTCTATTCTTGAACGGAGTTATTTATATGTAGGAAACACATTTGAAACTCTCAAAAGTGTGACATAAAAGATATAGTTTAGAGTGATCTCTCTGTGTCTCTCACTCACTCTCTCTCTCTTTCTTGCTCTGTCTCTCTCGCCCTCTCACATTCCTCCTCTTGCCCCCCCCCCCCCCCCCCCCTTTTTCAGCGGTGTCATTGCCAGCTCCTTCTTCCACTTGCATGAATACCTTCTTGGGGGTGGTTTCCGTGACAACAGACTGGCCCTTGCATTGGTTCCAACCCCGCCCCCCCCCCACACACACACCTCCTGCTCTCCCTTGGCCTGCACAATCCCCCCCCCCCCACCCCCCCCCCCCCCCACCCCACCCCACCCCTGCTAAACCGTGAGTAAAGCACACAGAAATGACTGCACTTATTTCAACCAATCAGTGAGCAGCCGCACGGGTCAAAGCGACAGGGGGCTTTGGTTCATCTCCCATAAATAAATATTTTAATTTAATTCGACTGATGTGGACTCGTTTATTAATTATGAGCATTCATCATCACTCAAAAGAACTTGCATATCTTAGCCGCGACAGGCCATTCTGGAATATCGCCCAGCGACATCTATTTGGCATCTAAACAGGAAGCTGCAACATGATTTTAAATTGCCCTTGGAAACAATCACCAGTAAACTAATAAGCTTCTGGCTTCGTAAATAACACAGGACAGCACAACTGGCTACTGCCTAAAGCAGTGATCTCTAATAGTCAGATCCTGGAGGACCAGTGTTTCCTGGTTTTCTATGGATTTCAGCACTTACGCACTTCAGCACTTTTAAGTCATTGGGTACTTAAGAGTCCACTCACCTTGTTTCCAAGGCCAGCGCCAGCTGCCGATTGAAAGAGAACGTTTAAAAAAACCCGCCTCTGCTGCAGTGGAATATGACTTGGTTGTGATAACCCCTGGAATAAAGAAATAAAACACGCCTGAAGTGTTCTTTTGAAACCCTGTTGAGTTCCTGGTAGTTCATCTCTGCAATGCGTGCGCTCGGGCTTTTCAGCGCCCGGAATCGTTTCGTAGCTTTTGACTTTGTAAAGCTGAGCGTGTCGGGCGAAGCAGACCGTTAAATCTGAAACACGGTTTGAACGATGGCATCGTGGCGATCCGTCCGGCGACGTTCCCGGGGTAGATCATTTTGCAGCGCTTCAGAGTTTTTGCAGTCGCTATATCATTTCTGGACATGTACTTACAGGTAATCATCAGCAGACTGTCCGGTCCAGGTTTCTGCATCAAAATTATTCAGGGTGCCATCTGTTGGACATGAGTAAATTAAAAAAAACAATAAATGAACTAATAAATCATTTGCATATTTATTAACTGTGGAGGCACCATTTGTTGAAAATAAATTACAAATGCACATATATTGTCTTGACTTACAAAGTACACATTTAAAGGCATATTTGTCTGAACTCCACAATTTTAGGTTTGTAATAAAACATTTCACATGTGGTTAAAGTGCAGATTCTCAGCTTCTGTTCAGTGATATTTATATTCACTATGTACAAATGGCAGAAGTGCTTTTGATAAGTAAAGAACAAAAACCCGGCCAACCCTACAACACTCCAGGACCCGGGATGCAGACCTGTGACATAGACATCACTACGTCAAATAATTTTGCTTTGCTGCAACATGAGTCAAGATCACATTACAGTATAATTGATAATACCTTCAACAGGCTCAGACAGAAATGGCCACTGACAAGTGCTAAAATGATTTAGCTTCGGGAATGAGCCCAGTTACCACTGATGTACTTGATAGCAAAAGGGCAATAAATTATTAATTTTTCCGTCTCTGTCCTTTTCGCGCTTCACTAATGTGTCAAAGGCACTCATGTGCAGAAGCGTTTGATTACCCAGAGGCTGATTAGCGGTTCCCGCAAGCTGAGCTCCTGCAAGGAGTGGTGGGAGAACGGGGCGGAGTTAATAATCACTGTATATGTATGAGCCAATCAGAAGGCTTTGCGCTTCACGACGCAAAGCTGTGATTGGTCTGAATCAGCATGGGACATTTGGCAACATTTGGCAGTGCGGACTCATTTTCCCATCACCACCTGGGAGAAACGCTGTGTCATGCACTTAAGTGCCAGGCAAATCAAATCAATTTTGGTCGTACAGTTCCTGGTACAGAAAGCCGCCTCAAAGATGCTTTGCAGAGCAAAAATCAGGCCTGAACTTCCCTGAACAGCAAGCACATGAGGTTAAAAAAAATGCATTCCCCAGTGGGGAGAAAAACCCTCAAACAGAGGCGAGAAGGAACTCTGAAATCTCACGAGGAACCTGACTATAGAGGGATAGCCCATCCTCCACAGGCCAGTCCTGTGTAAAATAGCGGTAGAGTGGAATGTAACAGGAACCTAATAAGGGATCTATCACAGAAAATAAGATGGGCTGAGACAGTAAACTGGCTGGAACAGTAGAAGTCCAAATGAAGGGAAGTGTATCGCAGTTTAGACGGGCAGGGTGACTCACCAGTAAACCCACAGGCTCGCTCACATGGAACAAGTGACCTTTCAGCAGACACCTCTTTCATCCTGGGACGTCCTGACTGTCACCCTTTAAAAAGCTGTGATGTGTTCCCTTAGGCCCGGTTGCCATTTTAAGGGGTGAGGGAATACATTTTCCAGTTTCCCCCTATAATGACTCAGACAGGTGCTGAAGTGACAGGGTGTTTATGGATGGAGTGATATGAAAATAAACTCTGTGTCATATGATAAAGGTGGATTGGCTGAATAACCCTGCCTCAGGCACAATGTTGTGATGTACCAGTACAAATGGAAGGCCACAGAGTTTACTGGTTTCAGTTTGTCTGAAATCTCAAGTCCACAACCTTATTCTAAAAGGGACTTGGTTTAGGTCCGGTACAGCAGACAGCTTCCAGCATGCAGAACATATACCAAAATTACAGTTTCTCTCGATTGCTAACACACTAAAACTGGTTCTTTTAGGAAGAACTCCCAAATGATTACTCCAGCTCTCAGCGGACCAACACATCTCTCAAAACTAAAAACAGTTTTCACTTGTTTTAACACATGCTGCAAATTGTCAAATATTTTCTGCAAATCTCTACAAACAAATGCCCTCATGAATCACTGGTTACACACTGTGCTCATGCAACAAACACTAGTAGTCAAAACATTTAACTCAAGTCATCACAACCTAAACTCAGGTAACACACCTTTCTCTAGGTGCAAACACTTGGCAGCAAAATTGTTTACACACCGGTCACAATCTCTGGATCAATAAATAGGGCCACAGTTTGCGTCTGTGTGCTTTTGAACAATGGATCCTCAAAATAGACAAGCTGTCCAAAGATCAGGAAGACAAAGGAGACGAAGAGGCAGGAGACAATTTGTCCCAGACGAAATACGTGCCACCTTGATTGACCATGTGCTGGTGCATGGTATGATGATGAGGGAAGCTGGACAGAGAGTTCAGCCAAACTTGAATCGTTTCACGGTGGCATCCATTGTCCATACTTTCAGACAAGAAAACAGGTACTATAATTTACTGTAATGTTACATATTGTATCTGCTGTACTGCTGTGAGAGGATATGCTGTCTAATGTAATGTTGAAGTGTATTTACAGACTATATGTTCTTTATATTTTATTGCTGTTTGTTTATAGTGCTGCATATACTGAGTTCCTTTTATGAATGCTACTCTCCTTTGAAAATACTACATTTTTTTGTTCCTTCAACTGTGTTGTGGTTACTGTACAGTACTTTCCACTCAGCATCACTTTTCAGTACTACAGATAAAATATTTGGAAATTTGCACACTCCCTCATTTGTTAGTAGGGTAACATTGCAAAGATCAAAATCTGAAAACCATAAAATAAGTAGAATAACCAGGAGAAAATAACTCCTGACGCACTGCTATAAAAGGTTTTTGCAGTAGTGCTTTGAATTTATCTCACTGATGTGTTATGGGTAATCTACATTGTCTGTGTTTTCGATGGCTTGTGTGTGCCATTTGAAGGCAAAGTTTAATTTTGATGGAAGAGTATATGTTTTTGAGAAGATAATTTGAGTTTGGCATGGATGTTTGAGGTGCTGATTGATGTGTAGTTTTGGGATTGTGTTAATAGTTCTGAGAAAAAGGGGAATTGTTTCATTAAATGTGTCTTAGCAATAAAAAAAAACTGTAAAAAAAAAAAAAATGTTTGCACACCAGAGGGAACAACTAAGAGAAACAAGTGACCTTACAAAGTATATATCCCTGTGTTGTACTGAATCTCCAGTTTATTTAATTAAATTTCCTTTGAAGAAGAAGAAAAAATATATATATCTAGAAATTATCTACAAAAATATTCATTAGGCTCTGTTCCAGGTTTATATTCTCCTTGTCCTTGCTTCGGTGTTATGTCGACTAACTGTCGCTGCGCTATTAATACATGGAAACTGAAATCATGCGCCATCACATCTCCCAGTGACTTTATATGACCTCAGCACAAAGCAGGGATTTTCATATTCAGTTACGGCCTCGCAAAAGCGTGACAGCCACGAAAATCTTACCGTCTTTCACAGACACTGGAAACCTCTGAGGCCAGACGTATTGCGCAATACATTCTTTTTCCTGAGACCTTTAATGAATTCGGTCCATTTTAAAAGGAGATGGAAAACAGACTGAAAGTCAAAAACTGAGTGAGGCTTTTTAGCATTTATGGGGGGGGGGGGGGGTGGAGGGGGGGGGGGGAAGAAATGGTGCCACCTTTTTGCAGGAATGATGGAGAGGCGTGCTATTAACATCATTAATTCATTGGCGGGAACAACTTGTTTCAGATTTGAGGGCCTGAAGTGAATGCCAGTGCAGCTACTAAAGATCTTCCATGTGACATTAAAGGCATGCCCAATTAGCCAGTCACAGTGCAGCCTCCTGCTCTGCCAATCAGTGCACAGAGCTGCAGAGTGTGCAGTGTGTGTGTAGAGTGTAGATTGTGTGTGTGTAGAGTGTGTAGTGTGTGTGTGCAGAGTGTGTAGTGTGTGTAGAGTGTGTAGTGTGTGTGCAGAGTGTGCAGTGTGTGTGTAGAGTGTGTAGTGTGTGTGTAGAGTGTGTAGTGTTTGAGCACAGTGTTTGAGCAGAGTATGCAGTGTTATGCAGTGTGGAGTCTTTGAGCACAGTGTTTGAGCAGAGTGTGCAGTGTGTGTGTAGAGTGTGCAGTGTGTGTGTGTAGAGTGTGTAGTGTGTGTGTAGAGTGTGGAGTCTTTGAGCACAGTGTTTGAGCAGAGTGTGCAGTGTTATGCAGTGTGGAGCCTTTGAGCACAGTGTTTGAGCAGAGTATGCAGTGTTATGCAGTGTGGAGTCTTTGAGCACAGTGTTTGAGCAGAGTGTGCAGTGTTATGCAGTGTGGAGTCTTTGAGCACAGTGTTTGAGCAGAGTGTGCAGTGTTATGCAGTGTGGAGTGTTTGAGCACAGTGTTTGAGCAGAGTGTGCAGTGTTATGCAGTGTGGAGTCTTTGAGCACAGTGTTTGAGCAGAGTGTGCAGTGTTATGCAGTGTGGAGTGTTTGAGCACAGTGTTTGAGCAGAGTATGCAGTGTTATGCAGTGTGGAGTGTTTGAGCACAGTGTTTGAGCAGAGTGTGCAGTGTTATGCAGTGTGGAGTGTTTGAGCACAGTGTTTGAGCAGAGTGTGCAGTGTTATGCAGTGTGGAGTGTTTGAGCACAGTGTTGAGCAGAGTATGCAGTGTTATGCAGTGTGGAGTCTTTGAGCACAGTGTCTGAGCAGAGTGTGCAGTGTTATGCAGTGTGGAGTCTTTGAGCACAGTGTTTGAGCAGAGTGTGCAGTGTTCAGACTGTTATAGCCCTGTGAAATATGGTAACTGCTGAGGGAGCAGTCGTATACAGAGTGCTGCTCGTCCCTCTCTTTTTGCCTAGTGGTGCATGTTTACTAAAAGCTTCCCTGCATGCATTTGAAATCCTTTTCTCCCAAATCTGAAATGTCCAAACGCATCTTATCAGCTCTCACTGCCGCCGCCGCCATCGATTAGCGAGAGAGCGCACACACAGGCACACGCGCGAGCTGTCCTGCTGAAGCACCCCCCCATCACCCACCGCTACCCACCATCACCCCCATCACCCGCCATCACCCCCATCACCCTCCATCACCCCCCATCACCCCATCACCCTCCATCACCCGCCATCACCCCCATCACCCGCCATCACCCCCATCACCCTCCATCACCCCCATCACCCCCATAACCCTCCATCACCCGCCATCACCCCCATCACCCTCCATCACCCCCATCACCCCATCACCCCCCCATCACCCGCCAACACCCTCCATCACCCCCCCATCACCCCCATCACCCCCATCACCCCCCATCACCCCCCATCACCCCATCACCCCCCATCACCCCATCACCCGCCATCACCCCCATCACCCCCATCACCCTCCATCACCCTCCATCACCCTCCATCACCCCCATCACCCCATCACCCTCCATCACCCTCCATCACCCCATCACCCTCCATCACCCCCATCACCCCATCACCCCCCATCACCCCATCACCCGCCATCACCCCCATCACCCTCCATCACCCTCCATCACCCCCATCACCCCATCACCCTCCATCACCCCCCATCACCCCATCACCCCCCATCACCCCATCACCCCATCACCCCCATCACCCCCATCACCCCATCACCCGCCATCACCCTCCATCACCCTCCATCACCCCCATCACCCCCCATCACCCTCCATCACCCTCCATCACCCCCATCACCCCCCCATCATCCTCCATCACCCTCCATCACCCCCATCACCCCATCACCCTCCATCACCCTCCATCACCCCATCACCCTCCATCACCCCCATCACCCCATCACCCCCATCACCCGCCAACACCCTCCATCACCCCCATCACCTGCCATCACCCCCCCATCACCCCCATCACCCTCCATCACCCCCATCACCCCCCATCACCCCATCACCCTCCATCACCCACTGTCACCCCCCACGTCACCCTCCATCACCCCCCATCACCCCCATCACCCCCATCACCCCATCACCCCCATCACCCGCCAACACCCTCCATCACCCCCCATCACCCCCATCACCCCATCACCTTCCATCACCCCATCACCCTCCATCATCCCCCATCACCCGCCATCACCCCATCACCCTCCATCACCCCCCATCACCCCCATCACCCCATCACCCTCCATCACCCTCCATCACCCCCATCACCCCCATCACCCCATCACCCCATCACCCCCATCACCCGCCAACACCCTCCATCACCCCCCATCACCCCCATCACCCCATCACCTTCCATCACCCCATCACCCTCCATCACCCCCATCACCCCCATCACCCCATCACCCTCCATCACCCTCCATCACCCTCCATCACCCCCATCACCCTCCATCATCCCCCATCACCCGCCATCACCCACCGCCACCCCCCAACTGTTCTCATCAGCTTTACCGCCAAGTCACGCGTCACACCGCCACCAACGGGAGGCAGTCATGTGCAGCTGCGAGCGCTCCCCCTGATTGGCCAGCAGGGGGCGCTTGTGTGTGCTGAACCGCCATCGTCTCGGCTGGCAGAGAAACCTCCCATCCTTGTTGCCATAGCACATCACCCTGTCACTCACTCTTCAATCATCTTTATTTGAATGAGTTTCACACAAAGAGAATAAACTGCGATTCTCTGGGAACTGTAGCAATGGTGGATGCCATATTTACTTTGTGCTGTACATCATAAATGGTCCCTCAGTTAGCAGGGACAAGAAGTACTTCTTGGCATTACACAGTCAGATTCTGCCATAAAGTGTGCATTCGCACATTTTCACTGAAAGTACGAGAACTCTGCCAAATCTGGAACATGGGGTTTATTCAGCACAGTTATCCAGCTAACTCAGTAATCCAGGGCCCTGTTTCACAAAGCAGGATTACTGAGTTAGCTGGACACCTGCACTGAGTAAAACCTGAAACCCTCCCAAATCTGGAACATGGATTTAAGTGAAAAGAGCTCTTCCAGCAAACTCAGTAATCCATTCTGTTATCTCACGGAAACCTGGATCACTCCCGATAACACCGCCACCCCAGCTGCACTGTCTGCGGGATACTCCTTCTCGCACACCCCCAGGGCCTCTGGCCGAGGCGGGGGTACCGGTTTGCTAATTTCCTTGTCCTGGAAGTTCTGTGTCCTCCCCAGTCCTAACCCTACTTCCTCCTCTTTTGAATTTCACGCAATTACTGTAACTCATCCCTCAAAATTTCACATTATTGTTCTATACCGTCCTCCAGGTCCACTCGGCTCTCTCCTGGACGAGCTGGACACTCTCTTGAGCTCCCTCCCTGAGGATGGCACTCCTGCTATTCTTCTGGGAGACTTCAACCTCCCACCAGAGACCTCCCAACTGTCCAGGGTTGCCTCACTCCTCCAGTCTTTCGGCCTATCCCTGTCCTCTTCCCCCCCCACACACAAGGCTGGTAACCAACTAGACCTTGTATTCACCAGAAGCTGCTCCATTCCCCAACTTACAGTGACTCCCCTCCATGTCTCGGACCACTTCTTTCTTTCTTTCCCCCTCTCATATCTACACCCCCTCAACTCATCCAACAGCTCACCCACAGTAACTTTCAGGAGAAATCTCTCTACTCTGTCACAATCCTCCCTCATCTCCACTGCTCTGTCTACTCTTCCCCCTCCTGCATCTTTCTCTAACCTGCCAGTTGATCTTGCCACCTCCACCTTCAACTCCTGCCTCTCCCAGTCCCTCGACTCACTTTGTCCCCTTGTCTCCAAACCAGCACGCTCCTCACCCCCCTGCCCATGGCTGACTGAGTCACTACGCTCCAGCAGAACATCACTGCGGGCTGCAGAGAGGAAGTGGAGGAAATCCCGATCCTCTGATGACCTGACCGCGTATCATACCCTGCTGGCGGCTTTCACATCTGCCCTCACCTCAGTGAAAGCCTCATTTTTCCAATCCAAGATCAATGCATGTGTTTCTAATCCACGGAAACTATTCTCCACCTTCTCTTCCCTCCTCACTCCTCCTCCACCCCCACCTCCTTCTTCTCTCTCCGCAGATGACTTTCTGGCCGCCTTTGAAGGAAAGGTGGCTACAATCCGGAACTCCTTCGCCCATCCAGTGAGCCCCCCACCCCCCCGGGACAAACCCACAGCCACACTGACCTCCTTCGAGATGCTGGAGGACTCCGATGTATTACACCTCATCACCTCTCACCGTGCAACCACCTGTCCACTTGACCCCATCCCATCTAAAGTTCTCCAATCCATTTCCAGCGAGTTCCTTCCCTATCTGTCCTCTATTGTTAATTCCTCTCTCTCCTCTGGTCACGTTCCCTCTGATTTCAAGATGGCTCGTGTTACCCCACTTCTAAAAAAACCCACCTCAGACCCCTCCGATGTAACAAATTATCGACCTGTATCGCTTCTACCCTTTCTGTCCAAAACCCTTGAACGAGCAGTTCTTAAACAACTAACCTCTTTTCTCCATCAGAACAACCTGCTAGACCCTCACCAGTCTGGCTTCCGATCCGGGCACTCAACAGAGACCGCGCTCCTAGGTGTGACGGAGGCACTTGCCACTGCAAGAGCCTCACGCCTCTCCTCTGTCCTGATCCTTCTTGACCTGTCTGCAGCTTTCGACACGGTCAACCATAATATACTCCTCTCCACCTTGGCTGGGATGGGAATCGCTGGGACTGCCCTGTCTTGGTTCGCTTCCTATCTTGCAGATAGGACCTACCAGGTCACCTGGAAGGGGTCTGCCTCTGCTTCTCAGCCACTTGTTACGGGAGTGCCGCAGGGATCTGTACTGGGTCCTCTGCTGTTCTCCTTATACACCAGATCTCTTGGTTCAGTAATTAATTCACATGGCTTCTCCTATCACTGTTATGCAGATGACACACAACTCTTCTTTTCTTTCCCCCCCTCAGCCACACAGGTCAATGATAAGATCTCTTCCTGCCTGGCTGACATCTCCACCTGGATGGCCAGCCACCACCTGAAGCTCAACCTCAACAAAACTGAGCTGCTCTTCTTCCCGTGCAAGACCTCCTTACTTCGTGAGCTCTCAATCACGGTTGATGGCACCACAGTGACTGCCTCTCACTCTGCCAAGAGCTTGGGGGTGGTCCTGGATGACCAACTGGACCTCAAGGAGCACATCAAGGCAACATCACGGTCCTGCAGATTCCTTCTGTACAACATCAGAAGGATTCGACCATACCTGACGACGCACTCCACCCAGCTGCTCGTCCAGGCTACGGTGACCTCTCGCCTTGATTACTGCAACTCTCTCCTTGCAAGCCTGCCAGCTTGTGCCATACAGCCACTTCAGATGATTCAGAATGCCGCTGCCCGACTCATCTACAACCTTCCCAAATTCTCCCACGTCACTCCTCTGCTGCGATCACTCCACTGGCTACCTGTCGCTGCCAGGATCCGGTTCAAAACCCTGACCCTCGCCTACACTGCTGCCAACAGGACAGCCCCCACCTACTTGCAGGACATGATTCGCTTCTACGTGCCTGCTCGACCACTCCGCTCTGCGGAAGCAGGGCGCCTAGTAACCCCTCCCACCCGCCCAAAGGGATCACAGAGCTTCTCCACCCTAGCTCCCCAGTGGTGGAACGAACTTCCCGTCCCTCTCCGAACCTCCCCCTCATTACCCATCTTCCGCCGTGGCCTGAAGACTCATCTCTTCAGACTATACCTAGATTAACCACCACCATGCTGTATATTTCACTCTTTAATTTAAAAAAAAAAAAAAAAAAAAAAAAAAAAAAAAACCCCCCCCTTTTCATGTCACTTGTATTTGTCTTTGTCCTAATACTGTAGCTTATACTTCTGCCTAGTTGGCTTTGCAGAGGTTAGGTTAGAATAGTGTTCACTGCGTGAACTGTGTTCTTAGCTAGAAATAGCTGTACAAAATAAGTATTATACCTTTCTGAACCTGTGTTCAGCAGTTGCCTACGACCATGATATGCACTTTTTTGTACGTCGCTTTGGATAAAAGCGTCTGCGAAATAAATGTAATGTAATGTTATCTTTGCACATGGCATATTGCCAGTGAATTAGGAAGCAAAACATGTAATAAGCATGTTAAAACACATCTGGACCAGCACATATACCAATGTTAAGGCTCAAAGTATTAAACCTCCTATATGTAAACGGTAAATGTAAACGGACTGCATTTATATGGCGCTTTTATCCAAAGCGCTTTACAATTGATGTCTCTCATTCACCAGAGCAGTTAGGGGTTATCTTGCTCAAGGACACTTCAACACCCCAGGGCAGGGTTTGAACCGGCAACCTTTCGACTGCCAGTCAATCGGTCTTACCTCCTGAGCTATGTCACCCCAATATGTCCTGAGCTATGTCACCCCTATATATGGCTCTTACTGAACATTGTCGATTATGGGGTTCCTTATATCTTTGCTAAATTTCCAGCCAGATTCTCTCAATCTGCTGTCCAGTCATTACAAAGCTTTACTTCCTCAATAATTCATTCCCACGGACTTTGCTGATGTTTGGTGAATATAATGGTTCCCAAATAGCTCATATGAACCACCCAGGGTGGGCTCTCCCATTGGCAGTAACTACCCCATCGGTAGTAACTGCCCCATTGGTAGTAACTACCCCATCGGTAGTAACTCCCCCAATGGTAGTAACTGCCCCATTGGTAGTAACGCCCTTGGTTGGTGAGTTAATTCCCTTCACTGTAAAACACTTTGAGATCATAAACTTACATAACACTATATAAATGCAATCTATAATAACAATAGCAATATAATAATAATAATAATAATAATAATAATAATAATAATAATAACTGCATAGTGCTCCCCGCGCGTGCTCCCCTGATCCCATCGCGCGCGTTAAACAGCAAATTGAAATGGAACCTCGAGCGCGTGACTCACTTCAGCGATTCCCCCACCGCGGATCTCGGATGTTGTCAGGGTGATGTTCACAATCGCGATTTCCCAGGCGCTGCATCGGAGCTGCGATTCTCGCGCACGCCTCTTCACACCCACAACGCGTGGCTGCAGTCCACACGCATTCCTGCTGCTGTTTTTCTCTGGTTTTTCCGTACACGTCCTGGGAGGTATAAGGACATAAACCGTTATCTCAAGGAGACAGATTGTTCGCAATCTGGACCTGCAACAGTAGACCTACTGTACGTTTTTAAAAACAGCCATAGCCTATGTGCAGTAGTTTTTTTTCTTCACACTTCGCTTTTAAATTTATGTTTTTAGATCTACTAAACTATAATTTATAGAACATTAACGTTGATTAATAGAATTTGAAATACAGGACTGTCAGTCCTGCAGCATAATTTAATGAACGCAATCAATGACCAGCTATATTTATCCACCCTGCACCCTCCTTCCCCTATCCACCCTCCTACCACATGTAAGCCTACTTCGTAAAATGTTCAACTCTTACTGAGTACATATGGTCCCTACTGGACTCTTATGTGCTTTCTTAGAGGTGATTTAGCACCTCCACCATTTTACTGTGTACGGTGAACGAATACCTATAGCGAGTGAAACTCATTCGCGCGCACAGATAGGGTTTTCGGTTGCCATCTACGCAAACGGAAACTCAAGGAGTAATTGCGGGTAGACTGTGATTCCGGCTGGGCCGCCCGCCGCAGCTCAGAGAGACGGATTGAGTCATTCTACGGCTGTCTGATAGAATCAGTGAGACCTTGCTGGGCGTTGGGATAGCTCCCTATAATGACGGTTTCCTCGGCGCAGCTCCCTTTCCTGTCTGTGTGATATGCAGCGAACGTTCTGTGACGCCTGTCCGTGTAACAACATTCCACGTCGGTCCCACGCGACCACACTACGGCGGCCTTGAAACAGATCTATCTTCGCGGACATTCGATTAGGCGATTTAAGTCCACAGGCGGTTTCAATACTAGTCCTGGGTAGAAAAAAACGCGTTTCATCGATCCACGCGATTACTCACTCGCGACTCTTGAATGTAAGCGAGACGCACACAGAGAACCTTTGGGTTCTGTGAGCCCGAAAAGACGAGCCGCGGTCACTTTGTTTCCTATTGACATTTTTATACGGCAAACATCGTCATCACGGCTTTTAAACTCCGTTAATTAAATCATTACTGCTGGTCCACTAGTGAGAGGTGACATTTAACAATTTAGCTACGCGGCTGCAAAATTGATCGCGGCCGGGGGCTTCCCGCGCTTTCCGCGTTCAGATTGCAACTAATTAAACTGTCAGGATTTCGCTTAATATGGACCCAGCGTCCCCGCCGCTACTCGGGAAATATTTATAGCCCTGTTTTACAGCGGTGGCTATATCTCGGCCATAGTGAAGAGGTTAGATTTCCCTCTTCATTATTCTGTTTGTATTGCCAGAATTTCCCCCGCACCTGTTTTTGGCTGGACAGCAACAGCGGGGCCCGCCCTACAAACGCGAATGTCTGTGACTGAGTGACTGACTGTGTGACTGAGTGATGAAGTTACACCATTGGTCAGCCGCGTTATGAAGTTACACCATTGGTCGGCCAGATCACGTGTGTTAGGTCCAGCCATAAACTAGGTTTTAACCTGGTCTTGTTAAATTAGGCCTGCATTATCTGTCTGTCTGTCCATCCATCCATCCATCCATCCATCTATCCAGCAGTTTCTCTGACTCTGAAGTTCAGACTAGGGAACTTGAAGACCGGTTGTTTGATCTGTCCAATTCTGCTTAATCTTTTGTGAGGTCAGCCTGCTTTTTCACAGCTGGCAAAACTGCCCATGCAGAAATGAATACTCAGTATTCTGTGATTGATATTTTAAAATGTGGGCTATTACGTTTTTTTTTTTTTACCCTGCAGGGCAAGCGAGTGTTCAGTTTGTTAATTCAGTGGTAACTAAGCCCTGTTCCTGGCAATTTACCTTCTCGTAGGTTTTCATTTCAACCCTAATTTGGCACCCCTGACTCTACTGATTAGCAGCTCAACAAGGAGATCTCTAGCTGTTGAATGAGTTGAGCTTTGTTAGGGCTGGAGTGAAAACCTACAGGACGGCAGATCTTGAGGAACAGGGGTGGCTATCACTGTGTTCCTTCGTGACAATCAGAATGGATGTAAACTGATTTGCCGCGGGTGTGTGTGCTTGTTTTTGTGCGCGTTTGTTTGTGTGTGTGTGTGTGTGTGTGTGTGTTTGTGCGTTTTCTCTGTACACACATCACACACACGCTCGCTCGTGGTGCAGTTAACCGGGCGTGGAGGTCGGTTGAGGACGCCGTGCTCGGGACGCGAGTGCCGGTGCGAGATTGGTGCCGTCCGGCGCCTCCCCCCCCCCCCCCCCCCCCCCCCCCCCCGCATACAGATTTCCGCTCCCCGCGATTGTGTGGAAGCGGTCGATTGACTCGCGGGTTGGTGGGGGACCCATTCCAGCCTCGCCGACCGAAACGGCCCTGGAAAATGAGAAATGTCACCTCCGCGGAAACGAGCTGTCCGTCTGCGCTAGCGCTCCGCGCTCCCCATGCAAATGAGCTCAGCCCCCGCCGCCGCCGGAGCCCCGCCCCCCCCCACCCCCCCCCCAAACTCGAGTAAATAGAGTCGACTTTGATACGGCGCTGGATGGACACTGTCTGGTTTGTAAATAACCCGAGCGCTAGGTGTGATTCAGGCGTAGGGAAATGGCGACCCGTTGTTGGGGCTGAACGGCCTGTTCTCATCGTTATGTTATTTTATATTATATGTTATATGTTATGTTACTGTATGCTATGCTGTGTTATGTTATATGTTACTTTATGTTATACGTTATGTTGTAAGTGAATACTCTCATGGGGGAGTAACAGAAACGGGTGTGGCACAAAATCCTGGGCCTTGTGTAAATGCTGTCTCTGTGGGCCCCCTTCCCGAAAGAAAGTGATTAGTCCAGGCCTTTTGTTCTTATTGTGCTTTCCAGCAACTGGTGAGAACTGCTTGGTCTAATGTGTTGTCAGCTCCCTGCGCCCCCCCCCCCCCCCCCCCCCCCACTCTGTCTTATCAATTAAACACTGTGTTATCTTCCTAATTAGACGGGGAGACTTTGACAGCCGGGAGTGTCACAGCGAGGCCAGAACCCTCGATTCCGGATGAGTCATCAGAGCCTTGAGGGGAGACTTTTACTGGGGGGGGGGGGGGCACGGGTGGTGGGGTAGGGGTGAGGGGGAGGGGGCCCTTGCCCTGTAAAAGATTTCCCCTGAGGGCTCCAGTTGTGTAGATCGCAAAAAGGTGGGCCATGATTTATCATATCAGGTGGGCCATGGCCCTGGCCCTGAACAGTCCACCAGGTTACATTACATTGCATTGCAGGCATTTAGCAGACACTCTTGTCCCGAGTGATCGACACAACTTTTTACACAGCATTTACACTGCATCCATTTATACAGCTGGATATATACTGAAGCATTGCGGGCTTACCTTGCTCAAGGGTACGACAGCAGCGTCCTACCTGGGACTCAAACCTGTGACCTTCAGGTTACCTGACCAGCTCCTAACCCATTACGCTACACTGCCACCCAGGTCTTCAGTGTTACTGAGCACGTAACGGACTAATTAGCCGCTGATTGCCCCCCTGACTCCCCTCCCTGTGTTTCCGGTGTTCTACACGGTGAGACAGATTTACTTGTGTAATCAGAGGCTTTAATTTGCTCTCCTAAGTGCTGAGTAACGATGAACGCCAGCGGACCATGTGACCAAACTGCTCCGCCGCTGCCTTGGGTGAGCGTCAGCTTCCCTTTCTTTCAAATCCTCGCGGTAAAGTGGAGAAAAACTTCCAGGTACACTTGGAGTTGAACGGAACAAGGCAGACAGGATGCTGGACTATATAGCCAGAAGTATTGAGTATAAATCCAAGGAAGGTATACTTATCGTATACAATATATTCATTAGACCACACTTGGAGAATTGTGTGCAGTTCTGGGGACTGTACTATAAGAAAGATGTAGAGGCCCTGGAAAAGGTTCAAATAATTTTTTTATGCAGGGAGTAGTCAATGTGTGGAGGCAGAAACTCTGAAGATTTTCAAGGCTAGGCTTGATACGGTGTTAGATACTATCTAGCCTGTAGGTAATCAGAGCACTAGGTACAATTTAGTCAGGAAAACGGCGAGCATTGTTGGGCTGAACGGCCTGTTCTTGCCATCATGTAATGTTAAGAAAGTATTCATTTAGTGGTAAAGCCAGCACGTTTCGGCATACAGATGAAACCTGATCATGGCCATGTGCCAAAACGCATTGACGTTTACGATAAATGGCTACTTTCATCCATTCAACTCCAAGCACGCCTGGAAGAGCTTTCTCATGTTGTCATGTGACCTCTTTTTTAACCACAGTTTGTGTTGCCTGTTCCATGAAGACTTTGTAATCTAACAAAGTGATGCCTGCCAGAGTGCCATGTTTTCTCAAATGCCAACGCCTACACAGTCTCAAATGTTTCAGTGTTAACTAAACTCTGTTTACTTAACTCTGAAAGAGTTTAGATAGAATCCGAACGAGAGAGAATGAAAATCTCACCAGTGTTGATTTCAGACCAAATATTTTTCTGAACTTTCTCCCATTTTTTTGCTCCTTGAAATATAGAAGCACTGCAAGACGCTTGCTAGTGTGCAGACGATTCACAACGTGTTAGACGGCAATGCTGTCATTTTGCATCAAATATAAAAAGACTATGTAAACACTAACATGGTGACAATGGGCCTCAATCACATTTGATCGTAAACTGTGTAAGAACGTGCCCAAGAACATTTTAGCATTCATTGTTTTTTTTTTTCTTATCTGTACTTGTTCATGGCTGCTTCCTTATGCTAATCACGAGAACAGGATTCTGCATAACATTTACAAACAGCCAGAATTCATGCATTTTCGCAGGAACATTTTTAAGAACAAAAGTAAGAATGATTTTAAAAAAAGTTTTGTGATTCAGGCCCAATGTTCGTGTGAATCAATATCCTTGTGTGAAACAAATCACTCTTGGAACCATGGCATTTTTAACTACTGTGTGTGTGTGTGTGTGTATGTGTGTTTGTGTGCATTTTCGGACTCTGTTAAATGGTTGAATGTTTTAATGTTTTACTGGGCATTAAAACAAGAAGTGTTTTGCGGTGTTAAAGAATGTTCTGTGCCTGGCTTTTATCTGTGCCTGAGCGACACACAGGCTCAGAGAGAGAGGGAGAGAGAGAGAGAGAGAGAGCAAGGCCTGGACAAACGCCAGCCGCGTGATGGGGACAGATGTTTGGATGAAGGGATGCCAGATGTTTATGGCAAAAAAAAATCTCAGCTCCCCCCCCCAGCCTGCGGGGTGCGGCTTTAAAACTAGCCGGAATGGAGATCGGGGTGTGAATATTTATGACGGTGATGGGAAGGCGAACGGGACGGGTTAGGCTGAGGCGGGGTGGGGGGTGGGGGTGGGGGGGGGGGCAAGGGTGTCGGAATCCAGTCCCAGAGTGCCGGCGAGCGAGCTGGTTTGTTGTTCAAACCAATTTATTCAGGCTTAATTATTTAAAGGGCCGCACACACCAAAGCTGGTTCACTCCCACATATTGGTTCAGCACAGTAAGCATGTTTCTTTTTTTGCCAGGGATACCAAGGATAAACGTGCAGCCTGCAGCTGTAGCCCCCACAGAAACAGTTTGCAGAGTTCATTTTGGTCGTTACCACACTCGCTAAACTGTACGTTTTGTGTCTTTGGAACAAATAACAACCACTTGCATTTATGTAACTGATACAGACAACCAAAGACTTTGGCAGGGATTTGATCAACATTTGTTAACTTTGAAAATTAAATGAAAGCATTATTTTATTTTCCTCACAAAGAGAGTTTGCCAAGTTTAGCAGTCAGTAGCATTAACATGCCGAACTGTGCGAGAACAAAAAACACGACACGATTTTTACACCATGCATGATAAAAAGTATTGATCATGCAAATCAAAGCTAAGGCCACAGGAAGCAGGCTGTGCTTGCACTGGTGCGGACACAAACATCACTGGACCGCACAGTCACACGTCCCACCTGTCTTCACTCTGGTTTCCCTGGAGACGGGACGCCTGGCACTGAGTCCCCGCCCCTGGGTGCTCCGGAAGAGGCCCATCCATCACCCCGCCAAACGGGCCGATCTGCACACGTCCCTCAGGCAGGCAGTCACTGATCACAAAGTTCCCCAGTTCCACGGTTATATGCCCGCTGGCTTTACTCTTACCCAAGTGGAAATTAAACTCAGTAAGACGCTTTCCAGTCTCAAACCATGGGGCAGTGCATCCAGCCACCAAAGCGTTTCAGTTTCACAATCCGAGTGCATACCCATATTAGTGCAATTTCACAATCAGGGTGCATACCCATATTAGTGCAATTTCACAATCCGAGTGCATACCCATATTAGTGCAATTTCACAATCAGGGTGCATACCCATATTAGTGCAATTTCACAAATACAGTGCATACCCATATTAGTGCAATTTCACAAATACAGAGCATACTCATATTTACAATTACATACATACCCATATTTAGTGCTGTTTCACAATCAGAGTGCATAACCGTAGTAGTGCAATTTCACAAATACAGTGCATACCCATATTAGTGCAATTTCACAATCCCAGTACATACCCATATTAGTGCAGTATGTTTTCAGAATCCTGGCACATTAAGTCAGGGGTAAAGACCAGCCAATGGGAATCCTTCATCTGCTTGAGTCAGGGATTTTATTAAAGCCAGCCAATGAGAATTCTCCACAGCCTTTTATTTTTTTGCTGCTGCAGCAGCTGCAGAGCCTTGGTTCCACAGAGTGTTGGTGAAGTGCCAGATGCTGTTTAAATATTCATGAGCCCGTGAAAGGTTGAGGGGGTTAAAATATAACCGCAGGGTGCAGGCTACAGTGGCCGAGGAGGTAAAGATTTGGGGGGGGGGGGGGGGCCCTAGTCTTTGTAGATGAGTGTCATGGGGTCTTTAATGACCACAGTGAATCAGGACCCTGGTTTAACATCTCATCCAAATTATGGCATCGCCTACTGCACAGTGTCCCCCATCAGTGCACTGGGGTTTATTGGACCAGAGGGAAGATCGCCCCCTACAGGCCCACCCATGTTAAAACACAGTTTCCCCAGGTAGGCTCCCATTTCAGTACTAACCAAGCCTACACCTGTTTAGCTTGAGTGTCCAGCAGTGTCCAACTCAGGTATTGAACCTGTGACCTTCAGGTTACAAAACTAGCCCCTTACCCATTATGCTACACGGCCACCCCCATTTAGCAAGAGCAAGGTGCATGGGGGTGGCTGCTGATGTTAACACAAAGCATTGGCAGCGTATTAACTTGTATTTCGCAATTTAAATGGCAACTGAGTTTTTTAAATCTTGTTCAGTGTTAGCTGTGATAACACAAAGAAATTGAGCTTGATCGACAGAGACAGCACCCATAAATTAAATTTTCAAAATAGATACTTGCAGAAATCAGCATTACCCTTTATAGAAAAAAATGAAATACACGCACATTTGAAAGGGTACCAGGTGCAAGGTAGAATGGAAAAAACAAAAGAAACTAAAACAATGCTACAATGCTACCCGCACACTGAAGTCGCTCTCAAATATCAGCAAATATTTATTCTGCAGAACAACAAACAGGAAACGCTTCTGTTCCCTCTGCCAAACTGTGCTGAAATGTCAGATGCAGACCAAAATTTAATTAAAAGACAAATTTGGGAGGGGGGCGGGGGGGCAATCAATCCTAAACCAATAGTTACAGAAGCCAGCAGCTAGTGCAGGGGTCTCCAGGTTCCGGATTGGGAAATATACATTACATGTGTTCTAATCCAGGCGTGTCCAATCTTATCCGGAAAGGGATACTGGTGTCGGTGCAGGTGCACGTTTCAGCCCAACATCACGACACCTGACTCAACTAATTAACTGATCATGGTCTTCAATCAAGACCTTGAGGAGTAGAATCAGGTGTCATAGTGCTCGGGAAGAACGGAAACCTGCACCCACACCGGCCCTTTTCGGATAAGATTGGACCCCCCCCCCCCCGTTCTAACCTAATCCAGGCTTATATAACAAATCAGTGATCAATTCGACTGCTGACCGGGGATCAGCATTCCCCTGTCCGTGTACAATACGATACGATACAATACAGTACAGTACAGCAGAGTACAATACAATACAGTACAATACAATATAGTACAGTACAGTACAATACCGTACAATACAATATAGTACAGTACAGTACAATACAATATAGTACAGTACAATACAATACAGTACAATACAATATAGTACAGTACAGTACAATACAATACAGTACAATACAATATAGTACAGTACAGTACAATACCGTACAATACAATATAGTACAGTACAATACAATATAGTACAGTACAATACAATACAGTACAATACAATATAGTACAGAACAGTACAATACAATACAATACAGTACAATACAATACAATATACTTTATTGTCCCTGTGGGGAAATTTGTCTTGGACTCAAATGCTGCACACATATAGCTGCCTCCATAGTAGTAATAATAAAAAACAAACAACATAAGCAAATCACAACCACAAATTGCACATATTGCACGTTACACATATTGCACATGTTACACAACCAGTGATAAGAACACCATGAAGCTATCACACAACCCCTGCAGCCTCAAGCAACCTTATTTAAAAATGTAATAGCCTTCTCCATTATGAGTGAAAAGATAAAAACTGATCCTAGATCAGTATTCTGGCTCAGAGATTCCTTATGAATACTGGTCCTGATATTTACGAATAAACAGAAGAAAAGCAAACTTGGGAGCATTCTCTCTCTGTCGGTTCGGTTTCAGATAAATGTTTGAAAACAAAGTGCATCAGGCACAAGCAGGAAAATGTCTCATTTTATAACTAACATTTACTCATTCACATTAACATTTAGAATTGTTATAAACCAGCTGTCTGTCACCAAGAAGAAGTGGAATATTCACACAAAAATGAATGATTCAATGACACTTTCGACAGAGTTTACCCAGGGGGGTGTAATAAAATTTAATTCATGCTGGTAACACATGCAGCAATCATAACAAATCAACAGGATATCATCAGTGTATGAAATTGGATCTTTTGATAAAGTGGGTTGCTGGTTGGCAAATTGGGCAACGCAAAATGTTGTATTGATAAATAGGCCTATATGCTGGTGGCGCATTAATACCTAATTTAAAAAATCCAGAAGTTATGACCTTATTTGTATTTATGTTGTAAAAACATAGAAATTTTTCATCTTGTTTGCCACTTGTTTATCATGCTTTGTGGAGTACTCATAGGTGAGGTCAAAGGAAATGTCGACGGACAGACATTCTTGTCATCATGCTCGCGCGCGGCCTGCACACTTCGCGTCGCGTAGACCAGACAGCGGGGGATCGCAAAAGCCAAAGCAAACGCAGCGGGAAGACATAACCCGGAAATAATATTTACACAGATAACCGCAAAATGCTGTGTAAACACCATGGGTAAGAGAAGATTATACGGAGGCTATCAGTTGCAAGTGTAGAGTACACAGAGCAGTCTTGAACCGAACTAGGCCTATTTAAGTGGCACGTGCTTAGTTATCCCCCCCCTCAATTAAAAGGTCTACACAATCCACCAAGCGGCCGTGACTTTTCTTTACGCGCGTTCCACCACGTGGGCATGCGGGCATCTTTCATTAAATATTACAAAAAATGTTTAAATAATTGATCAGTTTACCATAAATATTCCCCCTCCCCCCAAACCGCCAGGGGAAAACGTTTTATCAACAAAGAAAACAACAACAAAAAACGCTGTTCCTTCTTTAACCGCCAGTCCTTTCCCTCGCGCTTCTCTTTCAGCACTGGACAGCTCCGTCGCTCCTTCTAATCCACCCCCGTCAGCCTCAAAGACATGATTGGCAGAATAAATGCCCATACGCGAGTCAAGGACACTTTAGGAACCCTATAAGATAATGAAGGAGACGGGATTTAAGAGCAGTTGGTTCCAGCTGTCCCCCTGGTGTTGTTAGTGCTTGTTATGGACAGAGGAGGGCGGAGTGCGCGCTATACAGGAGCGCGTGAGGAGCGGCTCCGTGTGTCTAAGCTACAGTAGGGCTCTCTTCTCACTTTCGGCTCGAGCCTGTTTGTACACATGCGTGTCACTGTAAAGGGAGAGGCGAGAAAACAACAAGGCTTTTGCTGTTCACGAAACGACCAAATGTTTTAATGAAACCTCAAGATACGCCGATACAGACACGAGCAAGCTATTCATAGCATCTCACTTGAGCCAGGAGGATGTGAGACTCGCCCGCCTTGGCCAGTTCAGCATCTTAGCTCGAGACAGTAGCCTAACGAACTTTTCTACAGGTGAATACAAATAGATTTCTCTACTGAAGATCGTATTGACGTCCGTGCGGGCGGTTTTTTCGCACTTGATTGCTTGGAATAATAACGAACACTGGGCGCTCTCGGGCAACAGCGAAATGGCTGTTTTTCTGATTTCCTTACTCTTGCAACTGGGATTTGCAGCGGGATCAAATTACGGGTATGTGGAGTGGTCGGAGCAAGACAAAGACCTGGACGTCAAAGGACAACACACGGTCCCTAACACACATGTCAACAAGGAATCACAGCACAACCCGACGTATTTTACAAAACCCTGGACCGAGCGTAACGTGGTAGCGCACAGAATCGAAGAGGACCTGCCGAGGGTCGTAACGGCTTTTCTTCATACGGGAGATTCAGCCACGTTAAAACATGTCAACTGCTCTCGGAGGTACGAGCTGAGCAGCCTTCGGGGGAGATCCTACATCGCCCCTCATTATCCTCTGCACGGCGTGCTTGAAACGGTGGCGCACGCGACCAACTTCTTGAACATGATCTTGCAAGCCAACAGTTCGAGGGAGCACACCCTCCGGCGAGACGTTATGTGGTACCACGCGTTAGTTCGCAGCATTTTAGAGGGAGACCCCAAAATCCACCGGGCTGTGCTCACGTTCAACACCGAATCGCCAACTCCTGGTCCTCATATCTTCCTCCAGGCAACCAGGACGGACAGCGACGTAGTTCTCCAAGATCTCTCGGACACGGCCCACCGTCGCCTGAAAAACAAGGCGCCGGAAACGGAGTGGTTCAACGAGTTCAGGGACAAAAAACAAACCCACGTGCGAAGGAGAGTGCCGAGCCAGGACGTTAAGGCAACCGACGCCTCGGTTAGACGGGGGGACCGTTACGTTCTCGATAAAACTCAGATTAAGTGGTCCGCGCCCTACCTCGAGTGTGAAAATGGAAATTTCATCCCGCATTGGCTTCTCACTTTGTCAGCTGGATTCTACAGTTTGAAGCCAAATCTGATCCCAGAGTTCAGGTACGTAGCCTACGCTTCTAATTGCAGGGTAACTCAACGAATCTTTGCTTTAACATTAATAAAAACTACGGTCATCCTGCGCGTAACGAAATCATGGCTATGTAACATTATAGGGACGTTTCAAACATTTATACAGCTGGCAACTAAACATGAACGGAAAGCTTGCTTTTCATTATTAATTTACGACGGACGGTACACCGTATATGGAACACTGCACTTCGCCTGCTCGCGCGAATGGATTGCTTTGCACCCAAAATAAAACCCCCGTGTTTAGATGAATTCTGCTAACGACGGCGTGGAAAAAGAGTGGGCCACACAAATGACAATTTATAGCGACACTCATCGGGTTAATAATGAGAGCCACGCTCGTGGTTTCCTTCGCGCGCTTTCCCCAGAAAGGAAGCACGCGCTTCCTTCCCATGGCCCCGTGCTCCCGTAGAGTCGACTGATGTGCACGTTTTGCAGCTGAGCTGACAGCTTACTTGCCGCGCTCGACTGGAAGTGTGGAGGATGATGCTAAAAATAGCCGCCGACGCTCTCTCCGCAATCCTCGAACCGGCTAATTAGTTTCCTTTTTTTGCCCGCATCCCACCTCCACAGGAACCTGATGACATTTGTTCCCCTGGTAGCAGTTGGTTACCTGACTGAAAACCGGCATGTTTGATGGACGCACTCGACAGCAAGCCGGTCGAATTAAATTGTCAACGTGGCACTGAGGTGCATGCATCACTGAGACGAATGTGTCGTACAGGAGAAGTTACCGGCACTAATGTGTTGTTTACGTGTGCTCAGAGTGCATTATTAATACCGGTATTCTCTGGCGTACACATCCTTTTAGCTAGACCTAAATAGACGAGAGTGTCGGCTTGACTAACATTAATTATTGGGGCATTTTCGATTCTGAACAAATTAACAGCGTTCAAATCGTTATTTAGAACACTGGGCGCACGTACTGTTCTGTAAACGGAGAGAGACAAGCTGGGTTTTATTTGCCTACATACGGTATATCTAGATTCCGCTTGAATCAGACAGCTGTGTTCATTGTAAAATTACTGTTTAATCAATATACACCACCCGGGCCTCGGGCCAGGGGAAGCCTAGAACATGATCTTAGATCAAACTATTAGTGTCGTTTCTTTTGGAAAGAATCCACTTTTTTTAGCGATCTGGCAATGGCCGTGCAGCTTAACAAAATTTCTGATGTATTGTACCCCGAGTTACAGTATTTTTCTATTGCTTACAAGCAATTTTGAAAGAGTAGTCACTTTCTCAGAACAGCTAACACAACCTTCTGAACAGAATCGCTCTTTGCGAAATGATACATTTCACTTGCAGAATTCTCTAATGCTCTCAAAATATCAAACCCATACGCACGAAACCAAATAAGTGCATCAAAGCAGAATCAAGTGTCACCACAGCAGTTCATCATACAGAAATACTGAAGGAATTCTGCTGTGAATAAATAATAAAGTCAAGTCTTTATAAATAAAACAATATACCAAATGTGTAAACTCAATGTTATATAAAAATGTGTAAACTCAAAGTAACTGCTCATTGTAGGAAATCATTTCTGCTCTCAAATCAGTTGTCATCAATTCTGCCCCCTCTATCAGGCCAGATGTTGTCATCGACATCACATATATTAACATTTCCTCTTGCAATGCAGCGTGGGAAAAAAATGTTCTTGTGTGTCAGAGAGTCATCCTTGGCAAGTCTTCTGCTGTGATTGGCTGACCAACCTGCATTCATTGTACCAATGAGGCACACTTGCTCATGGGGGCGGAGATCATGGACTGGCCATCTCCATGCTGGGAATAGATCTTCTTTCGGGTTTAGAGATGGAGAGTAGGGTGGGAGTAGCCCGTGTTTACAATGGGAGTGGCGTGGTAGTGCTGTGGCTAGCGCTGCCGCCTCACAGCAAGCAGGTCCTGGGTTCGAATGTAGCCTGCAAGTTCTCCCCGTGTTCGCGTGGGTTTCCTCCCACAGTTCAAAGGCATGCAGGTAGGGTGAACTGGAGACTCTTAATTGCCCATAGAGTGTGTGAGTGAATAGTGGGTGTGCCCTTCGATAGATTACCGGCTTAAAAAAAAAGGATTACAAACATAAACCATTTTATGTAATACAGTAATACAGTCAAGAACATGGTCACTTACTGTACGTATTATTATGTCTGTATATTCTAGTTATTGATACAGCTGTTTATCAGCTCAAATTGGACTGCACCCTCTGGCCAGCTTCTGTCGTTGTAAGACCATGATTTATTACATCGGGTACAACTGTGGCTCTAATTTAACTTAAATACATCCACTCTTCGCATTCCCCTGCCTGCTGTACCACAATGCATATGGACCTTCGCCCTTCCTCTCTGTGGCCCAGGCTGTGCTGCTCCTCTTCCCCTCTGTGGTCTTCCTCTTCTGTCTGCCTCCACTTCCCAACAGCACAACTCACTGCTGTCTTTTATAGCTGATTAGGGGCTGATTGCTGATTGGTCAATTGTGCACTTGCATTTGCACGCGTGCAGCAGAGTTTTACTCTTCCGTCGTTGTTATTGCCTGCTGTGAAGTTTCGGTGGGTGGGATTTAACTGGTCTTTGTATCGTGTGTTGAGACTTGTGTTTACGTTTGAGCGAAAACGTGTTCGTCCCAGTGCATGCTGGGATCGGCTCCAGCCCACCCCCCCCACACCCTACCCCCCCATGACCCTGCCCTGGAAAAGCAGGTACAGATAATGGACGGATGGTTTAAGTTCATGTGTTGACATTGTGGACTGCAGTTTCATTCGCATGTGAGCAGTAGAATAACGCTGTAAGATGTGTTCTGTTCAACGTGTCGGTATTCACTGCAGACGCCAACCAAAGCTACCTTTGAATGTCCCCGAGCCAATCACAGACACTACAGTTGAACAGCTTAATTAATCTCGGGGGAATCGAAGCTCTCACTTTATTACAGGGCTCAACTGGAAGTACCAGCGCAGTGCATCATTTTATTTAATGTTGACGTGTGCACAGTGCTATGCTTAGTTTCACTGTGGAAATCAGACGTGTTTTTTTTCCTGCATTTTTACGTTTGCAGACGGTGTCCTCAGTGATGCAGTCAGTCTGCAATACTGAGTAACTTGCAGTCCCTGTTGGACAGAAGCTTCAGTTCGGGCGTATTTGGCTTTTCTTGTGAAACAGGTGGACGCGTGCGGTTTATATTGCGCACATTTGCATATTTTAGTTGGCTTTTATTTTGGAAAATTGCCCACTTCCTGACTCAGGTGCCTTCTTCCTGGCTCCGGCTTGTGTTCCTGTTTGCTGTCTCAGCTTTGTCCCCCCGGGGTTTCTCAGCTCTTTTAAACAACCTTTGACCTTCTGACCTTTGACATCTTGACCTGTCATCATGCTTCCTCCAATGGAAGACGTGAAGCAAATTTACAGTATCAATATCACCTTCTGTTAGGCATCCTGCCAGTTAAATGACCCAGTCAATAATGCAATGAGTAATTCATTAAATATGTATTAAGCAAGCAGAATTTAAGGTAATTTTACATTGTATATGTACTTCAATAGCTTTTGTGGACTACTATATGGATTAAGATGTATGGGTACATTCATATTTAACAACAACCACATAATAGTTTAAAATGCAACCAGCATTCATGTAAAATCATCTGGCACTGCAAAACTATACAGTGCAAGTTAGTATGAAACTAATTTGAGTTAATCGTCATCACATGAATTTTTGTTTTTGATGGAATTTTTTTCAGGAACTCGCAGTGAGTTTCATTCAAAACGTTTGCGACTGAATGTTTGCCTGATCAGTTCAAATGAATTCCTGTGCCCGGGGACGGCACAGGTATTTGAGCTGTCATTCAAACCTCAATCCATTGATGTGGGACAGCCCATTGGCCATTTTCCACCTGGGGGGGGGAAATGTGCGAACGAGACCTCATTGTGCGAACGAGACCGGCGTTGTCTTTAGGTCACGTGCACAGAGAGAGGCCTCCTCTGACTGAATTGGACAGTTTAAAATGGAACAATCTAGCCAAATTATACAGAATCAGAATAAGATTGCTACAGGGTGGCGGTGTACTATAAAGAGTAAGAAGCTGGTCTTTATAGTCACAGGTTTGATTCCTTGGTAGGGCATGGTAAAAAGTTTTGTGCGATAACAGGCCTCAATGCCTGCAATGTAATTAAAATGCTTATAACTTCTAAAATTTATGCAGTTATATAACTACTGTTGTAATATACGCTGAGAATATATTGACTTTTGCGCTTTCATGCGTTTCGGATTTTGGACTTCATAACCTTCATCAGCTCTATGTAGAGCTTATACAAAAACGAGATGCAGGAAATGCTGTGGTCCGGCCCACGTCAGCCCAGGGAATATCCCTTTCAGCTGCGGTGATGTCACTGTCGGGCGGATGACAGACCCGCCGAATTTCAACCTTTTCCGTCACTACGGAGACCAACTGTCTGCCGTCCCACTGCCGCCGCTGAAGGACAGGTGTCCGGCCGGCGCGGGCGCGTTCGTTTTGACATTTTTTATTATTATTCTCCTGACTTTTAAAGTTCACGTTTCGTCTGGAGCTGGGGGAGTCAGTGCGTCAGCGCTAACGGGCTCGCCGCTAAAGCCATCAAAGCCGTAATGACCTTTAATTACCACACTTTCATTTAGTCGGTTGACAGCTGGCTGGGGGGGGGGGGGGGGGGGGAATAGGTGCGCATTATCAGGTTTCGGCAGGTGACCTGGAGATACGGAGCTCGCCAGTACCTGATGGTGTTGAGACTGAAGGGGCATAAGGCCCTGTAGAGATGTCCTGGGAGAGGACCAGGGTAATTGGTTGGGCCAATGGTCCTTAGGAAAATCTTCAGAGCGCAAAAATGTAGAGTTAGATCATTTTAATTGGCTGCCTTTGTTCTGTGAGCGCTGATGATTGGCTGCCTCTGTTCTGTGAGCGCTGATGATTGGCTGCCTGTGTTCTGTGAGCGCTGATGATTGGCTGCCTGTGTTCTGTGAGCGCTGATGATTGGCTGCCTCTGTTCTGTGAGCACTGATGATTGGCTGCCTGTGTTCTGTGAGCGCCGATGATTGGCTGCCTGTGTTCTGTGAGCGCTGATGATTGGCTGCCTCTGTTCTGTGAGCTCTGCTGATTGGCTGCCTCTGTTCTGTGAGCGCTGATGATTGGCTGCCTCTGTTCTGTGAGCTCTGCTGATTGGCTGCCTCTGTTCTGTGAGCGCTGATGATTGGCTGCCTCTGTTCTGTGAGCGCTGCTGATTGGCTGTCTCTGTTCTGTGAGCGCTGATGATTGGCTGCCTGTGTTCTGTGAGCGCTGATGATTGGCTGCCTCTGTTCTGTGAGCGCTGATGATTGGCTGCCTCTGTTCTGTGAGCGCTGATGATTGGCTGCCTGTGTTCTGTGAGCACTGATGATTGGCTGCCTCTGTTCTGTGAGCACTGATGATTGGCTGCCTCTGTTCTGTGAGCTCTGTTGATTGGCTGCTCTTTTCTGTGAGCGCTGATGATTGGCTGCCTGTGTTCTGTGAGCACTGATGATTGGCTGCCACTGTTCTGTGAGGACTCACGATTGGCTGTCTCTGTTCTGTAACGCTGACATATAGAGCTGGTCTGTTAGTATGTGGTGCTGTTGTGCAGTGAGCGTATTTCAGTTGTGTTCTCACTCACTGATTAATGTCTTGCAAGGCTGAAGCGAACTCATTTTGACATGACAGTCAAATACATAATCTTCATGCATATCTTTCTCTCCACTGCAAAGCCTGAACTGGCCCCTTCTTCAGAGCAGCAGTTGGGCATTATGTATGAGGGATATTTTGTGCGATGAAGCATGAGATGGTATAATTATCAACATTTCCTTTTCTACAGTGCAGGTCAGGCATCATTAATTTCAAGAATCAAGAAGTTTTTCGAGATATTTTTGTCCAAGTAAGATTAACCAGATAGACAAATTGAATTAAAAGAACAGATGGCATTTCAATGATATTATTTTATTATTTTAATGTTATCCAAATCTACAAAATCACCCCAACTTGTAACTTCATTGTCTTTTATCTAATAGACTGCTACTAACTTCAACCTGAGCAAATGAAAATAACATTGGAAGTGTGTGAGTGTGTCTGTGTATGAGTGCGTGTGTGTGTGCGTGTGTGTGTGTGTGTGTGAATGCGCATGTGTGAGTGTGTGTGTGTTTTATAGAATATCTGCTGTGATGTGACACATTGCCTGTGACATGCACCATTACACTCTTCTAATGAGGGCTTCCCTTTGCTGGTGGTTTCTCTTGGTTCGAATGTAACTTTGTGAGGACCGGACTGCAGCGTGATGAGGACTCTGCAGCAGCAGTGGCGTTGGCTTTGTGTGCGTGGGGGATGGGCTGCATCATCCTCTGCATGCGGCTTAGCCGTGATCAAGAGGCTTCCAGTCCGAACTTTAGTCTCCTATTGCATTCAGCCGGGGGAGGCACGTAAACAAGATGGGGAATGCGAGCCTCCCTGATCCGAGCTGTGCTTCGAGCGTCTCTCCTCTCTCCCGCCCTGCTGCGGGTCCCCTGCTGCGTTCCTGAATAAAGATGGCGGCCGCCACACATCTCCAGCCTGATTCGTACCAGCAACGCCAGACCCGTTCCATTACATTGCATTGCATTAGTTTGGCGTACGCTTTTATCCAAAGCAGCGTGCAATAAGTGCATACCAAAGGTCGTTGGAACAAGTGCAGGACACAGGCCCGCTGAAGTACAATTCTCATACAGCATCAGTTATCCATAGTCATCAAGTCATAACATCAAGTCTAGTTCACGCTGTAAGCAAAGCCTCGATAAAGTCAATAAAGTTTTGGCAAGTCAAACTGTAAGTGAGGCATGATTACAAGAGATGTGATAAAAGCGCTACAGCGTCAGGATGATAAGGAGCCGTGTCCTTATCTCACCACGGGAGCCAGGAGAGTTCCCTCTAACCGATTCTCCACCGGGTCACGGCCCGTGTCCGCGAAGTCTCGCCAAATCACCCGTGACTCGTCTGCCTGTGGCCTCCAACTCGCCGGAGACTCTGATGTTGAGCGGACATCTTGTTCTCACCCTCGTTAACATCGACGTGCAGGCATTCATCAGTAGGGTGACAAAAACGTAGTTTTACATGCTGTTTGTTTATTCAGCGGATACAGTACACGGCCAAAAGTATGTGGACACCTCAGATCCAACATCTCATCCAAAAATTATGGGCATTAACATTTGTTATAGTTGGTCCACTCTTTGCTGTTATAACAACCTCCTCTCTTTTGGGAAGGCTTTATACTAGATGTTGGAGCATTGCTGGAGCCAGAAGAGCTTTAGTGAGGTCGGGCACTGATTGGGCGATTAGGCCAGACTCGCAGTTGGCTATCTAGTTGATCCCAAAGGCGTTGGATGGGGTTGAGGTCAGGGCTCTGTGCAGGCCGGTCAAGTTCATCCACACCGTTCTCGACAAAACCTTTTCTATATGGACCTTGCTGTGTGACCAGGGGACATTCTCATGCTGCAACAAGAAAGGGCCTTCCCCAAACTGTTGGGGAAGCACAGAATCATCTAGAATGTGATTGTATGCTGCAGCATTAAGATTTGCTGTGTAGTTGCTGCGGGTAAGTTATTTTCCCCCCTTTTCCCTACAGTAGAACTTCTTAGTTGTCATAGCAAAGGACGTTTTTAAATGCCTACATGGTTAAAGATTTATATCCTCAAAGGGACCAAAAACAGCATTCTAAAACAAAGCAACTTATGTAAGATGGTTGTATAATAGCAAGTAATGATTCTACCAGGATCCATACATTTATATTGAACCCTTTCATCTTTTATTCCTTAGTCTTTAAATTTATCACCCGTTCTGTTTTCCCTGACAAAAGGAAAGATACACGAGCACCTCCTCAGTACCATGCAAACCAGCAGACCAGACATTTTCTCTATATTTCAGTCACATTGAATATCACGATCTCAAGTTTTAATTATGATTTTAATTATTGACATCAATTTTGATGGCAATTTTAAACTGAGCCAATATGTTCAGGCGAGGCCAGGAGGCTGGCTCAGTTTAGCTGGCAGGCACGGCTGGTTCTTGGTTCATAAATAACAGTGAGATTTTGGAAATGCCATCTTCTTTAAAAAATAAAAAAAATTGATTTGGCACCCACCATGGGGCTGAACTTCTCCAGTTCCCTCTCAAATTTTGGAATGGCTAATCGTTTGCAACCGCAGCTGTCAAGTCAAGTCAAGTCAAGTCATCATTTATTTAAAGTGCATTTCACAGATGTCTCTCTGTGAACACTCTGTACACTTAAAAACCTGAAAGATGGTAAAAGATAATACGTACATAGTGATTGGGCAACAGTATAACAACAATAACAAAACAACAACAACATCACCAAAAACAGCAAAACAGCAAAACATCAAGTCAAGGGGGGGTGATACTGTGAACCCCACTGCTGATTCGGGAGAGTGTACCTTCGACATCCACGGTTTGTCTTTGAAACATGTGATGTCACCGGCTGCTTCATTTCACACCTAGGACTACCGCTAAGCCAGTGGTCTCCAACCCTGGTCCTGGAGAGCTGCAGGGTCTGCTGGTTTTTGTTTTCACCTTAAAATCAGCATCCAGTTGAGACCCAAGACACCAGGTGGGTTGAGTTAACTGTTTAATCAACTGCTCTAATTGATTCATGAGGTGTCAGAGTCACTATGAAAACCAGCAGACCCTGTAGCTCTCCAGGACCAGGGCTGGAGACCACTGTGCTAAGCTAAGCTATTGGGTACTTTGTTGTCTTCTCCTAGCTACTTGCAGTAGGAGCAGTGGGCAGCCTCAGTGCACTGCCCAGAGACCAACGTCAGTTCAGAGGCCAGTGCTTTGGTTAGTGTTCCTAGTAAATGGTAAAATAGTAAATGGACTGCATTTATATAGCGCTTTTATCCAAAGCTCTTTACAATTGATGCCTCTCATTCACCCTTTAACACACACACACTCACACACCAACGGTGAAAGGCTGCCATGCAAGGTACCAATCAGCTCGTTGGGAGCAATTAGGGGTCAGGTGTCTTGCTCAGGGACACTTCGACACGCCCAGGGCGGGGGATCCAACCGGCAACCATCCGACTGCCAGACAAACGCTCTTACCTCCTGAGCTATGTCGCCCCCAGATATTCCATGCATGTCTTTCAGTGTAGGAGGAAACCGGAATACCCGGAAAAACGCCCCTGGCCGGTACTCGAACCTCCTTCTTGCGAGGCGGCAGTGCCAACCGCTGCGCCATGCCACCGCACTACTGGAGAGGCATTTCATTTTAAAGTGTGGGGCGACATAGCTCAGGAGGTAAGAGCGATTGTCTGGCAGTCGGAGGGTTGCCGGTTCAAGCCCCACCCTGGACGTGTCGAAGTGTCCTTGAGCAAGACACCTAACCCCTAACTGCTCTGGCGAATGAGAGGCATCAATTGTAAAGCGCTATATAAATGCAGTCCATTTACCAAAGTGTGCGTTAGTACGTTTGTGTTCACGGGGGGGGGGGCAAGATTGTTGTGAATTTCGGCAGACCTTGTTTTGACATTTAATCATCCTCCTTGTATCGCTGTTAAGTGAGTCAGCGCTGTGCTCCGATGACACCAAACACTACGGAGTGCAAAATGCCAGCCGCAGATGCCGTCTGTAAACACGTCTAAATGTGGAGCGAACTGCCTACACGAGATCCCACACCACCTCTCTCCTGTCATCCCTCAGAGAAAAAAGATCATAACCATAATGAACCTTCGCAATAAATAATACGGTGTTTCATTTAAAAATATCCAGTATTTTTTTTGTTGTTGCCATCTTTACTACTTGCTGGGTAGGTATGAGGACTAAGGATATTTCGATATATTCATTTAGTAGTTGAGCTAAGGGGTTTGGTCAATTGTGTATATAGGTGGTGTGATGCCAGAAAGGGGAATGGGGGTGCTGTCCACCAGGGGGCAGCACCGGCCCTGCAGACAGGTATGGCTGCAGCTGTGGTTCATTGCAATCACATCAGCTGTGGCCCATTACCTAACCATGGGCTCTATAAGAGGCCTAGCTTCCAGGCCTAGGGGAGGGTGCTTTTAGATTGTGTTTAGTTGCTGGGCTATAGACAGTATGATGGTTAGGTTCCTGTTTTTGGATAGTTCCTGTTATTCCTTTTCCTTTGAAGGGCTTGGTTGCCAGATTGGCCTTTTTGTGTATTCCTAAGGGTCTTTATAATTTTGGTGTTTTGGACCAATAAAAGGCGGTAAGCCAAACTTTCTCTTGTTTTGTTCTGTTTTTGATTTATGATTCTGATTTATTCTGTTTTTTTAGTGTCTGCCTGAATTATTGTCTGCCTCTGTTTTAAAAAGGTTTCTTTCGAATATTTTTTCTGGTTTGAATTATAGTTCTGTTATAGTTATAACCAACTGTCAAGGTTAAGCTTTGGCACTATAGCTTATAAAGTTAAAATAAGTAGCCTATCTTTATTCAAAATCCCCTCCTGCTCTTTAAGATATTTTTTTTTTTTTTTTGCTGCTGATATGAATGAGGTCTTTAAAAGAGAACATCAACACAAAAAAATTATATGCATGTGTATTGATAGGCAAGGAGGAGAAATCTGTCATTTTACTTCTACAAATGTATTCCTGCTTTGTCACCGGTGAGTGGCATTGCCAGCTTCGATCCAGTTCATCACTGATAAACAAGCTCTTCAGCTGAAACTTTCTGAAAGTTTAGTTTTTTCTTTCCTCATTACGAGTCTTCAAAGGATGCCCTGGAGGCTCGGCTGAAACTTTTAAAGCCTTTTTATTCTTTCATTGAAATCTTGATTTTTTTTTTTTTTTTTTCTCTCCTCATTTTTTTTAAATTGAAAACTGAGAACCGGCTGAAGTGCTTCTCATTGTATTCCAGCCTTCCTGATTACCCCAGAACACAGACGGAAGGTTTGAACCACGATGCTGCCCGCTAGCTCTGGGGTAATGGACTATACGCAATTCCACACATTGAAATACACGTTGAAACCTATGGAGAAGACTTTGGGCACTTCACATTGTTCTAATATAACATAATATAACGACAACAACAGGCCATTCAGCCCAATAATGCTCGCCATCTTCCTGACTAAATTAGTGCTCTGATTACCTACAGACTAGATGGTATCTATCGATAAGAGTGTTTTTGTTAATATGAAAATATTGGGCGCTTTCACAGTGAGATTGGTTTATTCAAATGCGCACTAATGGTGAACAGCAAGCAGAGAGCGTGTGATTAAACCCTTATGAAACCAGAACGCACGGTCTGCATATGGCCGCAAGGGCACTGGCCACACAAATGTAAATTAGTTCACACAGGGATTCAAGTTATTTATTTATTCTCTTGCATCATAAATGGCATCATAAATGGACCCTAAATCTTGGTTAAGCACGTGATCTGGATTAGTTTCAAAGAACAGCTCGGTAATTAGCGAATGTGCTTCGCCTATTTTCCACAGGGGAATAGAAAGAGAGAGGGGGGGGGAAACATCCTGAGGAAGGTCATGGAAACGGGGCAAAGTCACGGTTAATGATATTCATCATTAAAACAAATAGATATTAAAAGATGGGAAAACTGCAGGATGAAATAAAAGGAACTATGTATTTATCAGGAACATGTGTGGTGAAAATCAGCCGTGAAGGATATGAGGTGGTTTGATTTTGGTTTTTAATTTATTTGTTACTGCCTTCAAACTAATGTCATTTTACAGCCTGTCACCTTACAAAAAGAAGGTTGTGGGTTCAAATCTCGACTTTCTGCTTGGAGTTTGCATGTTCTTCCTGTGTGTCCGTGTGGGTTTCCTCCGGGTACTCCGGTTTCCTCCCACAGTCCAAAGACATGCAGGTTAGGCTAATTGGAGACTTTAAGTTGCCCATCGGTGTGAGTGAATGGTGTGTGTGCCCTGCGATAAATTGAACAGAACAGGCTGGCCTGTCCAATCTATCGCTGGGATAGGGTTCAGTGTCCCTGCCCACGATAAGCGGGTATAGATGATGGATGGATGATAATGGTGATATTTTTGATCCCTCTGTCTCTGTCCAGGGGTGTGGTTCGGGTGGACGTGAACCTGCAGGACCTGGACATTGACCAGTGCTCTGCCAACGGCTGGTTTGCAGGGACACACAGATGCAATTTAACCACTATGGAGGTGAGCCTGTCCTCTTACTGCTGCTGTTTGGGGGTAAATTGTTGTGCTTTGTTTTTGAATATTTTACAATGGTTGGAGTTCTGAGCTGTCTCATATTTGTTTGACCTCCAGATCTTCTCTTTGAAAATAGCTGTAGATGGCCAATCAATTTTTTTGAGCGACTGCCTATCAAAAAATACTCCCTGACACACATACAATTACTTTATGTGTGTGTGTGTGTGTGAGAGAGAGAGAGAGTGCATGTGTTGGTGTCAGATGTTGGGGTGTAAGAGCTCGGGAGCCCTAAGCTCAGATGTTGGGGTGTAAGAACTCGGGAACCCTAAGCTCAGATGTTGGGGTGTAAGAGCTCGGGAGCCCTAAGCTCAGATGTTGGGGTGTAAGAGCTCAGATGTTGGGGTGTAAGAGCTCGGGAGCCTTAAGCTCAGATGTTGGGGTGTAAGAGCTCAGGGGAGCCCTAAGCTCAGATGTTGGGGTGTAAGAGCTCAGGGGAGCCCTAAGCTCAGATGTTGGGGTGTAAGAACTCGGGAGCCCTAAGCTCAGATGTTGGGGTGTAAGAACTCGGGGGAGCCCTAAGCTCAGATGTTGGGGTGTAAGAGCTCAGATGTTGGGGTGTAAGAGCTCTCTGCTCCGAGCTCAGATGTTGGGGTGTAAGAGCTCAGATGTTGGGGTGTAAGAGCTCAGATGTTGGGGTGTAAGAGCTCTCTGCTCCGAGCTCAGATGTTGGGGTGTAAGCTCAGATGTGGGGTGTAAGAGCTCTCTGCTCCGAGCTCAGATGTTGGGGTGTAAGCTCAGATGTTGGGGTGTAAGAACTCGGGAGCCCTAAGCTCAGATGTTGGGGTGTAAGCTCAGATGTTGGGGTGTAAGAACTCGGGAGCCCTAAGCTCAGATGTTGGGGTGTAAGAGCTTGGGGACCCTAAGCTCAGATGTGGGGTGTAAGAACTCGGGAGCCCTAAGCTCAGATGTTGGGGTGTAAGAGCTCGGGGACCCTAAGCTCAGATGTGGGGTGTAAGAACTCGGGAGCCCTAAGCTCAGATGTTGGGGTGTAAGAGCTCGGGGACCCTAAGCTCAGATGTGGGGTGTAAGAACTCGGGAGCCCTAAGCTCAGATGTTGGGGTGTAAGCTCAGATGTTGGGGTGTAAGAGCTCTCTGCTCCGAGCTCAGATGTTGGGGTGTAAGAGCTCTCTGCTCCGAGCTCAGATGTTGGGGTGTAAGCTCAGATGTTGGGGTGTAAGAGCTCTCTGCTCCGAGTTCAGATGTTGGGGTGTAAGCTCAGATGTTGGGGTGTAAGCTCAGATGTTGGGGTGTAAGAGCTCTCTGCTCCGAGCTCAGATGTTGGGGTGTAAGCTCAGATGTTGGGGTGTAAGAGCTCTCTGCTCCGAGTTCAGATGTTGGGGTGTAAGCTCAGATGTTGGGGTGTAAGAGCTCAGATGTTGGGGTGTAAGCTCAGATGTTGGGGTGTAAGCTCAGATGTTGGGGTGTAAGCTCAGATGTGGGGTGTAAGAGCTCAGATGTTGGGGTGTAAGAGCTCAGATGTTGGGGTGTAAGCTCAGATGTTGGGGTGTAAGAGCTCAGATGTTGGGGTGTAAGAGCTCAGATGTTGGGGTGTAAGAGCTCAGATGTTGGAGTGTAAGAGCTCAGATGTTGGGGTGTAAGAGCTCAGATGTTGGGGTGTAAGAGCTCAGATGTTGGGGTGTAAGCTCAGATGTTGGAGTGTAAGAGCTCAGATGTTGGGGTGTAAGAGCTCAGATGTTGGGGTGTAAGCTCAGATGTTGGAGTGTAAGAGCTCAGATGTTGGAGTGTAAGAGCTCAGATGTTGGAGTGTAAGAGCTCAGATGTTGGGGTGTAAGCTCAGATGTTGGAGTGTAAGAGCTCAGATGTTGGAGTGTAAGAGCTCAGATGTTGGAGTGTAAGAGCTCAGATGTTGGGGTGTAAGAGCTCAGATGTTGGGGTGTAAGCTCAGATGTGGGGTGTAAGAGCTCAGATGTTGGGGTGTAAGAGCTCAGATGTTGGGGTGTAAGCTCAGATGTGGGGTGTAAGAGCTCAGATGTTGGGGTGTAAGAGCTCAGATGTTGGGGTGTAAGCTCAGATGTGGGGTGTAAGAGCTCAGATGTTGGGGTGTAAGCTCAGATGTGGGGTGTAAGAGCTCTCTGCTCCGAGCGTTCCCGTTTCAGGCTGCGTCTCTGGCGTGTTTTCCCCGACGCTCCCGGTAACAGGAAGTGTGGAGGCTGCGGCGGGATCTCACGCGCTTTTATCATCAGCGCCCCAGCGCATCGCACACGCTTCTATTTCTGGGTTTCTTTCGCGGGGGGGAACACGCGTTCCGCGCGCGGCACACCCCCGTTTGAGACGATCCCGCGGGGGCCACAGACCAGAAGTGACAGATCTCTACCGCTGGAGCGATCTCCGCCCGTTTGCCGAACAGGATTTGAATACTTAGCGCGAGGGTTTAGCGTCCCCCGTGCTAAAAAGAAAAAACTACAGATCCCAGTTTCGAGCGCTGGTCCAGCAGGCCGTAGATTCTGCAGGCTCATTCATGCGAAACGTGAGTGCCTGTGCTGCAGCGGGTTTTCCCCTGAACTCTGTGCTCCAGTTGGCCTACTTTACATTTTGCGCTCGCTGTAGACTTTCCTGTTTTCTGTCTGTACGTGTCTCTATTAATAGGCAGAGCTTGGTTAGCACGCAGGAGTTTGTGTTTCCTCATCAACTGACTTGTAGACCGTTCTAGAAGTTATGTCTCCCATTCACAAAGATCTGCCAAGTGTGATCTTCACACTTATGCACGAGCACACACACAGACATACATGCATGCACACGCACGCACACACACACACACACACACATGCACATACGCACACACAGCAGTGGAGTGTGGTGATACTGTGCTACTCTAGTGTGGGTAAGGGAGGGATTCTAGTCAGAGGAACCTTCCTGTCTCCTTCCACACCAGTGTCTCATCATTAGGGCTTCCACAGCGTGCCAGTGTGGGCTGCACCCTGCATGCTGAGTCCATGTCCGGCTCTGACTCACTGGGGTCCCCTGTGAGCCTGGCTGCTGTACAGTGCAGTGAAAAAGAGCAGCAGCTTGAGATCGCACTGGTCTGTGATTACAGGAGAGCTTACGCTGGTCTGTGATTATGGGGGAGAGATCGCACTGGTCTGTGATTACAGGAGAGCTTACGCTGGTCTGTGATTATGGGGGAGAGATCGCACTGGTCTGTGATTACAGGAGAGCTCAGGCTGGTTTGTGATTACAGGAGAGCTTACGCTGGTCTGTGATTATGGGGGAGAGATCGCACTGGTCTGTGATTCCAGGAGAGCTCAGGCTGGTCTGTGATTACAGGAGAGCTCAGGCTGGTCTGTGATTATGGGGGAGAGATCGCACTGGTCTGTGATTACAGGAGAGCTCAGGCTGGTCTGTGATTACAGGGAGAGATCACGCTGGTCTGTGATTACAGGGAGAGCTCGGGCTGGTCTGTGATTATGAGGAGAGCTCGGGCTGGTCTGTGATTACAGGGAGAGCTTGCACTGGTCTGTGACAACAGGGAAGCTCGGGCTGGTCTGTGATTACAGGAGAGCTTGCACTGGTCTGTGACAACAGGAAAGCTCGGGCTGGTCTGTGATTATGAGGAGAGCTTACGCTGGTCTGTGATTATGGGGGAGAGATCGCACTGGTCTGTGATTACAGGGTCTGTGATTATGGGGAGAGCTCGGGCTGGTCTGTGATTATGGGGAGAGCTAGTGCTGGTCTGTGATTGGTTGGTTGCAGCCATTCTAAATATAGAAATAAACCATGAAACGGCATAAAAAATGCACAAGCGTCTCAATATAAAATACATTCTGTATGTTATATAATATTGTGTATTTATATTGTAAAGTATATCGATTGTGTCACCAGGTCTAGTCCATCTTCCAGAAACAATTCAATATATGTTCAGGGTTTATGGTTTGAATAAAATGTCTTTGGGTTATGATTTCATAAGAATTTTCTTATAGCTGGCGTGGAGTGGACCTGGCTGTAATCTATAATAAATGTCATGTAATGGATTGTAGCTCGAGTTTTAAATAATTAAGCGCTCTTTCTCTTTCTGTCTCTGCATTCCCCCCCCCCCCCCCCCCCCCCACTCCCCTGCTGGGGGACGGGAGGCTGCAGGGCTCCGCCCATTTTTACTGGCTTGGTTTATTTTCTGTGTTTACTGTTTAATTTTCTGTTGTGATGTGATCTGTGTGTGTAAGTGTGTGTGTGTGCGTGTGTGCATGTGTGAGTGTGTGTATGTGTGTGTATGCGTGCAGGTGCATGTGTGTGTCTGTTAGTGTGTGTGTATGTGTGTTGTCTTGTGAGTGTGTGTGTGTGTGCATCCGGGTGTGCGTGTGCGTGTGTGTATGCGTGTAGGGGTGTGCATGCCTGTGTGTGTGTGTGTGTGTGTTCATGCCTGTGTGCGTGCAGGTGTGTGTGTGTGTGTGTGTGTATGTGTGTTGTCTTGTGAGTGTGTGTGTGTGCATCCGGGTGTGCGTGTGTGTATGCATGTAGGGGTGTGCATGCCTGTGTGTGTGTGTGTGTGTGTTCATGCCTGTGTGCGTGCAGGTGTGTGTGTGTGTGTGTGTGTTCATGCCTGTGTGCGTGCAGGTGTGTGTGTGTGTGTGTGTGTGTGTGTGTTGTCTTGTGAGTGTGTGTGTGTGTGTGCATCCGGGTGTGCGTGTGCGTGTGTGTATGCGTGTAGGGGTGTGCATGCCTGTGTGTGTGTGTGTTCATGCCTGTGTGCGTGCAGGTGTGTGTGTGTGTGTGTGTGTGTTGTCGTGTGCGTGCAGGTGTGTGTGTGTGTGTGTGTGTGTGTTGTCGTGTGTGTGCATCCGGGTGTGCGTGTGCGTGTGTGTGTGTGTGTATGCGTGTAGGGGTGTGCATGCCTGTGTGTGTGTGTGTGTGTGTTCATGCCTGTGTGCGTGCAGGTGTGTGTGTGTGTGTGTGTGCGCGTGTGTGTATGCGTGTAGGGGTGTGCATGCCTGTGTGTGTGTGTGTGTGTGTGTGTGTTGTCGTGTGCGTGCAGGTGTGTGTGTGCGTGTGCGTGTGTGTGTGTGTGTGTGTGTGTGTTCATGCCTGTGTGCGTGCAGGTGTGTGTGTGTGTGTGTGTGTGTTCATGCCTGTGTGCGTGCAGGTGTGCGTGTGTGTATGCGTGTAGGGGTGTGCATGCCTGTGTGTGTGTGTGTGTGTGTTCATGCCTGTGTGCGTGCAGGTGTGTGTGTGTGTGTGTGTGTGTTGTCGTGTGCGTGCAGGTGTGTGTGTGTGTGTGTGTGTGTGTTGTCGTGTGTGTGCATCCGGGTGTGCGTGTGCGTGTGTGTGTGTGTGTATGCGTGTAGGGGTGTGCATGCCTGTGTGTGTGTGTGTGTGTGTTCATGCCTGTGTGCGTGCAGGTGTGTGTGTGTGTGTGTGCGCGTGTGTGTATGCGTGTAGGGGTGTGCATGCCTGTGTGTGTGTGTGTGTGTGTGTGTGTTGTCGTGTGCGTGCAGGTGTGTGTGCGTGTGCGTGTGTGTGTGTGTGTGTGTGTGTTCATGCCTGTGTGCGTGCAGGTGTGTGTGTGTGTGTGTGTGTGTTCATGCCTGTGTGCGTGCAGGTGTGCGTGTGTGTATGCGTGTAGGGGTGTGCATGCCTGTGTGTGTGTGTGTGTGTGTTCATGCCTGTGTGCGTGCAGGTATGTGTGTGCGTGTGCGTGTGTGTGTGTGTTCATGCCTGTGTGCGTGCAGGTGTGTGTGTGTGTGTGTGTTTGTGTGTGTGTTCATGCCTGTGTGTGTGTGTGTGTGCGTGCAGGTGTGTGTGTGTGTGTGTGTGTGTGTGTGTTGTCGTGTGCTGGGTCTGCAGACAGCAGTGTGACAGCAGGGGGTTCGTTTTTCAAAAATATCCCAGGATCCTTTGCGCTTTACCTTCTTTTTGTTATTGGAGTGAAAAACCCAGAATGCCTTTGGCCTGAATTCAGTCACGGATTCGCACTCTCCCTCTCCGATTCTCTAACCGGAGGAGGTGTTTCTGGTAGTTTGGGACATAGAGGTGGGGAGTGGAGGGGGGGGGGGTAGGAGTTAGGGAGGGGGGCGGGGGGTTCGCCCACTGAGTGCTTCCTATAAATAGAACCCAGTCCTGCGCAATTTCATCCCTGAAATTGAACAGAGCAGCAAGGCGGGGAGGTAAAAGAAAGAAAGAAAAAAAAAACAACACAAAAAAAGCATGTCACATTAAATCCCCTTTTTCTCTGAGTAAAACTCTGTCGTCCTGTTTCAGGACACAGACACACTGCAGGGGCAGCGGCTCCTGCCTTCTCTTCAAAGGCTCGGTTTGATGGTACGAACGTCACAGCTCCCGGCTAATTAATTTAATTTTACATCGAATTTACCACCACCAACGGGCCCGATTTCACTTTGGCCTGACTCCCACCATCCCCCCTCCCTTCCCCACCCACCACCCGCTCCCCCGGCTCTGCAGTCTCGCCGGCAGTTGGCAACGTTCAGAAAAAAAAAGAGGGGGGGGGTGGAGGTGGGGGGTGGGGTGGGGTGGGGGTGGGGGGGGGGAGGGATAATGCGCGTAATCAAATCTTGTGCAGGTGCCAGCCGCTTCGTTTGGTCCGTGATGTGAATCTTAATGGGGCGGCCCCCCAGAGAGTCTGAGCGGGCTGAGCACATGGGGGGGGGGGTTCAATTAGCGCAGAGACCCCCCAGGAGCACTCACAGAATAATAGCGCACGACGACAGCGCAGTGGCGACAGGAAGTGCCGAGCGGTTGCTAAGCGCGGCGGCGCTCGGAGACCAGCGGCCGGATTACGGCAACGGGCTCCAGCGGGTTCAGCTCTCCCAGTGCATTATGGGACGCACCGTGTGGGGGGGAAAATCAATGAGTCATCGCACATGTTCATTGTACTATTTTATACAGTCCCCCCCCCCCCCCCCCCCGGATTCATTCAGTTTTTTATCTCCCTGCAGGGTTTGAATGGAAAAGCTCTGCAGTGTTTGTGTCCTTAATTACTCTGTTTAAGTTGATTTAATTGGATGGGAACTGAGAGATGCCAGTGGTCTGCTCTGGTGTCTTATCCAGAATACCCAGCATGCTCTACAGGATAGTGGAATGTTCTCTGGTCATGAGATCACCGCTTTTGTGACGCATTGCTAATGCGGCTGCCTCTTAAGCCAGGCCGGGTCTTCTGTGATTAAGAGATTTCGGTCTCAGTGGGACTCGCCTGGATAAATAAGGGATGAATATTAAAATTAAATATGTAATCGTTGACTGAAATTCCCCAACAAAATCTTGAAAATTATAAGATACCTTTCTTGGGGGCTGTGGCAAGGGGAGATGGCTGTGCCTGAAAAAAGAGAGGAAGGAAAACTAAAGTGTATTAAGACCTGCTGTGCAGACAATTTAGTGCCATGCTTTAATTTAGTGTGTCCCAGGACTGACCCATGGGGTACGCCACACGTGGCAGTTTTCATTCCAGCCCTCTCGGATAATTGGCTGTTAGAATGCTATTGTTCATTTGACATAATTTGTTAAGTGAAGCAGTGAAGCAGCAGCTACGGCTGTGCTAATGCTAATAACAAAGAAACAGCAATGTTGTTTATTGAAGCATTTTAAAATTATATTTGCTTGCCCCGTAGACACGTTTGGGAAGTGATCTCAATTAAGTCTAATTAGTCATTCGGTTATTTACTTCTGGCATCAGTGAACAGTGGGACTACTGATAGCAGTGAAGCTGAATCTCTCTGTAGTACTAATTATCCGGTCTCATTCCAAACTCCTTATGTGTTTACGTTTGGTCAGAAGCTTTTGGGCTCACTACACAACGCAGGAGGAGTCCTTTGGCATCACTTCCAGATGCCCTAGGTATCTCATAGACTTCAATGGAAACCCTCAGCATCTTTATGCTGTAAACATGTCATATTGACATGAGGGGTAAACAGGTACAGTGCATCTTACCAGATCTTCACATGACCAAAATTACAATCTGATATACATGCTATGATTTCATAAAATTAAACATCGCTTTTTTTGCATTTCACAATTCAGGAAATAAAAAGATATCACTTTCCACCATCTTGTTTACCCTTGGCGTCACCATAAAGAGGCTGGGTGGGGGGGGCGCCGAAAGGGATGCCAGGGAATCGGTGTATGACGACTTGGGAATGAAAACGCGTTGGCAGAAACGCACCTGAGACGGCCTGTGGGAAATTAGGGAATTAAAAGTGGTGTGGGGACCGTGCAGACTGCACAGCTGACCGTGATGGAATGTGACTGTATTTTTTAAGCTCAGCTAAAAAAACGAATGATGAACCCCCCCCGCCCCCCCCCCCCCCCTTCCCCACCTAGCCACACTCTGCTGTTGGCGGAGCTTCTTGCCTTGATGACGCATGCTAAAGGACTAAAGGACTATTCGCTTTCATGGAAACGTAGCGCGAGTTCTAATCTAGCATTTGTAGTTGCATGCTGTTGCTGCGACATGTTTAAAACAGACTTTGACAAAACGAAAATCCAATTAACTGACGCTAATTGAATCAAATTTCGTTTGTTTGAGGGACCACCATGTGAAGCTGACCGGCTAACTCGGGCGTGGAGATCTATCCCGTCCCTGTCTTAAAACAAATCGCATCTGCATTCTGCAGGCAAACACAGGCTGAGAAAACGCGCCGCGATGTGAGAACACACCAATCAGTCCCGCCGATTATGCTGATCAAAAGGATCCGTCTTCATTTAGCCTTGTTAGCGTTCACTGTACAGCGGGAGCCAACTCCACACGTATGAGGAATCTGAGTTCCCACAGTATGGGGCAGGAGGAACATCAGTCTCACTCACTGCCAGCGTGGGCCCCTGGGGGAGGTATGGGCCCCAGAGGGATGTGTGGGCCCCCTGGGGGAGGTGTGGGCCCCAGAGGGATGTGTGGGCCCCCTGGCAGAGGTGTGGGCCCCCTGGGGGACATGTGGACCCCAGAGGGATGCTATGGGCCCCTGGGGGAGGTGTTGGCCCCTGGGGGGAGATATGGGCCTCTGGGGGAGGTGTGGGTCCCAGAGTGAGGTGTGGGACCCAGACTGAGCTGTGGGCCCCTGGGGGAGGTGTGGGTCCCAGAGTGAGTTGTGGGCCCCTGGAGGAGGTGTGAGCCCCTGAGTAAGGTGTGGACCCCTGGAGGAGGTATGGGCCCCAGAGTCAGGTGTGGGCCTCTGGGGAGGTGTGGGCCTCAGAGTGAGGTGTGGGCCCCTGGGGGTGGTGTGGGTCGCAGAGTGAGGTGTGGGCCCCTGGGGAGGTATGGACCCCAAAGTGAGGTGTGGGCCCCTGGGGGTGGTGTGGGTCGCAGAGTGAGGTGTGGGCCCCTGGGGAGGTATGGACCCCAAAGTGAGGTGTGGGCCCCTGGGGGTGGTGTGGGTCGCAGAGTGAGGTGTGGTCCCCTGGGGGAGGTGTGACCCCAGAGTGAGGTGTGGGCCCCTGGGGTGAGATGTGGGTCCCTGGGGGAGGTGTGACCCCAGAGTGAGGTGTGGGCCCCTGGGGTGAGGTGTGGGTCCCTGGGGGAGGTGTGACCCCAGAGGGAGGTGTGGGCCCCTGGGGTGAGGTGTGGGTCCCTGGGGGAGGTGTGACCCCAGAGTGAGGTGTGGGCCCCTGGGGTGAGGTGTGGGTCCCTGGGGGAGGTGTGACCCCAGATTGAGGTGTGGGTCCCTGGGGGAAGTGTGACCCCAGAGTGAGGTGTGGGCCCCTGGGGTGAGGTGTGGGTTCCTGGGGTGAGGTGTGGGTCGCAGAGTGAGGTGTGGGCCCCTGGGGTGAGGTGTGGGTCCCTGGGGGAGGTGTGACCCCAGAGTGAGGTGTGGGCCCCTGGGGAGAGGTGTGGGTCCCTGGGGGAGGTGTGACCCAGAGTGAGGTGTGGGCCCCTGGGGGTGATGTGGGTCGCAGAGTGAGGTGTGGGCCGCTGGGGTGAGGTGTGGGTCCCTGGGGGAGGTGTGACCCCAGAGTGAGGTGTGGGTCCCTGGGGGAGGTGTGACCCCAGAGTGAGGTGTGGGCCCCTGGGGAGAGGTGTGGCCTGCATGTTCTTGGCCTCAGGATCAGCAACCAGTGAGATGCTCGCTGAGGTCTTTGTGAAATCGTTAAAGTGAAAGCTAAAGACACAGTGCAGGCAGGGTGTGAGGTTTATCCGTCTTAATTTCTTTTTGAAGATGAACGATTTATCGTCTGACTGGGTTCAGGGTGCAGGCACTGATGTGTTAATGGGAGCTGCTGATTGGCTCTCTAAATGTTTTACTCGCACCATTAACTTTTACAGCTCGATCGAAAGAGACAGTGCCGCCGCATTTCTGTTGATATCATTCCGAAGCCAAAGAAAATAATTATTTTTCGATTAAATAAAATAAAGCATTTCTCTTGCTTTACAGGTGGCATTTTGTCTCTTTTCAAGATGCACAGTGCGTCAGTTTAGCTCTCTGTTCACTACTCTGAAATCAAATGCCGTGAATTACTCTGGTATAGAAAGCAGTCTCATGTGTGCAGGACCTGAACCTATATATGCATATATTTTGTGAAAATGTAAAAAATATATATAATAATAATAAAATAATGGAAGGTAATCCTTCAGCCAGATAATTGCCTCTATTCAAAGCAGCAGCCCACAGGTAGTTTCCAATGCCCAGACAAACGCGAGTGACTTGCTCTAATGGCTCTGTGCTGGGGCCAGGTGGCGTATAATTAGGTCTGTATTGCCTTGCACTCGTGTTTGTCTTTGCCCCCCCCTCCCCCAGTTTCGATCTGCTGTCGACAGGGCAATTGGATTGTGATCCTGGCGGGGGGGGGGACAGTGTTGGGGGAGCGTGTTGCGGGAGCGTAAGGAGTTAAGGGGTTAAAAGCTAGCGTCGATTGGTGGGTTGACACTGGCCTGGTCGCACACAATCACGATATCCCCTTTCCTTTATCTGTAAAAGTGTTGTGGGCTAGATTGTTGTCGTATAGAAATCGACTCGTCTTTGTGATATTCCATCAATATTAATCTAGTGTCAGATCATAATCCTTTGGAAAAAAATATTTGAAATGAAGGTTGCTTTCAGCCACAAACTTGTGCTCTGGTGCTACTTTTTTCCCCGAAGAACCCTTTGTGGAAATTGCTATTCATCTTTTTTATGCCAAAGTACTTTTTCCTTTTTCTTTTTTTTTTTTGAAGTTCAGGAAATATCTGTGGACTAACCTGCATGGCTAGCCTGTACTCCATGTCTGTAGAATAAATGTGGATCAGGATCAGTAGAATGATATATGCTGGTAATCACGTTTCATTAATTGAATTCTGTCATAATGAAAGTGATGTTTAACCGGGATTATTATCTCAAATGCCAGTCTGGGTTGTGATGACTTCTAATAATGTTGGTGAAATAATTACAGGACACCCCGGTGTTTAGCCTTTGCCTCTGGCTACATTTGTAAAGGGCATTACCGATTTCTCTCTTATTGATGGTCGCTGTACCTTGTACATTGAAATGCTTAATTAAAGCGCCTGATTTAAGTGCCTGTGGGCATGCTTTCGGATTCCTGCTCATACATTTATGATGCGTGTGGCCATTAAGTGCACGGAGTTTAGTGGGTTATGCCTGGACTGGTAACTTGACTTGACAGTTGGAGCTCGGGTCATACATGTTAAAGTGCAGTTCCCACAGTGGAGCAGAGCCAGAATGATACACTGACTTCAGTGGAGGATACCATTCTAATGTCCCCAGATTTAATATACTCTTCAGTGACATGCGTGTGTAAAGTGCATAAAGAAATTTTTACCTGGATGCTTGCTTAGCTCTCAGTCATAAACGTACAGATAAATCCAAAAACAACAACAACAACAACAAAAACCGTTCTTGAGAAAATAAAATTGTGGACTGATGCTTCCAATCACATTTGAAATATTAACATTTTGGGAATAATAATAATCAAACAACTTAAGTTATTGACTGAGGGGGTGTCTCGTGGCGTAGCCTGTAGAGCACTGTCCACATGCTCATTAGGAACCGCGACGTCAGCGGTTTGAGTCCCGACCACACGACCCTTTGTCGCACGTCTCTCCCTCTCTCTCTGCCCCTGTTCTTCCTGTCTCTCTACACTGTCCTGCCCAATAAAAAGCTGAAAAGCCAAAAAGAATTCAGAAGGAATATGGGACACAGAGACTTGGAAAATACTGTGCGTGTTCTCGCTACGTGACTGCAGTGAGTGACTATTCATTTTGTCATTGTTTGGGCTACGAACGGCCTTTACCTGAGCGGCTGATGCCTCAACCTGGAGATTAAAATGACTGTACAGAGGAAGGACACGATGCAGCGGATTGAAAATGCCCCTCTGCTCCTTGTCCGCTCGCTAATTGCTCGGTGCGATAAAAGGACGTTGCTAAAAAAAAAAAAGGGGCGGGGCGTCACTGAACGTAACGCCCGGCCCAGTCTGCTCACAAACTGTCCGTGTGCTGGGCATCGAGAGAACGTCTGGCTCTCTGGCACGTCCAAATATGGCACATCTTTTAACAGGACTGCACAGTACCTCTTGCATCATCTGCATGCCCCCCCCCCCCCAAAAAAAAACAAAAAAACAAAAAAACATTTTGGGCCTACTCAAGACATTGCTAGTCGAGCACAGAGCATCAACTTTTCAAGGTCACAGCAGCCAGCCCAGAGCGTGGCTGGACACTGCCACCGCTGTTGCCTAATTTTACGGTCCACAGTGCAATTTGCACACTCAGTTTGATTGGGTGGACTACTGAGATCACATTCCCATTGCACGAGTCACTGTTGCCGGGGGCAACACTGAGCATGTATTATTATATTTTTTAGATCAGTCGTTATTGATGATGAAGTTCTGGGGGTTTGAGGCATTAACTTTAAGAGAAGAAGGCAACACAGATTTTTTTCGAGCTGTGAGATGCCAGCCCAGTACTGTGTTCAATTTTCTGTATCTTCATCTCATACTATAGACTAATGCTCTGCTGCAGTTGTTTATTGCTATCATACAGATATCTAACAAATGGAGTTTATAGTACCTTTGCTGTAACAAACAACTCGGGTACTATAATAGTAAATTCTGTTCTTATCCCTCTCCCCAAAAAAAAAATGACAGTAGGGTGTGATTAGTGTTTGTTTCTGTGGGAAACACCGGCACAGAAACGTGTGCAGCCGAACATCGATGTGCTGCGAGCCTCCTTCCGTCTCCTGTGTGAATGAGTTACGGCGGCCATGTTGAAATGCGAGGGAACAGACACAGAGACGACGGTTTGAAAAACAAAAGCGGACGAGAACTCAGAGTCGCTGTGTTTCAGCGTTCCGTGGTGACCTATATGATCACCGGAACTGGCCATCCATCTTATCCTTCATCAATAATGAATATTGATCTCCCCCCCCCCCCCCCCCCCCACCACACCATTCTCCAGGGTCTGCTATGGTGAGCGAGAGTGGGTGGGGTTCTAGACTGTTCCCACCCCCCTCAAGTTTCAGTGTCCGCAAAATATAATTTAACGTGTCTCTCCGGTGATACCTCGGCCTAGCCCGGTTAAAATCCCTGCTCTAATAGGCCACATAAATCCACCAATAAGAAGGGGGATATACTGTAAACTCACTAGGAAGTTTTATTTAAGACACAACAGAGGCCAGTTCATATTTTTTTAAAAGCAACTGACTTTTTGTCATCTTTAACCTAATGAAGGTCAAATAACTGCCTCCCAACATATTTCAATGGTTAATACAGTTTAAATTCTGTCACCGCCCCTTCCCCCACAACACCCCCCCCCCCCCCCACACACACACACACGCCCTACCCCCTAACAAACACACACCCTACCAATGACAAAACTAAGAAACGTGCGATCTGTGAGTCTGAGAAAAACAGACAGGAGAGCTAGCAGGCTAGAGGTATCAGTATCTCAGATGATTTATTTGAAAGCCAGACTCAATAGCTGGACTCGGTACTCAAGTTTCTCGCAGGAAATGAAATCAATCTCTCAAAGGAAATGACATTCTGACATTACGACATCCCACAAATCAGCCCCCCTGTGCCAAGAGCTGGAATTAGACGCAAGGTTATTGACCTTACGCGTTGCTATGCGTTGCTATGCAGAGGAGCGCTGGTGGGGCAGCACGCTAGCCTTTTGCTAAGTCATAATTTTAGGGATGCGCCGTTGCTTTTTGCTGCTCTGCATTCCGCTGTTGAGGTCGGGTGGTTTTTTTTAAGAGGGTGCTCTCCGGGTGTCAACGGCGACGCGCTAAAAAAGATGTACGTTCCCCTCGTACCAGGGGCACAGACGGCGTCTGACGGGTTTCCTGTGACGGGAATATCAAGCGCCCCCCCCTATTCAGCCCCCCCCCCCCCACCCGCCCACCCCCACCCCCCCTCACATTCGGGGAGCCGAGGCCTGGCTCTGATCCCGCCTCCTTTTCCTTTTTTTTTTTTCCGATGATCTGACTCACGCCCCGCCAGATGGAAGGCACTCCGTTAAAAAGTAAAAAAATAAAAAAACGCATCCGCATCGGGACGTGCGTGGCCAAAGAGTGCCCTTCTGCCGGCGCGCTTTTAAAACCTTCCCCCTCTCTGAGCAGCCCTGGCCTTACTCATAGGTACCCTTCTGCCAGTGCGCTTTTAAAACCTTCCCCCTCTCCGTGCAGCCCTGGCCTTACTCATAGGTACCCTTCTGTCGGTGCGCTTTTAAAACCTTCCCCTCTCCGAGCAGCCCTGGCCTTACTCAGAGGCTCTCTTCAGAAGGAGGTTTTTTAAAGAGGAGGGCGATAAGCACCTTTTAATAGCTCTTTCATGCTACACGTGCACCTCCTGTGCCACGTTCGTGTCATGTACATGTACCTCCATCCAGGACTTATTGTATCATTGTCTTGATGTTGTAGCTCATCGTCATGCCTCCTAGTTTGACTTGGCATAGGTTAGGTCAGAGAGTAATGTTCACTGTGTGAACTGGACTGAATGTGATCATGGCTATGAATAACTGTTACATAATGAGTATTGCACCTTATCGTCTCTGTGTTTTATAGTTGTCCCAATGACCTTTGGTACGCACTTAATGTACGTCGCTTTGGATAAAAGCGTCTGCCAAATAAATGTAATGGAATGTAACAGCAGTTACAGCAGGTGACCTCAGTCTTATCCAGAAAGGGCCGGTGTGGGTGCAGGCTTCTGTTCCAACCGAGCAGTTACACACCTGATTCTGCTAATCAAGGTTGCTTGGCAAAGGCTGTTGTGATTGGTTAGTGGAATCAGGTGTATAACCGCTTGGTTGCAACAGAAGCCACACCAGCCCTCTCTGGATTAAGATGGAGGACCCCTGATTTATAGGGACAGGACAGGGCAGGACAGGACAGTTTTGTGATGGATTTGCATGAACGGGAGGGAAACTAAACTGTTTCACGCTGAGGATGGAGGCGCTTTGGAGTGTTTACCTCGTTCCCGTGGAGAAAAAAAGAAGTTTTTTTTTTTTTTGTTTTTGTAATAAACCAATTAAATTGAAAAAATATCCTCATTTGTATTCACGCTTTCCCTCCGACTTGTATTTATGTCCCCTGTGTCTGTCGGTGATTTAAATGAGCTATTAAATAGTCTTTTTTTTAGTTTTTGTTTTCCAAAGAATTAACCACAGGATACAGCGTTCTTACTGGAGGCTGGATGATTTATTTCTGTTCGATGAGTCGGGCCCTAGTGGTGCACACACACCAGTTTGCTTTCTTATATTTCCGCAGTTCCTTGCTTCAAATTTTTTATACATCTGTCATTTCTGCTGTTCCAGGACGACGACTGTTAGGGCGTGTGTGGTGGTGGGTTTGGACCCAAGTGCAGAGGGTAAAACTCAAACACAAAATCAGGAAGAACGAAAAAGACTTTACTTAAAAAAGGGGAACACAGGAACCAAACGCAGGGAACAAAAGGGAACAAAAGGCCTCGCAGGGCAATTCTCAAACACAAGGAAAACTACATAAACACAAGAACAAGGAAAATCCAAAAATCCAAAAACTCGTAAAAACCAGAGAATAGCAGGTACGTACAGGGCAGAAACACATGAAGCGGGAACATGGGCAGGACAAGCAACAAGCAACAACCCGACAAGCAACAAGGATCCAGCACCTGAGTCCAGGGGAAGGGAAACTTAAATAGACCGACACTGACGAGACACAGGAGGGCACAATGAACAATCAAGCCACAGAGAGGGAAGGGAGAACGAGACAGCCAATAGAATAATTGAAACTAATAGTACAATTAACAGGGGGGAGCAGGACACAAAACAGAAGTGCCGCCATATGGCGGCCCAACAGGGAAAGACAGACAAACAGGAACACAGGACCATGACAGACGACATGCCGATCGACGTTCTCTTATGACATCATCGCTACTCTGATTGTGACATTGATCATAATAACATTGGTGATGTTAAATATGAGATCATCGCCACATTCAAATCATATTGTTACCACCGATAAACTTAATTCTGATATTTAAAATTTATTTTCTCAAAAGGCCTCTAATGTCTGTTTTTGACAAAACCCCAATTTGAACCAGATTCCAATCATCAGTGAAATTATAGCCATTTCCTACAGTCAGCCTCGTTAAATTTCTAATCACCATTTCAGACAAATGGCATCACATTCAAACCGTAGTCACAAAACGATTGTTCCTGTTCGTTGTTGATGCTTTGGTTCCTAATAAAAAGCAACACATCTGGAACAGTGATTGTAATCGTTTTTTTTTTTTTGTTTGTTTAGTTTTTTTTAAATCCCTAAATATCTTCGGATCACCAGTTTTTAATCTCCGCTTGCAGCTGTCTTCATTTCATCTCCGCTCCGAATACTGCCTCCCACCAAGATGGAAAAATGTTGTTGTGTAGGCAGGAGAACCTCTTCATAATTTATTTTTTCCTTCACATCTTTTTTTTTTTTCATTTATTTATTTTACATTTTTCCTCCCGTTGACTTTATTTCGTGCTCTGAGTCATGGTTAAGTAACGTCTCCCGCTTGACAGTTTGGAAATCACAACACATTTCTCGGCTGTACCATCCGATGCCTATCCCAGATGGGGGAAATTGTCAAATGCAAAATGTGCTGTCAAACCGATAGGCCTACGCGTAATTTGTTATGCCTTATCAACTACGAGCAAACTGTAATGTAATCTTATTTACAGTGCTTAGCGCGTGACCTTTTGGCTATTCTGTTCACTGACAGACTTGAGTTTTTTAAGCAGAACAAATTCCATTGCGTTGGTGATGGAGCAGTACTCTACGGTTCTCTAAATCCAACCTTCTGATGTCTTCATCCAACATTTTTGGGACGTGAGATTGTTCCCTTTACTGTGGAACACAAACCCAAATGGCAATGGCCCCTAAAAGCACACTGAAGCACCATTAAGAATGGCCTATTACAAAAATACTTGGCCCAATCTTAACGTTGTATCTCGACTCCCATACTTAGTGATGTACTTCCCATTGCAAACAAAATGGAAGGGTAGATTAAGCAATTGGATAAACTCAGCCCCATGTTGGGTGACATTTTTTAATAATGTTCAGTTTTAAATCAGCTCTTACCCTGTTTGACTCATTTGTAACCTGTTAGAGTTGACGAAACAGTGGGCATTTTGTTGTGTATAAGCATAGAAGGGAGGAGTATAAATATGCAGGTCTATTTCAAATTAATGGGTTCTTTTTTTTAACCCTGCAGCAGCAAAAAAAATTTTTATTGGAGCACGTCCATCATTTCCATTCCCGCTTGTGAATCCTGTCACTCTGCGTCGCAGACAAATCGGGACTTCCTCATCCCCGCTCCCGAAATTCTATTTATCTCAACGGCTGTTGCCTGGCGCTTTTCATCCCCGTCTTCAGAACCGTCAGCGTTTTTATTATTTCACAGCGCGGGAGCAGCCTGTAGTGTGCGTACCGCGCCACAGCGCCGAGCAGCGCGCGGTGCTGCACTCGCGCTTTCAGCACGAGGTACAAACGGAAAGCCGCGCAACGGACAACTTCACACGAGAAGCCCAATAGAGCGGGGCAAAGGGAATTACGAAACTATTACTATTTTTTTGTGACGTTATTCGTCCTTGACCGCGTTATGTTTCTCAAATATATTTGGAGTTTTTCGAGTCCAAAACGACATTATTCCAAAACACCCCTTTTGAAAGCCAAAATGGGAATGGCATAATTTAGAATGACATGGCTAAATTTGGAAATAAAATCGGCAGAAACCACACCCCTCTGCTTCATCCCACTTTCCTGGGAAGATAAGATTAGCATCCCTAAAATAAATATTTATCCTGCTTCCGGGATATCCTTTAAACATGTTTTTAATGTTGAAACGTCTTGCCATGCTGTTGCATTCCTAAAGGGATTGAACATTTTTAAGGGAGAGTTCTCTTTCTCACGTTTTTATATTATTTCAGTTTTGGTTTATGTTTTTAATTGGCCCAGAGAGTTTTTATGTGCAGTCAAGGATATTTTAGATTTTTACAGAACTTTCTTATGACATGCTGGCTTTACAATGGCTGGTATTGGGACAATGGCGGGTTTGTGATTTAAGCCAATAAATAAATAAATAAATAATACACAGACTTCCAGAGGCGATGTATGAGAGCAGGTTGAATTTATAGTGTTTATTTACAATTACAAACATAAAAATAAGTTTTTATAGCGTGCTGGTACTTCTTTCCTTCTCACTTCCAAAAGCAGGGCCAGCTCAGGGCCAGAGAACCCTGGTTAGATTAGGCCAGCCTGTCCAACGGGCAGCTTACTACACTTCCTGTGCTGTTGCGTTTACTAGCATCAGCCTAGCCGCTTTCAAACTGAAGTTGATGTTCCAGTAATATCCGGCTACGTACCAGAGGTGAGTTCCATCCACATAAACAGCTTAAAGTTGTTTATTCGAGCCCCTAAATATATGGACAAGGAGTTGAAACAGAGAGAGGTTGGAAAGGGACGGTAAATTGGGTGGGCTGACATCTTGTTTGGCCACATTTTCAGTAGACCTGGGCTGTAGTTGGTTGAAAGTGACACGATGGCTAATTTGTCACTTTTTCCCCCCTCGCAAAGTGGAATTGAACGAGCGACAAGCCATTTTCCCGTCTTCTGTGTTTGTTCTTGCTGTGATGTCTTGCAGTAATGTACTGCTCTCTCCACGTGTGGTGCTGCTGATGTAGGAAGCTGTGGCATTTATTTTAGCTGGTCACAGCTCTCTCGGTTTGCTTGCATCATAGTTCCACATCATCCAAAAATAAGATTAAATGTCTTTTTTTTTTTTTTAAAGAATCAGGTAATATACACACATATAATGCCTGGAGGGATATCTCCGCAGCACTAGTGATGTGAGGTGGTTTCTCCTGATTCCAGCTATTTGTGAAGCTCATCATTAAATATCCTTTACCACACACAAAACTGCCTGGGCCAATTGAAGACATACACCAAAAGCTGAAATAAATATATTTTTAAAAAACCATTAAAGCAAACTACCCATTTAAAACATCGTACTGACATGCATCCTCCATGATGCTGTTCTTTTCATGACTTAGTGATATGCCACCTGCAAGGTTACAGAAAGTTTTTATGAAACATGCCTGGAACGTTTTTTTTTTTTGTAATGATGTTGACAGAGCCCAATTGGAACAATACAATTCATCCTGAGTCCTGGGGGGACATAACGGATTATCTCACGGCCAAATTCGAGTCGCAGCGGAATGTTCATCATCAACATTCTAGAACCGTCCTGCGTTAGCCTTGCCCGAGCCTCGCTAAGGAGGATTTCGTGGAGCGTGTTTCCGATATTTACTCTTCATTCGCGACGTGGATGATTGGAAAACCGAACCGCATTACCCTTGAAATGGAATTAGCGCGCCCCCTTTCATTTGCGCAAATAGATGGCGTTTAATTTGTGTACGAATTGGATCTGATATAACCGCCCGCTTACCACCGGACACCCTGGTGGAGGGTTAATTAACGGGGTCTGTGCGTCGCCTCAAATGAAATGCAGACAGATAATTGAATTTTGTGGATACAGCATATCAAATCAGATCTCGGTGAATAACAAGAGGAGAATTGCGAGCAGAGATTGCTTTTTTATCCCTTAAGACTCACGACACTGCTTTGCTCTGCATTCCTGTCTTTGATGGGATGTGCGCATCGTTACTATTGATACCCGTGATTTATAATGTCTACTTGACCGTATCAAGAGCTGACTGATTGTGTTCGTGTATATATATATATATATATATATGTGTGTGTGTGTGTGTGTGTGTGTGTGTGTGTGGAACTCGGAATGAAGTCTGGAGTACATTTTCTCTTAATACAAATGTCAGTCATTTGAGAGAAATAACTCCAAGGTCATGAATGGGTACAAGAAATGTAAATTTGGAGGGAAGTATAAGTGTTCTGGATGCAGTAGTTGCTTTTTTGGGAAGTATAAGTATTCGGGATGCAGTAGTAGCTTTTTCGAGAAGTATAAGTAGTCCAAATGCACTAGTAGCTTTTTTGTACATGCATATTGGTGCTCGCTGCATGGAAAGATTCAGGGAGTGAATTCCTATATAGTTTCTGTTAGTCTTGCCCAGCTCCTGTCTCATCCACAGAAGTGATGAAAATTGAACAGATTGTTTTCTGAACCCAACCCAGATCTGTCAGTAGCCAGCGTGTCAGTGTGATGCCTTCAGTTTTGGCTCATTCAGTGTTTCTTTAGGAACAACAATAAAAAAGTTGTGTAAGTCATAAGTGTAATGGTCAAGGAACTGGTCTTGTAACCTAAAAGCCAGAGGTTCGATTCCTGGGTGGGACACTGCCGTTGTAATCTTAATACAGGTACTTAACCTGCATTATTCAGTATATATCCAGCTTTATAAATGGATGCAATGTAAATGCTATTGTAAGAGTTGTGTAAGTTGCTGTGGGTAAGAGCGTCTGCTAAATGCCTGTAATGTAATGCTAAGGATGTTTCTCAGCTGTTGTCTGAATGCTGTTCACCTGTTTGTGTTCACCTGCTTGTGTTCTGTCTTTGCCAGTGCCAGCCTGTTCTGGGCCACGGGTTCGTGTTGGACAAATACAAGTGTCAATGCAAGCAAGGATTCTACCATCCCAGCCGGGTGGCTGTCAACGGCTTCAAAAGTAAGTTTCACCAAAAACCTTTCCCCCCCCCCCTCACATGACTGACCCGTCGCTATGGCTTATAGGGCTGGACCTGTCGCTGTGGGCGGGGCTTATAGGGCTGGACCTGTCGCTGTGGGCGGGGCTTATAGGGCTGGACCTGTCGCTGTGGGCGGGGCTTATAGGGCTGGACCTGTCACTATGGGCGGGGCTTATAGGGCTGGACTCGTCGCTATTGGTGGGCCATACAGGGTAGGAAGGGACCCGCCTACTAAGAATTCTGTTCCTCCCCAGAAATATATCTGATCATTTTCACATAAAACTTAATTATTGTATTTTTCTGATATAAAATAAAAATGTACTAACTTTATACATCGGGAGATATTATTTCCGAGACCAATTATTACATTACATTACATTACAGGCATTTGGCAGATGCTCTTATCCAGAGCGACGTACAACAAAGTGCATAACCATAACCAGGAACAAGCGTGTTGAAAACCCTAGAGGGAAGTACAGTTCCAAGTGCAGGGAACGACTGCATAGTTTAACTTGGACCCTGTAGGTAAATCTGATTTAGCACAACAAAAACAGCACAAAACAATTTGGTTAGTATCCGACCTCCGCATCAGTGCTGCAGCATGAATACAGTATCGGATTTTCCAGAATATACAAATAGCTTCCGTGACCGCCCGTGACAGTGCATTTGTCTCCTCCAAGCCTGGGCCCGGGCGACCGGTCTGCTCAAACCCCCGAGCTATTTTTCAAACGCTGCAGTAAATCGGAATGCGTCGGCTTCGTCGATGAAACTCTAAACGTTGGGAACACGGAGAGCTGAGTTATCTTAATGAGAGTCCGTAGAATCTGCGGGGCGGCGCCTTATCTTTCGTTGCTCAATTAACGCGGCGCGTAAAAAGGAAACGCCATGGCAACGGAGAAGAGGTATCCCGTTTATCGGCCGCTGAGGAGTTTGGGGCGTCTCGGTCCGGCGGGTTTAAAGTGGGTAATTAACTATAACGAGGGCCCCGTCTCTCTCCCGTCTCTCCACCAATCGCACATCTGCGCTAACGAGGTTAACGAAGTTAACGAACGCGAGGGCTGAAGAGCCGTCTCCACGGAGACACAGACTGAGCTAATTATCCTTTTTGGCCGGACGGGGAGCCGTGTGTCGCCGTGCCCCCCCCCCCCGCCCCGCCCCCGTGTCCTTACCGACGCGTGATTTTGTGTGATTTATTCCTCCTGATTGTCCCGTTAGGTTTAGTCGGGCGTTTGGGTGTGATGCAGCGAGGTCACTCGGAGTTCTCCACGCGTTCCGCCTGGGTTTGCGAGTCTGGTCAAAAGCGGTCTTTTGCGATGGCGGTACTTGGCGCATTCGCTAGGACTCTCTGGGGTCATTTAAGGAGGTAAAACTGATATCAGACGATTGCGACGGTGCAGTACATTTTTACAAGTGAATAACTTGGTGCCCTCTGATGCCATCTTTCATTTGCTTTGAAATAATGTTTGTAATAAATAAAATAATTCAATCCGCTACCCAGAATTAGGATGAACTCCTGTCCAGTATTTAGACTTACATGTTTTAGATTTGTAGCAGCACATTTAAATTTGTAGCCTTGGGTTTGGATTTGTAGCAGTGTGTGTAGGCTTTTTGGCAGTGTATTTGCATTTGGATTTGTAGCCATCTGTTTAGATTTGTAGGATACATTTGTGCCAGTGAATTAAAATGTGTAGTGGCATGTTTAGATTTGTATGGCAGTGCATTTAAACGTTTTAACGGTGCGTTTTGATTTTTAGAAGTGCGTTTAGGTTTTGAGAAGTGCTGCCCTCTCTTGGCTGGGTTTTTTTTTTGTTCCGTGTGGGCTAGCCCCCTCACCCGACCCCTCCCCTGCCTGCCCCCACCCCCACCCCTACCCTGGCCTACGAAAAGCAGGTGACACCTTTGTGCACACTGAAGAGAACACGCTCTCTTACATGGTGAGGAGAGTGATGTGATTACAGACAGGAGAGAGAGAGGGAGAGAGAGCTAGAGATAAAGGGAGAGATAGAGATAGAGATGGAGAGAGATGGAGACAGAGAGGGAGAGAGAGAGACTGAGAGAGAGGGAGAGAGAGAGAAAGAGAGAGATTCAGAAACATTCAGTTTCTGCTCTCCGGTGGGGAATCACAGACCGCTGAATCCCAGAGGGCGTTGCTTCAGCGCATCCTCACAGGAGAAAGGAGACATTTTAGGAGTTTTTCTGCTCTTTTCTGTTATTTTTTTATTTTTGAATCTCCTGTATGGAACTGAGAGGAAGGCTGCCTGGCCTGTAAGTCGAAGCATTGAGACATCTGGAGCGAATGTGTAATCATAATCATTGCACGTAATCATTTTATTAATTTCATGACATCATATTTCTATTTATAGCAGTATATAAAATATATTATTTTTCTATATGGCCATATCATTAATCCGCACATGCCTCCCTAATGGACAGATTACCCTCAATACATTATGAATATGCAGGCTTATTCAAAAATATAATTCTTCATATGTTTCACAGCAATGTGTAACAGTTCACAATATATGGAGTGGAAGACCATATATTGTAATATATTTCCAGTGCCTTTGTAATATATTTTATGTGAATATGTGTGTATTATGTTCAGTGTAAGGGGAGGCTGTTCCCTGTGTTTTGTGGATGTCTGGTCCAGTTGTCTCCGGGCGTCTGTGACTCTGGAGAGGTTCTGGGGAGCCACGGGGTCCTGCTGGGTTTTTGTTTCCGCCTTGAAAACAACAGCAGATCCAAAAAAATAACGAAACAAACATATGTGAGGTGATGTGAGTTAACTTGTGTAATAAACTGCGTTAATTGGTCAATTAAATGCTAGGTTACAACAGGACACCGGCGAACCCTGCAAGCCTCCAGAAGCAGGTTTGCCAGCCCCCTTGAGTTTATCTCATGTTTGCAGAAGCGTTTCTGCTCCGGGCATTGTGGGTAACGGAGTGTGCTAACTGGAGCGGACACAACGCTTGTTTTTTTATCCAATCCAGCGCTGGCCGAGCGGAGCAGCGACTGGGGAGAGCTTTCCTCTGGTCATTTCTCACACTTTAATGCTGTTTATTTAGCACATTGGCTAAATCGGCTGTTTATAATACAGTTTTTTTTTTTTTTTTTTGGCTGGTATTGCAGGACAGTCCCGGCTAATTGGACACGACAGCTTCTGTTTTCTGTCCTGAAGCAGCGCTGCTGCTGGATCAACGCCGGCCACTTCCTTCTGTGGTCAGCTTTCAGCATCGGGAGAGTCGAGGCTGATCCCAGATCAGTGGTTTGGCACACAGATTATTTACCAGAGCCCATCACTGCACTAAATCCCCTCTAATTCCTCCTCCTCCGCCACAAAAACTTTTTCAGATTTTTTTTTAGCACTACCCCCTCCCATGTATTCTACCCTGGTTAGGAATCTCCGTGCTGCCTCCAGGGTGACACCGCACCCTTTCCGAAACGTAACGACCTGTGAGTCGTAGCCCGAGGAAGAGCGGCTCGCCGAGCTGTTTTCTCCTAAATTCCGAAGTCTTTCACAGATTACCGTTCTTCCGTCGAACGAGGCTGTGCCGTTTAGGGGCGGAACTGCGTGATTGGTCCCGTGACTTTGACGTGGATAACCTGACGCGTGGAACATCACATTTCGGTTCTCCTCAGAGCTCGTCAGGAGCGTCGTTATTTTTAACCCCCCCCCACCCCCCCCCACAGCCCCCCCACCCCACCACCACCACCACTTTGTTTAACTTGAGATGTGATTGAGACTGGAGTCATCAGACCCCCAAAAAAAAAAAAAAAAAAACTCACTTTTCACTGAGAAATGGTCTTTATTATTATTTTTCTCTGAGCAGTCCCAGGGGCCTTAACACACTGTGCCAGGGGTCTTAACGCACTGTGCCGTGTTCTACATGCTTCGTCCTTCTGGCCCGCAGTCTGACCCCTATCCATATTAAAGATGAAGAATCCCCTCCTCACCCGTATCCACATTGAAGACGGAGAGAGAATGCCCTCCTGGAATAGGCTGCGAGTCGCACGTTTGCTTCCCTCTGTTTCTTAATGAAGCAATTGTTGGGGAAACGCGCGATTTGCATAAAAGCGCTATTAGAATTCGCATTAAAATGTGCGCATCAATCCTCGCCCTCTCGCCTCTGCTAATAGGGTGCGGGAGGCATTATCCGCTCGCTCGGTGCAATGCATCATTTCTGCATTATAAGTGCATGTTTAAGCACAAAAAAGTTCAGAGATTAACGCGGAGCCAAAACAGCCTCCGTTTCTGATTCCGTCTCTGTACCCGCAGCGAGGCAGGGATTGCAAACAGACTTTGTTTTCCCTGCTGGCAATTAAAAAAAAAAAAAAAAAAAAAAAAAAAAGTCTTAAATCCCGACTAGAAATAGCTTTCTTTGGCAAGATTGAAAAGGAGAGTTTTGCAATTAAAGCGTGATCTCTTGCAGTGAATCTGGCTGCTGGTTGTACATCAATCAAAAGGAGTGACAAGAGGTGCTCTGTGATGTCATAATGTAAAACGCTGAGAGTTCTGAGATTAGTCATTTGAGAGCTTTGGGCAGGTTTGGGCGATATTCTCTGATTCAGCACAACGGTACAAGCAGCAGATTTGTCATAATTTGATCTCACTTTTTCCATTTTCCATTTTAGTGTAGAACAGTTAACATAAGATAATAGCGGAGCATCAATTTCCCAAATCGTTGTTCCAGATTGAGTCCTAAACCGTGTAGGATTGAGCCTGTGCACTGTGGTAAATGTAGTCAATTGTTCTCAGAATCGCATGACATTGCTTTTAAAAGTTGCTTGCAGAGAGTTAGTAAGCGTGTAATAAGTGGATAATATGCTATGAAATAAGCATGTAATAAATTGATAATATGCTCTGAAATAAGCTTGTAATAAGTGGATAATATGCTATGCAATAAGCTTGTGATAAATGGATAATATGCTATGAAACAAAGTGTTGATGCCTTTATAGGGAAGTGTGGCCAAACGTACTTAATTTCCCTCTGTTTCGGTGTTATGTGAAATGTAGGCCATGTTTCTCTGGTTCTGTTTTTTTTTGCAGGCGTCTGTTGTTACAGACCCCCCTGTACAGAACGCAATGATCACTGACTGTCCTTTCACAATGGGGATGGATGGGTCTGGTTCTTAAGAATGCCTAACATCATTAAATAATGAAGTTACTGTAATAGCTGTAAATTTAATTACGTATTGAAGATTGTTCACTACATCAGCCATAAGGGGAAAAATTTTTCTCGATCTCCAGCTTTCATTTCATTTCAGTAAAGAAAAAAAAAACATAATTTAATCAGCTGTGAAATGCCAGGGAAATCAGTGGAGATCACTGCGCATTGTGGAGTTTTTCAGTACGAGAACGCGTGCAGTTGTCAAGGAAAGCAGACAGAGGCCTAACCTGCCCAGAGTAAAAGAACCAGGCACCGTTAGGGTGACCGCATTGCAAGGAAACGCTGTACAAATGCCCCAAATAAAATAAAACCAGACACAAAGCACAGCTAATAACAGTCCGGTGGCTCCGGAAAACTGTGTACTGGGACCCATTAGCGAGCGGAGGGAGAGTTCGAGGTGATTTACGACATCACTTCCTGTCTATTTTACGCACCCCGTTGCGGTACGGCGGCAGACTCCAGGAAGATTACACAGGCTGAACCTGCATGTTTAAGGAGGGGCGGCCCACAAAGAGGCCCGCTCGTTAAGTGGGTCCTGGGCCGGCTGCAGAATTTGGGGAAGTGCTGCAGTAGACAAGAAAACTTTCACGGGGCTGTTTTTGGAGTTCTGTCCCCCCCCCACCCCCCGCAGCTGTGGAGCTTAGCACAGGAAAACCTGAACCCAGAGTCCCTTAGCCCAGAGCTCCCATTTAAAACGCTGAGTTCCTGTCTGTGTTTTGTCCCCCCCCCCCGCCCCCGTCCACAGGGACGGAGAAGAACGGGGCTCGCCATCGCGGGGGGGTGACGGAGGGGCCGGCCAAGTGCCTGCCCTGCCGGGAGGGGTGCGCCTACTGCCGTGACGACACGCCCTGCCACGCCCAGCCCGACGACTCGCTGCGATTGGCCGTCATCTCCTTCCACGCCCTGTGCATGCTGGGAGATCTGATCAGCATGCTGGTGGCCTACCACTTCCGCAGAAACAAGGTGAGCGGTCCCGTAGTTTCTTTATTTCTTTCTTTTTGGCTGGACCGCAACAGCGGGGCCAGACCTACAAACGCGAATGTCTGTGAGTGACTGAGTTATAAAGTTACACCATTGGTCGGCCGAGTTATGAAGTCACACCATTGGTCGGCCGAGTTATGAAGTCACACCATTGGTCGCCCGGATCACGTACGTTAGGTCCAGCCATATACTAGGTTTTGACCTGGTTTCTTTTTCAACGAGCAGTCGTCCATTTATAGGCCTGGGAAACAGGGTTATTGTGGAAGCTTCAACCCGACCGAAGGACTTGGAAATGAGGAGAACTTAAGTGCTGAGATACGCAGGAAACCAGCAGATGTACTGTGGGCCCTTCAGGGTTGCAGTTTGAGATCACTACTCCCGGTGAGCTGGAGATCAGTATTAGTGCTGGGATGATGGCCTTTGCTGTTGAAGCATCATACAGTGCTGCTGCAGCAGTGCTTGCTTGTTAGAACCCTCACATTCAAGGCAGCTGAATCTCACGTCTAATGCAGCTGTCAGTCAACCTCACGATTCAGACAGAAAATGCCACAGGGCGAAATTCGGGGTCAGAATTTCTGGGACAACCGCCTCACAACAAGAAGTGTCCTGGGTTTGAATCTCAGCTTGGGGCCTTTCTGTGTGGAGTTTGCGTGTTCTCCCCGTGTCCGCGTGGGTTTCCTCCGGGTACTCCAGTTTCCTCCCACCGTCCAAAGGCATGCAGGTGGGCTAATTGGAGACTCTAAATTGCCCATAGGTATGCGTGTGTGAGTGTGTGGGTGTGTGTGCCCTGTGATGGATTTGGGCCTGTCCAGGGTGTAATCCTGCCTCTTGCCCAATGCATGCTGGGATAGGCTCCAGCACTCCCCGCATCCCTGCCCAGGATAAGCGGATATAGATAGTGGATAACAATAACATTAACAATAATTATTATTATTGTGAATGAGGAATTAAAATGGATATTGGGGCCATGGTATGGTCAAATTGACAGCAAAAAACCTGGGCTCCTGTTTCTTCAGTGAATACCATGAGTACAGTGTAAAGAGCATCACTGTTCCTGGAGACCTGCATGGTCTGCTGGTTTTCTGTGTTTCTGAGGCTGTGGAGTTTATGGAGGGAAAAAAACGCTCAGCTGTTTAATCATACCCTCCCTCTGAGGTGTAGTTCTAAGCTGGGCCTTGTCTGAGGCGACCGGGGATGAACCAGAGTCGACGGACTCATCCACGAGCAGACATTCTGCGATTATACACCTCAAACTGCTATGATCATAAATGTTTGCAGCACTTTTTAAAATCTCGATTGCAAGATTTGACTGCGAGCGTCTTGATTGGTTCTTATTTCATTTCGCAGAGAATCCGAGCATCTTGATTGGTTCTTATTTCATTTCGCAGAGAATCCGAGCGTCTGGATTGATTCTCATGGAAGCCATTTTGTTCGGAGCGCTGCTGATGTACTTCCCCGTAAGTACACATTATCCCTCTCAGCTGCACTGTACTTTACTGTGTGTGTAATGCACTGATATACCCAACCGTAACACACTAGAACTGTACTTTACTGTGTGTGTAATGCACTGATATACCCAACCCTAACACACTAGAACTGTACTTTACTGTGTGTGTAATGCACTGATATACCCAACCGTAACACACTAGAACTGTACTTTACTGTGTGTGTAATGCACTGATATACCCAACCCTAACACACTAGAACTGTACTTTACTGTGTGTGTAATGCACTGATATACCCAACTGTAACACACTAGAACTGTACTCTACTGTGTGTGTAATGCACTGATATACCCAACCGTAACACACTAGAACTGTACTCTACTGTGTGTGTAATGCACTGATATACACAACCGTAACACACTAGAACTGTACTTTACTGTGTGTGTAATGCACTGATATACCCAACCGTAACACACTAGAACTGTACTTTACTGTGTGTGTAATGCACTGATATACCCAACCCTAACACACTAGAACTGTACTCTACTGTGTGTGTAATGCACTGATATACCCAACCGTAACACACTAGAACTGTACTTTACTGTATGTGTAATGCCCCAATAACACCCCCAGCATAACCATGACACACTAGAACTCTTGTGTGGTGAGCGTTCTGAAACAAAATGGCTGCCTTGCATCATCCGCTGGCTGTGGTTACCGTAAACTTCTCTTCCCCTTGACCCAGTGAAAGCTGCTGTATAAACATCTCATTATACGAACATGATCATGATGATTATTATTGTCATTATTACCATTACTATTATTAATTAGGAGTGCAGTAGCGATAGCAGTCATCATCATAATTATCCTAATGATTATGATTTTTCTTAATACAGTAATAAAAAATAATCACAATGAACTGGAACTACTACTTTTCATTATTATTTTCATAATGAGAGCGTACGCCAGCATGCTGTACCCATTGCGGGTTACGCTGTGATTGGCTGACAGGGCGGAAGAGGCTCTTCACAAAGCAGAGAGTTTCCACCTGTCCAGCCCCGCTCTGCTTCCAGCCCCGCTCTGCTTCCAGCCCCGCTCTGCTTCCAGCCCCACTCTGCTTCCAGCCCCACTCTGCTTCCAGCCCCACTCTGCTTCCAGCCCCGCTCTGCTTCCAGCCCCGCTCTGCTTCCAGCCCCGCTCTGCTTCCAGCCCCACTCTGCTTCCAGCCCCGCTCTGCTTCCAGCCCCACTCTGCTTCCAGCCGATACTCTGCTTCCAGCCCCGCTCTGCTTCCAGCCCCACTCTGCTTCCAGCCCCTCTCTGCTTCCAGCCCCGCTCTGCTTCCAGCCCCGCTCTGCTTCCAGCCTCGCTCTGCTTCCAGCCGATACTCTGCTTCCAGCCCCACTCTGCTTCCAGCCCCACTCTGCTTCCAGCCCCGCTCTGCTTCCAGCCCCGCTCTGCTTCCAGCCCCGCTCTGCTTCCAGCCGATACTCTGCTTCCAGCCCCACTCTGCTTCCAGCCCCACTCTGCTTCCAGCCCCGCTCTGCTTCCAGCCCCGCTCTGCTTCCAGCCAATACTCTGCTTCCAGCCCCGCTCTGCTTCCAGCCCCGCTCTGCTTCCAGCCCCGCTCTGCTTCCAGCCGATACTCTGCTTCCAGCCCCACTCTGCTTCCAGCCGATACTCTGCTTCCAGCCCCACTCTGCTTCCAGCCGATACTCTGCTTCCAGCCCCACTCTGCTTCCAGCCCTGCTCTGCTTCCAGCCGATACTCTGCTTCCAGCCCCACTCCGCTTCCAGCCGATACTCTGCTTCCAGCCCCGCTCTGCTTCCAGCCCCGCTCTGCTTCCAGCCGATACTCTGTTTAAGGCGTCATCCAGAGCTCTGTGACAAACGGCTGCCATTTTCCTGTAGACTCTGAGCTAATGGGGGGGGGGGGGGGCGGGTAGGAATGGGGGGGGGGGATAGTGCTTTGTGAAGCTGTCGAATTGCGTCATAAACGGAACTAAAACAAATGAGAGAGGAAATAAAGGAAATCGGCGCTGTTCCTCTGACTTCTACAGAAGGTGGGCTTTCAGCTGCAGAGAGTAGTCTCTGTGTGGGATTTCTTGTTGAATTATTAAACGGCCCTCAGGTTTCATTGTAATTTTTTGGGGGGAATTGTGGGTATGACGGTAGCTTTGACTGGAGTGTTTTGGTTTTGTTTCACTCTGAATCTGGGTTTGTTTGCTGGGTCCTGTTCGCCAGCATTGCGGATGCAGGCAGCCAATGCTTGCACTTATAGCTGGGTCTGGCAGGAGCTGCTCTGTGGCTGAGTCTTGAGTCTTAGTCTAAATAATTTCTTTTCCTGGAGCCTGGACTATTTTTACCCATCCGAGCCGAGGTGAGGTGAAAGCGGGGGCGGGGGGTGGTATGGGGGGGGTTTGGGGGGTGATGGGGGGGGGGGTGCAGCTTGAGCGTGGGTGTGGCCTCCCCCCCCCAGCCCCCCCCGCCCCCGAGTTCCACCGGCCTTCCGCTTGGCGGGGTTATGCATTTTTGATTTTTATTTTTTATTTTTTTATTTTTGAGCATGTCACATGCAGAAACGTGGCTCCCCGTTGGGGGGTGGGGGGGTGGGGGGGTGAGGGGGGGATTGTGTTGCCACTTCAGTGAACCCACTGCTCTCTGGCACAGAGAGGGGCAAGTTAGCGTTTGGGCACGGGGATTAGCACTCCCCCCCCCCCCCCCCCACAACGTACTCCCCCCCTTACCCACCTTCTCACCCCCCCCCCCCCCTCCCCGCCTCCTCTCCTGCTTCTGCTGCAAAAATAACACACTCCGCTCTCATTCCAAATGATCATCCACCAGCATTTGCTGTTTGTTGAGTAGAGACGGATAAAAAAGAAACATTGATACATTGTAAAAACAAACAAAAAAAACGTATAAATCATTTAAATCGTCGGGTGCATTGAGCCGTAAATATTTATAGCTCATGCTAATTTCCCTTGCATGTGCAGAAGATGTTTATTTGTTGTTTGTCTGATACAAATTGACATAAATTGAATTGTTAAACTATAAACGTTGGATTATGCTGTAATATTTATTGTTTATGCTAATTTCCAATGCTTGTACGCTACTGTAGAAAAAATTTTAATATTTCATTTTTGTTTGTTGGGTAGAGACAGATAAAAACTGACATTGATGCATTGTTATAAAAAAATAATAAAACAGTGATTAACAATATTTTACTATAACATTTTATAGCTTATGCTAATTTGCTGTGCCTGTATAGACAAAGATGTTTACTATTTAATTGTTATTTGTTTGATGAGAACAGATCTGAAATAGATACATTACAAAAAAAATAATAAAAAATAACACTAAAGCATTGTACTGTAACATTCATAGCTTGCGCTAATTTTAGAAGCATGGAAATAATGTAAAGGCAGTATTTCTGCTGAAGGTGCGGTGTGAACATTGGATTATAGTCCTTTTTAAATAGTGCAACTGGAAGAAGTAAGTTTGTCTTGTCTGTCATTCTGTTTCAATCTTTCCTCCCCCATTTCAAATATAATTTGAAGTGCCAACAAAGTGCAAACTACTGGGCCTTTCCGAACAGTAACGGGGGGAGAGTCACTGCCCTTATTTCCTTATATAACATCATTAGCTTGGCTTTCTTATGGGAGACGAACCATAGACGTCGTGTCGGATAGCAGTCACACATGACTGGTTTCCATGGTGTCCCCGGAGTTTTTCCACGTGTGCACAGTGCTAACCTTGCTGAAACACAGATTATTTTTATTTACCTCTATGGTACGTCTGCCTAGGGAGTTTCAACCTGCTACTTTAATCACGTTGTGCTTTCGTTCAGTGAAACGCATCTCACTTTGGGTCAAGCAAGTAGACAGTGATGCTGTATATCAAATAATAAGTAGCTTAAAAAAATATAATATCTACTGCTTCATTTTAAAGGTTGGGCATAATTTATTTTATAGCAAAATGTGTATTTATTGCTAGTGTTTTTTCCATGTGGTTGCAGTTCTTTTTTAAAAAGTGTGTTGCCAGACTTTTACAGCAAATTTCATAACCATAAAGTATTAGAGGGGAAATTGTCACAAACTGCAGGAAGATTCACCCCAGACCTCAGAGGGACCGGTCGATAAATGGAGGAGCAGTTAGTAAAATGGCCGGTGAAATTGGAATGAAGAAATTGAAAAAAAGGAACTGTAGAAATGTAACTGAAATCCTTCAGAAAAGCTGAATCTGGGTCATACATTAGCCTCAGTCCTATTGCCATAGAGCAAACAATAATAGTGACAGAAACTTAGTGTTTGTTGTATTAGAGAAAAAACATGCACACACACACACACACACACACACACAAACACACACTCACCAAATCACACATACACACACACACACACACACCTAAACACACACTCACCTCACACACACACAAGCACACACACATGCACCGAAACACACACACACTCACACACACACAAACACACACACACACACACACACACACACACACACACACAGAGGTGTGCTTTGTTACAGTTGGACTGAAAACTTACAGGTTGGTAGATCTCCAGGGGCAGGGTTGGTTACTACTGCCCTACAGAATAGGGAAGGCATTAGATTTCTATGGCGGCTATCAAACACAGGCCATTTATGAGACCCCCTGTGGCCATTTATGAGACCCCCTATGGCCAGTCAGGCCTGGCTGTTCAGCCTTCTTCCCACTGAAATCCCGCCAAGCCTGGCTGTGTTTTATGCCCTCACCGCTCTGCAGTCCTGTTGCTTACCGCTAAACTCTGCGATACGGAGGTCAAAATTTACCCCGGCAGGAAGGCCCTGGGTTCGAATCCTGGCCACGGCTTCTCTGGGTGGAGTTTGCATGTGCTCTTTGTGTCCACGTGGGTTTCCCCCGGGTACTCCAGTTTCCTCCCACAGTCCAAAGATGTGCAGCTAAGGTTAATTGGAGACTCTAATGGTGTGAATGGTGTGTGTGCCCTGCGATGGACTGGCGGCCTGTCCATGGTGTATTTCTGCATCTTTCCCAATGCATTCTGGGATAGGCTCCAGACGCCACCCCCCCCGCCCCCCGTTCCGCGACCCTGACCAGGAGTAAGCGGGTTTAGATAATGGATGGTCGGATGGAATGTGATGTAAAGAGGGGGAGAAACAAAAACAGAGATCAATCTTTTTTTCGGGAGCAGAGGCGGTTTGGCTACGGAAGGAAGCAGCACATTTGTTTTATGCTGTATTTCAGATGAAAATCAGGGTCTTCCAGCGCAGACATTAATTAATCAGCAGATTTATTTTTATCGCATCACGCCGGGTCTTGATGGAGGCTTTAAAGATGCATGGGGCTCAGCACCAGACCAGATGCACACAGCAGTTTTAATCGGGGGATTGGGGGGTCGGGGGGGAAGGGGGGATCATATATTTTTGGCTCCATCACGCACTGTGATGCCCAGAGAAAAGGCAATAAAGGGGCGGAATGCCGTTACATTAAAATGATAAAAATATTTAAAAGATACTAAGTATAACTGTAAGAAGTATAACAGCCCTCCACGATTTTTGTTTTCTCTTCAGTCTAAAAAAAAAAAAAAAACGTTATTCTAATAGAGAGAAAGCAGACAAGCTTGCGGATAGAGAAAGGACCGCAGCTCAGAGAATACCAATGCGGGAGGGGGCTCTTATATGGACAAAAAATTGGCCAACCTGCACGCAGTGTCTGCAGGTTTAACTCCTGTCCTGGAGGGGTCAGTATCTGCAGGTTTAACTCCAATCCTGGAGGCCCGCAGTGCCTGCAGGTTTAACTCCAGTCCTGGAGGGGGCGCTGTGTCTGCAGGTTTAACTCCAGTCCTGGAGGGCTGCAGTGTCTGCAGGTTTCTGTGTTTTCCTTTCAATCAGCAGCCAAGTTAGGCCTTGGAAATAACCCCATGCACTCTTTACCCAATCAGTTGCTTAAAATGAGTTCTTAATGTGAAAAAACTACAGCAGATACAGTGCGACCCTCCAGGATTAAATTTGGGGACCCAAATTCCCATGCCGACGGCAGCGGCGGCCCGTTACCAGGCGGATTTTGCCGCGTCAGGGATCTGGCTGTTTAGCGGCTCCTCTCAGATTGGGAGTGACGGGGCTGAGCTCACGGGGGCTGCTTCGCACCACCGGCGGGTCATCGAGCGGCGACCCCATCAGCGTAGCGGCCGCTCGTTAGCCTCTCCAGCAGCCCGTTAGCCTCTCCAGCAGCTCGTTAGCCTCTCCAGCAACTCGTCAGGCCCCCCCCCCATCCCCATCCCCCTGCATGGTACAGAGGCTGGGAGGGTAAAAAAAAAGGCTGTGGGCCCGGGAAAATACTGGCCTCCACAGCACAAAAAAAAATATGTTTAGCGGTAAGCTGCAGCAGTGCGGAGTTTAGCGGTAAGCTGCAGCAGTGCGGAGTTTAGCGGTAAGCTGCAGCAGTGCAGAGTTTAGCGGTAAGCTGCAGCAGTGCGGAGTTTAGCGGTAAGCTGCAGCAGTGCAGAGTTTAGCGGTAAGCTGCTGCAGCGGTGCAGAGTTTAGCGGTAAGCTGCAGCGGTGCAGAGTTTAGCGGTAAGCTGCAGCAGTGCAGAGTTTAGCGGTAAGCTGTAGCGGTGCAGAGTTCAGCGGTAAGCTGCAGCAGTGCGGAGTTTAGCGGTAAGCTGCAGCAGCGCAGAGTTTAGCGGTAAGCTGCTGCAGCAGTGCGGAGTTTAGCGGTAAGATGAAGCAGGGCAGAGTTTAGCGGTAAGCTGCAGCAGCGCAGAGTTTAGCGGTAAGCTGCAGCAGCGCAGAGTTTAGCGGTAAGCTGCAGCAGTGCAGAGTTTAGCGGTAAGCTGCAGCAGCGCAGAGTTTAGCGGTAAGCTGCAGCAGTGCGGAGTTTAGCGGTAAGCTGCAGCAGCGCAGAGTTTAGCGGTAAGCTGCTGCAGCGGTGCAGAGTTTAGCGGTAAGCTGCAGCAGTGCGGAGTTTAGCGGTAAGCTGCAGCAGTGCGGAGTTTAGCGGTAAGCTGCAGCAGGGCAGAGTTTAGCGGTAAGCTGCAGCAGCGCAGAGTTTAGCGGTAAGCTGCAGCAGTGCGGAGTTTAGCGGTAAGCTGCAGCAGCGCAGAGTTTAGCGGTAAGATGAAGCAGTGCAGAGTTTAGCGGTAAGCTGCAGCAGTGCAGAGTTTAGCGGTAAGCTGCTGCAGCAGTGCAGAGTTTAGCGGTAAGCTGCAGCAGTGCGGAGTTTAGCGGTAAGCTGCAGCAGCGCAGAGTTTAGCGGTAAGCTGCAGCAGCGCAGAGTTTAGCGGTAAGCTGCAGCAGTGCAGAGTTTAGCGGTAAGCTGCAGCAGTGCGGAGTTTAGCGGTAAGCTGCAGCAGTGCAGAGTTTAGTGGTAAGCTGCAGCAGCGCAGAGTTTAGCGGTAAGCTGCAGCAGTGCAGAGTTTAGCGGTAAGCTGCAGCAGTGCGGAGTTTAGCGGTAAGCTGCAGCAGTGCAGAGTTTAGTGGTAAGCTGCTGCAGTGCAGAGTTTAGCGGTAAGCTGCTGCAGCAGTGCGGAGTTTAGCGGTAAGCTGCTGCAGTGCGGAGTTTAGCGGTAAGCTGCAGCAGTGCGGAGTTTAGCGGTAAGCTGCAGCAGTGCGGAGTTTAGCGGTAAGCTGCAGCAGTGCAGAGTTTAGCGGTAAGCTGCAGCGGTGCGGAGTTTAGCGGTAAGCTGCAGCAGTGCAGAGTTTAGCGGTAAGATGAAGCAGTGCAGAGTTTAGCGGTAAGCTGCAGCAGTGCAGAGTTTAGCGGTAAGCTGCAGCAGCACGGAGTTTAGCGGTAAGCTGCTGCAGCAGTGCAGAGTTTAGCGGTAAGCTGCAGCAGCGCAGAGTTGGCGGGATTTCAGTGGGAAGGGGGCTGCACACACAGACCTCACTGGCCACAGGGGGTCTCCTAAAAACCCGCAGGCATCAGTGCTACCCACTGCACCTCCACGCTGCCCATTGACGTCAATTTATAGGTTTATTTTAGGTTTATTGTCACATGAGGTTTATGCTCATAAATTCCTGGTGTTGTTACTGATGTTATCTGGCTGGTAACCAGCTCCTTCAGTTTTTGAATCTGAGGGAATTAATGATGTTTGTATGGGTTTACAAGAAACTTTTGGTAAAACTTTTCTCTGAAATGACCTTCGTAAGAGCAATGTAAGTTTTTCCATAAGCCATTTATGACTGCTTGTGTCAATGGTAGCAAATAGGCATACAGTGGTCACCACTAGTCCTGGTAAAGTCAACAAGCACAAATGGGCACATGGTCATAACACCTCTGATGTAGAATCAGTGGTGTTAAAACCATGTGCCTATTTGTGCTTGTTGACTTAAGCATTCGTTAATGTTTATGAGGTGCTTATGAAGGGGTTATACATTCCTATGAAGCACCATTTATAGAACATTGTACCATGTTCTCATTGCATGGGGCACTTCTTAGCGTAATTATACAAACTGCATTATGGGTAACCGCTATGTTCTCACTGGATGATGTAATCCAGGAGTCTTCGTAAGGCCCCAGATTATTAAAAAATCATGCAGGGGGTTAGTAAGCCATGCATGAATAAGATGTAAGATGCACATGTGTGTGTGTAAACACCAGAGACGCATTGTTAATGTGTTTACTTGCTATTCTCCCGCTATTGGGAGATATGCTGACTCTGGGCCGATAGCTACAATTTCCCATACATGCAAGTTTTTTTTCTGACTAACAAAAGGTAGCCTGTAGTGAGCCAATGACAGGCTGGCTACGTTTGGCCTTTGTGCTGCCAGTTCAGGTCCTGGTGGCAAAGCTTGTCAATGCTTTGCCTCACAGAGAAATTTTTAAAAAAAGGCTTTTGGAATATGGAGAAGTAAGAAATAAAGGTGTTCGGTGGAAGATGAGCTTGAATTTTCACACCTTCTCTGGGGAAACAATGCAGGTTATATATGGAAAAGGACAAGGTGTGCTGTCGGGGGAGGTGTTGATTTCATCAAATTCCGATGAGCACTATATTTCCAGTATTATTTATTTATTTTTTATTTTTGAACTGCTCCCAGTGCGTGTAATGTAATACTTGAGCCCATTGTGTAAAGTCGCTGTGTGATATTGGATGGTGTTGGAGGGGATGCAGGGAGCTGGCTGAAATGAAAGTGGGGTTTCGAATGATGAGGGGCGCAAATTTTTTGGTTTTGTGTCGTTACGTTGGACGTAGGCTCGGAGACGTACTTTAGGTGATGTGCCATTGTTGAGGCAGCTCATGACACAGCGATGCCCTCTTTCCTGTGCAGAGTGGGGAAGCCTGGTGTTCTTCAATTGGCCATTTTTCATGGGAGTCTGCTGGTATGAAACGCGAGCAAAATGACCTCTTTAAGGCCTGAGCTCCCATTGGCCGAGGTGCTTGGGTGGGGGGGAGGGAGGGTGATAGGAGAGGTCGAGTCGCCATACTGTGTAATCATCAATTCAGAGATGATTTACGCGGCCTTACCTTTCATTTCATACCTCCTGTATGTCCTGTTTGCAGGTATAAGCTGTTTTACTTTGGGGTACTGCCAAGGCGAAAATTGAAAAATTGATGAAATGTTAAAATGGGTTTCAGATTACTGTCAAACGCGGAAAGTCATGAGCGGTGCGGGAGACTGGAATGAGGAGGCTGGCTTCTTTTTTTTTTTGCGGCGTGCTTTTCGAACGTCCCTTTTCAGGGGTCAGTTAAAGTCAGCGCAGGACCTGAATTGAAATGAAATGAATGGATTCCCGCTAAATGCTAATTGCATGTAAATGTATTCCCTGAACTGATGGTATATAATGGAGTTGACCCTGTCTGTGGTGGAAGCACAAGATAATGCCACATATATTTCAGTGTGAATATCAGGGATTCAGGGAGTGTGAGATTACAGTGCCATGAAAAAGTATTTGCCCCCTTCCTGATTTCCTGTATTGCTGCGTATTTGTCACGCCGAATGGTCTCACATCTTTAGACAATGCTGAAACTGTGTAAACACAAAACACATTTTAAAAAATCATTAAAGACCCCATGACACTCATCGCAAAAGAGTAGGGGGTTCCCTGGTGTCCTGGCTAAACTCCCAACCTGGCTCTCTTATCCTGCCACGACCTAATCATCCCCTGATTTGATTGGCTAAAAATGGCTCTCTCCCTCTCCACCTCTGCTGATGTGTGGTGAGCGTTCTGGCACAAAATGGCTGCCGTGCATCACCCCAGGTGGGTGCTACACACTGGTGGTGGGTGAGGTGAGTCGCCCCCCCCCCCCCCCCCCACTTCACTGTAAAGAACTTGGAGCTTCTGGGAAAGTGCAATATAAACGCAACGTGTCATTCATTGATTCGTTCAGTTGCGGGAGATTGCCTTTCTGTGCAAGTGGACACGGGGGCTCAGTCTGGTGACGGGGGGGGGGGGGGGGGGGGGGGGGTTAGCTGAGTTACAGCACCGGGGTGGGGGGGGGGGGGGGTTAATTTTTCCAACAAATTCCGGATCATGACCTCAGCTGGAATTCGGAGAAGTTTTATAGCTGCAGTTTGACAATGGTGACAGGGCGGGGCATGGAACTGGAGTGTGGTTCTAATAGAACAGACTCCAATGCTTTGTCATTTATTTTGACTGACAGGTAATAGCAAGAATTTCTCCTTTTTTTTTTTCCTTCACCAACACAGTTTAGCAAGTTGAGCCATCGCTAAAATTAACTTCCAAAACTTTGTGAAGAAAAAGTGCTACACTTGTCTTTGAACTCAAAAATTAAGGACACGCATTGATTGAATACAGGTCTAAACCTAGATGTAATATTTAGAGTAGGATATTGCTGTCTACGAGAGCATAGCATCAAATGCGAACAGGATGAGAATTAAACATTGATCGAATTACGCTTTCTCACACATTTAGATTTTTAATATTTCATGTAATGCCTGGTTAAATATGTGTGCCTTTGTGTGGGAGAGTGTATGCTCATTCTGTGTCACTCGAATAGAACAATGCCTGTTCTGCAATATGCTGCAATTTCTGTCTGTCTCTTGCAGAGAGAGTGGGATCTGTTACCCAGTATGAAATCTGGTCGAATGTGGATGTCATTTAAAAAAAACATCCTGTAACAGTCCTGTAAATAAGTATAGTAAATTATGTTAAAAAAAAAAAAATTTTTAAACTTTAAAAAAACTAGTGTCACGATAACTTCATACAACATATCTCTGAACATGCAAAAGTGCTGGTCTATTTGCTTGCTCTCTTTGACCATTTTTTCAGTGTTCAGTGAGTGTTTCATTTTTTAAATTTTTTTATTTTTATTTATTTATTATCCTTTATTTAACCAGGAAGGTCCCATTGAGATACAATATCTCTTCTGCCAGGGAGTCCTGGTCAAGATGGCAGCAGGAAAATAAAAGTTTCACATTAAAAACATACCAAAGAAAGAAAAAAAAAAAAAAACAGACATACAAGGATCAGGAACTTTTAACTTTACCGTGAGCCCTCACGTGTAAGGGCAGCTGTTAGAGACAGCAGGAGAGTGGCAGGAATGTTGATGCATCGCGGGAGCGTCGGGAATGTTGATGCATCGCGGGAGCGTCGGGAATGTTAACGCATCGCGGGAGCGTCGGGAATGTTAACACTTCGCGGGAGCGTCGGGAATGTTGACGCATCGCGGGAGCGTCGGGAATGTTGACGCATCGCGGGAGCGTCGGGAATGTTGATGCATCGCGGGAGCGTCGGGAATGTTAACGCATCGCGGGAGCGTCGGGAATGTTAACACTTCGCGGGAGCGTCGGGAATGTTGACGCATCGCGGGAGCGTCGGGAATGTTGACGCATCGCGGGGAGCGTCGGGAATGTTAACACTTCGCGGGAGCGTCGGGAATGTTAACACTTCGCGGGAGCGTCGGGAATGTTGATGCATCGCGGGAGCGTCGGGAATGTTGATGCATCGCGGGAGCGTCGGGAATGTTGATGCATCGCGGGAGCGTCGGGAATGTTAACGCATCGCGGGAGCGTCGGGAATGTTAACACTTCGCGGGAGCGTCGGGAATGTTGACGCATCGCGGGAGCGTCGGGAATGTTGACGCATCGCGGGAGCGTCGGGAATGTTAACACTTCGCGGGAGCGTCGGGAATGTTAACACTTCGCGGGAGCGTCGGGAATGTTGACGCATCGCGGGAGCGTCGGGAATGTTAACACTTCGCGGGAGCGTCGGGAATGTTGATGCATCGCGGGAGCGTGGGGAATGTTAACGCATCGCGGGGTTCAGGTTGGGCCAGGAGACCGCTCCTCTGGGAGTTTTAAGAGCTTCTCCTCATACATTTTAAACATTCGGGAGCCTCTGCACAGGCCCTGTGACTGAGAGATATTTGAACGCGGGTGCGCAGGTGCACCCCTGCTCTCTGGAGAGAAGGTTCAGCTCTGAGATCAAAAGAGGTGACCTTACCTGGGGTGCTCCATGGGGGGAGGCGGGCGGGGGCATTGTGGGTAACCTCACTGAGAGAACGCTCTCATCCCCCAGAGGTAACACTGACATTAGGCCAGCTTCCAGGGAGGGGATCGTAGGGTCTGTAGGTGGGGGGTGTATTTCATGAAGCAGGATTACTGAGTTAGCTGAATAACTGTGCTGAGTGGCAGTGTACTCATATGGGGATATGAGCATAATCATAGTAAAACTTATGTATTTAGCATTTCCATATGCCCCCTTTGATGTGGCAGTCTGCTCGGTCCAAGAGCATGTGACTGGGCTTTTAAGGTATTTTGTTTACACCTCTAGCCCCACCCCCTGAATTGGACTCATCCATAATCACAAGCAGGGGTGGACACTTCACCCCCCCTCCCTCCCTAAGGCTCTAAAGGAATCCTCCACCATTGCCGTGTTAGACACTGTCCTCCTCTTTCCGCCTCACTTCCTCTCTCTTAAAGCGCTGTCAGGAACGCGGATCTCACGAAACACTTAGTCCGTCTTTCGGACGGGACGTTAAACCGAAGTCGTTACATCGCATTACGTTTCGTCCGTTTGGCAGACGCTCTTATCCAGAGCGACGTGCGATAAAGAGTTCCTGCCTCACTGTGGTCATTAAATACCCCCGTGACAAAATTTGTGTCCCCCCCCCCCCCCCCCCCGGTGTCCTGGCTAAATTCCCAACCTGGCTCTCTCAACCTGCCACCTAATCAGCCCCTGATTTAAATGGCTGCCGTGCATCACCCCAGGCTAGTGCTACACACTGTTGGTGGCTGAGGCGACATTTCCCCTCATGAGTGTAAATGCTAAATGAGTGCTATATAAAAGCAATGAATTATTAATTATTATTATTATTACTATTACTAGCAGGAATTGTGGAACACACTGTGTGGCTGCTTGCCGCAGTCAACACAGCACGAACTGGACAGCAGACCAGTGGGGCCTGCCTGTGCGCTAGAGCGGTGGATTAACAGGACAAGCCACCCAGCAGCACCCGTATAAAATGCATTTAAACGACGGAGTGCACATGTCCAGGCTCATTGTTTCACGTCTTTGAAAGTATTTCAGAAGGATGAGGACAGAGAGGGAAGTTGAGTGGCTGACGGTGGATCGATGGGAGCAGGCCGAAAAAGCCTGACCCTGAGCGTGCGAGTGCTTCTTTAATCAATAAACTTTATTTATTTTTCGCAGCTATTTATCCCGTCTGTCGTAACCCCTCAATTGGCCCGTCTGTGGGTGACAGCCGCCTGGACACCCACATCAATATCAGGGTCAGCCTCTGTTCTGGAAGCTTTTTGGATCGCAAGATTAATGGGATAGTTCACTTTCTGAGGTTTATTATGTTTGTTTTTTTCAGTTTTACTGTCTTTTGAATTGGCTCAAAAGACGCTAAAATTGGCTTTGAATTGAGACGGGGTTTTGTGTGCGATGAAGGACGTCTTCTGGTGACCGGTTGGCTTTACATTGACTGCAGGGGAATTTTGGGGGTTCATGCTGAACAAAACCCCAGAACTTAAACTGTCTCTTTGTAGCCTGGCAAACAATAACATCAAACATACCTGCACAAAAACGTCCATCTTAAACCAGCCTAAACCGGTCACGCTAGCTTTAGCTGTGTTTTGGACAGTTTTAGCTGTGTTTTGGACAGTTTTAGCTGTGTTTTGGACAGTTTTAGCTGGTCATCCGACTGTTCACCAGCTGACCAGCCTATACAGTCCACCAGTTTGACCACCAGCTAACTTTGCCAGCTTAACCCACTTTGACCCGCTAGAGACAAGATTTGACCCACCACAGACCGGCTATGACCAGCTGAAAGTTTCGTTCAGTTTATAATCCGAGCTGGTCTTAGCTGGACTTTTTGAGCAGGGGAAGATTCTAACATTTTTATTTTTTTACAAACATCTGAATTTTAAACAGTCTGAAATGGTGACAAAGAGAGTCACGGGGTGTGCTTCTTAAACCATAACACTTAAAGAATAGACTCCTGTGTGAATGAAGAAAGCTGAAAAAAAACATTTTAGCGAGTCCTTAACAACCTTATGCTGAAAAGAATGTGATGTTGCCTGCTGCTGAATCAGGTCACAGCAACCTCCTCATGGTGAGAGCACTGCACCTATCATCACATCACAACTCCACATTCTGGGTTGTGAGAGAACTTTTTTCTCCCCAAGATATATATGCGTATGGATTAATGCATGCTACTGTGATCATTTTGCTTTGCACCTCTACCTTACATAGCGAATTTATGTACCTTATATTGCAAGTTATGACATTTCATTTTTTTAAAAAGTAGAGACTACTCGATTCATTTAGTAAGTCTGGCTGTTTTACAATGTGCCCCCCCCCCCCAAGCTGAACTCTCAGCTCATTTGTCACGAACTAATGGTGCCCTCAAATGGGGGGGGTGGAGCTTTGTAGAAGTGCTGTCATTTTTACATAGCCAAACCAAAATGTATAAAAAACAGACTGAGGATCTGCACTTTAACCCCATGCAAATTGTTTGATTAGAAATCTAAAATGGCGGAGTACAGAGCCAAATCAAGAAGAAAAAAAAGTATTTGTCCCTAAGAATATGGTGCTCTATATGTATGTATAGAGCAATCTCATGTACCCCCCTGCCAACACCCCCTACCCCTGTCCCATGGCCCCACAGCACACCCCCCCCCTTCACCCCCCCCCCCCCCCCCCACCCTGGTTCAGCGCTTCAGTACACATCAGTGCACTCTGGTGTCCGTCAGCCACAGATTCACAACAAGGCTGTTTTCACACGGAGACGTGACGACAATGACATTACATTACAGGCATTGGCAGACGCTCTTACCCAGAGCGACGTACAACAAATTGTATAACCGTAACCAGGGACAAGTGTGTTGAAAACCCTACTCTATTTATCTTATTTTTTGTTATATATACACTTACTTGTATTTTCTTACCTATTCTCCTTGTTCTGTATTTTTAATGCACTGTGTAAACCACTTTGAATTGCCATTGATGTATGAAAATGTGCTATATAAATAAACTTGCCTTGCCTTGCCCTGCCTAGAGGGAAGTACAGTTCCAAGTGCAGGGAGCGACCGCGTAGTTTAACTTGGACCCTGTAGGTTAATCTGATCAACACTTCACCAAGCGGCCCTCGTCGCAGAAATACTATTTTCACGCTCACAGAAATCGTTCCTATAACTTCCATTCCATTACAATTGTGGAGGCCTTTTTTTGGGGGTGGGGGGGGGGGTTTGCAGTTTTGTAAAATTACACCTTGCTTCAGCACTTGGCATGGTAAGAGAATGTACTGGATTATACTGTACATATCTGTTTCTCACTGCAATGATTATACGATATTCAATATTGCAATATCTCTTCTGATATTGATAAATATGTTATATTTTAGGGTGAGTGGTTATAGCCATGGGAAATAATACACTGGACATGACGGCCTGATAATTAGATTAACAAAAATAAAATCAGCATTTTCTGCGATGCATGGCTTACTTTTCATTTTGTTCTCTTTCTGTGTTGGCACTTATCCAGAGTCTGTTTGCGTCAAAGCCCAGCGGTTATTAGGGTTGACGGCAGCGATAATGAATTGTGTTTGCACTGCACCTTCTATTGATCTAAAATCACTTCACTGTGAAGTAGGACGTGAGTCTAAAAACACTTCACTGTGAAGGAGAGGGTGACTCTAAATGCACTTGACTGTGAAGGAAGTGTCTCTAAAAGTTATTCTCTGTGAAGGATATATTTCACAGTGTATTTTTAAAAAATGTATTTCAATGTATGTTAAACTGGTAATCATAAATTGGGGGCGACATAGCTCAGGAGGTAAGACCGATTGTCTGGCAGTCAGAGGGTTGCCGGTTCAAACCCCGCCCTGGGCGTGTTGAAGTGTCCTTGAGCAAGACACCTAACCCCTAACTGCTCTGGCGAATGAGAGGCATCAACTGTAAAGTGCTTTGGATAAAAGCGCTATATAAATGCAGTCCATTTACCATAAATAATATATAAATCATAGAAAAAGGGAAGAAACACATGAAAAAGATAATTTTTTTTCTCTGGGGTAAACCTAGCAGCTAATATTAGCCGTATAGCAGGTCGGTTGCAAAAAATAATTTTAGGCACCGTCGTGATTTGCAGCCTAGACTGTCAGCGATGCCCCATGAGGCCGAGAACTACTGCTCAAAAAAAATACATAAATAAAAACAAAAAGGAAATTTTAATTACAGCTTCACAGCTCTACAAATCATGGATGCCCTTGATTGGCTTCCAAAAAGGATGCAAGAACCTGTCACTGAACGGTTCTCTCGTCTAATTAAGTACCCTTTTTAAATAAAGTCTGAATTGCTGCGATCCCTGATTTTGAGCAGCGGTTGAGCGGAGGACAGACCGGCGGGCTCTGTGGCCTGGTCTTCCGTGTTTGCTGAGGAAAGGCTCCTTTTCGTGTTGGATCAAAAGTGTGATGTTAATAATATTGTAATGAATACACGCTTGGAAAAGTTATAGCGTGCTCTTAGGCTGGATTGTCGGAAACTCGAAAATCAGCTGTCACCGATCAGATCGAGCAGTGTTGTGTCTTTACGTGTTGCTCATAACTAATATGGATTGCATGTATTTAGTACCCTTCATTCCATAATCCCAACTCACTATAGACCAAAGGGAGAAACACCTCAACCACCAGCACTGTGTAAAACCCACCCAGGGGATGAATGGCAGCCATTTTCACCAAAACTTTTTTTTGTTTTGCTTTACTAATAAAATAATAATCAGTTGCTTCTGATGAATCGTGTTCTCGTGTGGGTGGGCATGGTCCTGTAACTGCACCCTGCAATTCCAGCCAACTCAACCACTGTCCTGTAATATACATACTAATATAATACACTGTCATTGGCTGAATCTAGGCTGAACCAATCAAGTTGAAGCTAACTAATCCGACAAACCGTGACTTCCCTCCCCCAGATACTGATGAAGGCCGAGATCATCTGGGGTGAAAACCTGATATGAATATCCCAGTAGATAAATTTCATAAAGTATGTGGACCGTGGTGAAATTAATATACCGTATAACCGAACCCCATCTCAGATCGAGAAAAGAGAAACGAGCGAGCGATTGGTAGCTCGGCGCTCCCCGTTTCCAGACTCGCGCGGAAGGAGCGCTTCCCTAATTAGCACGCTAACGGGCGCGCCGGAGACGAGCGCCAGATGTTCGCCGTGGCAACAGGAGGGCCCGGGTCGCAGATGTTCGGCGCGGTTTTTCGATCGCCGAGGACTTCCTGCCGGCCGCTCCCCACCTAAGTTTTGTCGCTCGTCGTCGTCAGAAGAAGAAATAAAAAACTCCGGATGAGAGAAATGGTCGGGAGCCTGTGTGGCGTGCCGCGTTTTATTTATTTATTTTTAAAAAAGTTTTGGGCTTTTTTCAGCTTTATTGGACAGGACAGTGTAGCGAGACAGGAAGAACAGGGGAAGAGAGAGGGAGAGACGTGCGACAAAGGGTCACACGGTCGGGACTCGAACCGCCGACGTCGCGGCTCGTAATGAGCATGTGGACAGTGCTCTACAGGCTGCGCCACCAGACACCCCCCGCCTCCCTGTTCTGCCGCATTTTTTAACGGGCTTGGATCACACCGCGGGCTCCGCACACCGGGAGACTTACAGAAACGGTGTACCTCACACCCCTGCGTTACCCCCCCCCCCCCCCCCCCCGACACAACACCATAACAAGCGCCTTTACTGCGTCACCGGGGCAGCAGTGTGGGGACATCGCTCACAGCAGCAACCGCAGTGCGGTGTGGTGTGGGGGGACATTATCATACTGCAGCGTTATCGTTTGCTCAGTAACGACTGCTAACGCAAGCAAGCGGTGCGTCGCGCGCTATATTATCCGCAATTAATCCGCGAATAAATCCCTTTCGGCAAAGACGTCGACTCCGGTGAGCCGGTCCCAGGCCGCGAGGAGGGTGTTTCCTTTCGTGGAACTTTACCGCACACGATGGCGAACAAAGAAACTTTAATGCCTGGCTCAGCGGGTCTCCTCATGAATATGTATGTCAGCCGAGATGTTATCCACTCAGCTTTGGGGGGAAAAAAGACTGAGGCTTTGAACTTGTGAACTACAACACGGTTTACATCACAGGCTTACTCAACACTTGTGCTGTGTCTTATTCTGAATGTAAAATTTTATAACCGTTTTTGTAACTGCTCTTCCAACCTGCTGCTTTTTTCAGCTAATACAAAAATGGTTTTGAAACTTCAGATTCAGAGTAACATACAGCGCATTGAGCTTGTGATGTGAATCGTTCTGTAGTTCACAAACCGGTGCCTGCCCGTGGCAGATGGGTTCCCCCTCTGAGTCCGGTTCTGCTCAAGGTTTCTTCCTGTTATCAGTCAGGGAGTTTTTCCTTGCCACTGTTGCCCTAGGCTTACTCTTTGGGGGCCGGTTCTCTGTAAAGCTGCTTTGTGACAAAGCTCCTTTTTGTCCTGTTAAAAGTGCTATACAAATAAAAATTGATTGATTGATTGATAGTACAAAGCGCCAGTCTTGAGTAAGCATTGAGTGAGTTTGTGATGCTGTGCACTGTGACTGTGTCCCTAACACAGGTTCTCTGTGGGTTCCTCAGGTGGTTGTGCGCTGTGACTGTGTCCCTAACACAGGTTCTCTGCGGGTTCCTCAGGTGGTTGTGCGCTGTGACTGTGTCCCTAACACAGGTTCTCTGCGGGTTCCTCAGGTGGTTGTGCGCTGTGACTGTGTCCCTAACACAGGTTCTCTGCGGGTTCCTCAGGTGGTTGTGCGCTGTGACTGTGTCCCTAACACAGGTTCTCTGCGGGTTCCTCAGGTGGTTGTGAGCTGTGACTGTGTCCCTAACACAGGTTCTCTGCGGGTTTCTCGGGTGGTTGTGCGCTGTGACTGTGTCCCTAACACAGGTTCTCTGCGGGTTTCTCAGGTGGTTGTGCGCTGTGACTGTGTCCCTAACACAGGTTCTCTGCGGGTTCCTCAGGTGGTTGTGCTCTGTGTCCCTAACACAGGTTCTCTGCGGGTTTCTCAGGTGGTTGTGCGCTGTGACTGTGTCCCTAACACAGGTTCTCTGCGGGTTTCTCAGGTGGTTGTGCGCTGTGACTGTGTCCCTAACACAGGTTCTCTGCGGGTTCCTCAGGTGGTTGTGCGCTGTGACTGTGTCCCTAACACAGGTTCTCTGCGGGTTCCTCAGGTGGTTGTGCGCTGTGACTGTGTCCCTAACACAGGTTCTCTGCGGGTTTCTCAGGTGGTTGTGCGCTGTGACTGTGTCCCTAACACAGGTTCTCTGCGGGTTTCTCGGGTGGTTGTGCGCTGTGACTGTGTCCCTAACACAGGTTCTCTGCGGGTTTCTCAGGTGGTTGTGCGCTGTGACTGTGTCCCTAACACAGGTTCTCTGCGGGTTCCTCGGGTGGTTGTGCGCTGTGACTGTGTCCCTAACACAGGTTCTCTGCGGGTTTCTCAGGTGGTTGTGCGCTGTGACTGTGTCCCTAACACAGGTTCTCTGCGGGTTCCTCAGGTGGTTGTGCGCTGTGACTGTGTCCCTAACACAGGTTCTCTGCGGGTTTCTCAGGTGGTTGTGCGCTGTGACTGTGTCCCTAACACAGGTTCTCTGCGGGTTTCTCAGGTGGTTGTGCGCTGTGACTGTGTCCCTAACACAGGTTCTCTGCGGGTTCCTCAGGTGGTTGTGCGCTGTGACTGTGTCCCTAACACAGGTTCTCTGCGGGTTTCTCAGGTGGTTGTGCGCTGTGACTGTGTCCCTAACACAGGTTCTCTGCGGGTTCCTCAGGTGGTTGTGCGCTGTGACTGTGTCCCTAACACAGGTTCTCTGCGGGTTTCTCAGGTGGTTGTGCGCTGTGACTGTGTCCCTAACACAGGTTCTCTGCGGGTTCCTCAGGTGGTTGTGCGCTGTGACTGTGTCCCTAACACAGGTTCTCTGCGGGTTTCTCAGGTGGTTGTGCGCTGTGACTGTGTCCCTAACACAGGTTCTCTGCGGGTTTCTCAGGTGGTTGTGCGCTGTGACTGTGTCCCTAACACAGGTTCTCTGCGGGTTCCTCAGGTGGTTGTGCGCTGTGACTGTGTCCCTAACACAGGTTCTCTGCGGGTTTCTCAGGTGGTTGTGCTCCGTGTCCCTAACACAGGTTCTCTGCGGGTTCCTCAGGTGGTTGTGCTCTGTGTCCCTAACACAGGTTCTCTGCGGGTTCCTCAGGTGGTTGTGCGCTGTGACTGTGTCCCTAACACAGGTTCTCTGCGGGTTCCTCAGGTGGTTGTGCGCTGTGACTGTGTCCCTAACACAGGTTCTCTGCGGGTTCCTCAGGTGGTTGTGTGCTGTGACTGTGCCCCTAACGGAGTCCCTTTGTGGTCCTCAGGTGGTGATCCTGTTCTTCCCCCCGAGCGTTTTCCGCTGCATCCTCCTGAGGTGGGTCCGGCTGCTGGGCTTCGCCGTCGTTTACGGGACCGTCATCCTCAAGCTGTACAGGTGCGTCACCTGTCCTCTGCGCCGTGGGCTAGCAGGGCGTGTGCCTGTCCAGACCCTGTGGGGCCTGTGCTGGGGCAGCACGATGGTGCAGAGTCGCCTCACAGCAAGAAGGTCCTGGCCGGGGCCTCTCTGTGTGGAGTTAGCATGTTCTCCCCGTGTCCGTGTGGGTTTCCTCTGGGCACTCCGGTTTCCTCCCGCAGTCCAAAGACATGCACGTAAGGCCAATTGGAGACTCTAAATTGCCCATAGGTATGAGTGTGTGAGTGAATGCTGTGTGTGCCCTGCGATCGATTGGCAGCCTTTAGAGGGTGTATTCCTGCCTCTCACCCAATGCACGCTGGGATAGGCTCCAGTGACCCAGACCAGGATGAGCAGGTATACACCGACAATTATACCCATTTTACTAGGTAAGGAACTGAGCTTGTAACATAAAGGTTGCGGGTTTGATTCCTGGGTAGGACACTGCCGCTGTAGCCTTGAGCAAGGTACTTAACCTGCGTTGCTTCAGTATATATCAGCTGTGTAAATGGATGCAAATGCCATGAAAAAAATGTTGTGTTTATCACTCTGGATATGTGCATCTGCTAAATACATGTAATGTACAATGTGGCAGGGCTTATTCTGTGAAAGCTTTAACATTCAGAAACATGATATTGATGAAGTGATTTGATATTAAAACTAGGAAAACATCACTGTTACGCACAACCGGGTCCATCTGGGTGAGGAAAGCAAACCAAACAAAGGAATTAATCAAATCTCAGCTACAGAAAGACAACAGTGCGAGATTAACCAGTAAATAGTGAAGGGAAATTGATTAGCAAAAGCTTGGATAAATAGAGGAGCATGTTCTAACACAAGGAACTGAACTAATAAGTACCACGCTTACACTGCATGAAAAATAGAGTTCCTGGAAGATATCTGACCTGTTAAATTTAAGTGAGATTTTGGGGCGTGTTGGTCGTGAACGGTAGTTTCCCCGCATGTATTTCCAGGAACTTCTGCACACTCCCGGGCCCTGCCTGTGATCGAGGGTTTCTGGACTCTGATATTCCCGATTAATTTGTGGAGTCTGCCCGCACTGAAATTTCACAGCACGTCCTGAGCCGTCTGGTCATTTATGCCAAGAATCTGAGCAAGAATGCACAAACATTACATCTCGTTTCTGACACAGACACTGTGGTTTCCAACATTGACAAACACTGCACACGGCAGGAAAGGTGTCTGTTTTTGGATTTACGCCCCCCCCCCCCCCCCCCCCCCCGTCTATGCAGTGTGATGGGCATTCGCACGCGTGACATTGCAGACCCCTTTCAGGAAAGACGTGGGAACACAGTTTGGGTTTTAACTGCAGGCAGGAGGCGGGTTGAGATGTGTTAGGCCCACGTGGTGATACGGTGATATTTTGCCGTGCTATTAAGTGTCAGTGCTTGCGCTCTTCCTGTGGGAACGCGCTGGCCTTGTAGTCCAGGCTGCGCCATTTCGCGGTGACAGAAAAGGTGGGGGGGGGGGTGGGGGGGGGGGGGTGCAGCTAGGCGACGGATTAGATGGCAGTCGGAGAGGAGCGAGACCACCCCCCACCTCATAAATTGATCGCCCAAGTTAATTGCTCCTTGCACCTGGCAGCTCCTGGGAGATTCTCCAGGCCGTCTGCCCACCAAGTCAAACGCTCACAGGAAGTGAGGGGAAGCTGGGTAATGTAGTTCAGCAAGCTGGCCATTTGGAGTACTCTCCTCGGGGGAACCGGCCAAAGACAGTGAAACCCAGGCAGCTTAGAGGGAGGGGCTTAGTGTGATTTTTCAAGGAGGGGCAATGTGGGGTAATTCCAGCCAGGACCAGAAAAGACTGCCTTATATAAGAATATGTGAGATATTACATTTTTAAAAAAAAGCATTTTTAGGCTATTAGTCAAAGCTGTGACTCACACACACACACATGCAGACACGTGCACACACTAGCACAGACACTCTTATAGAAATTCACAGGTAGCAGTTCGTATGAGTACAATAAGGATCTAAAAAAGACATTTTCTTGTTGTCACGCATTTATGTTCACATCATAGAGCAACTTATTTTTTTGCTTACGCACACAGAACTGTTGTTATTACCTCTCTCTTTTGGAAGACTCGAGGGGGGAATCCACAAAAGGACCGCTGTGCTCTTTGTGTCTGTTAAACTGTCGCAACACCAGGAACGAATTGCAGATGATGCACTAAAGCACTGAATGGAATGTGCTTCCAGCTGCAACACCAGGGAAATCTGCAACAGTACTTTTTAAATTAAAGTGTGACGTATTATTAGTAGTACTTGTGAACTGTGGCCACTGCAGACTACTTGGTTATTCGATTTTGGATAAATACTTTAGTGAATCGGTCATTAATATGGCTCATTAATATGGTTTCAGGTTAAATGTCCTGTGTTAATTCAACTCTAGCAGAATTTATATGAGTCCATTCTGCCCATAGTATGTATAAACTCTCTATGATGTGATTTAACATTTAACATTTTACTCTGTAGTGTTTGGAGCTGTTGCATAATAACCAGCACAAACAGCATTTTATAAAGCTCTGGAATCCAAGTGCACTTTTGCCTCTAATTATCTGCTAGGTGTTTAAATAAGCATGGAATAAATCTTCCTGGCACCTCCTCCGCCCCCAGGAAACACGGCTGGCAGAGAGACTCATCACCTCATTAGGCAGATGAGTGAGTGGGGTTGAGTCGCACAAGAGATGCCTGAACCGCCCGTGGGTGCGTAACCAGGGGCGATCCCACATTGATCCTATACCTAAAAAAATTACACATTACTTGAACTATAGTTGTACATAACGCTTGTCTTGTTCTAGAATGTTCTGCAGGGTTTCAGTGGTGCTGTTCTCACGATCAGCTACTCTAGTGAAAGTGTTCTGACTGGTGTGGTGTTCCGCTCTGTAATGTTCCGCAGGGTTCTGAAACACTTTCTGTTCTGGAATGTTCTGCAGGGCTCTGAAACATGTTTTGCTCTGGAATGTTCTACATGGTTCTGAAGGTGTTTTGCGCTGGAATGTTCTGCAGGGTTCTGAAGATGTTTTGCTCTGGAATGTTCCGCATGGTTCTGAAGGTGTTCTGCTCTGGAATGTTCCACAGGGTTCTGAAGGTGTTCTGCTCTGGAATGTTCTGCAGGGTTCTGAAGGTGTTTTGCTCTGGAATGTTCCGCAGGGCTCTGAAACACATTCTGTTCTGGAATGTTCTGTTCTGCAGGGTTCTGAAGATGTTTTGCTCTGGAATGTTCCGCATGGTTCTGAAGGTGTTCTGCTCTGGAATGTTCCACAGGGTTCTGAAGGTGTTTTGCTCTGGAATGTTCTGCAGGGTTCTGAAGGTGTTTTGCTCTGAAACACATTCTGTTCTGGAATGTTCTGTTCTGCAGGGTTCTGAAGGTGTTCTTGTCGCGCACGGCCCAGCGGATCCCCTACATGACCAGCTGCCGGGTGCTTCGCCTGCTGGTCGTCATCCTGCTGGTGGTGAGCTGGTTCCTGGTCGCCTGGACCCTGGCCGTCTGCCAGAACATGGGCCGGGACCTGTCCCCGATCACCGTGGGCGTGACCCAGGAGGGCCTGCAGTTCAGCCTCTGTCTGCTGGACCGCTGGGACTACATGATGGCCGTCGGTAAGCCACGCCCCCGCACACCTCCTCCAATCACAGTGAAGCATTTGGGAGATCTTAATTTAACTTTTTTTTTTTTGTCTTCAAGGCAGAAGCAGTTATTGGTCCTGTGAGTTTATTTTTTTTAATCTCCCATAATTCTTGGCGCAGTTGTGAGTGAAGCAGATGGTGAAACAGAATGGGCTGTTCCTGTTGGATGTGGGGGGGGGGGGGTTAAAGGGTTTGGGGGTGCTGGGGGGGGGTGCTTTTTAAATATAATTATGAAATAATAATGAAAACTGCCTGTCTATATTAGGACGGGAATACAGGGCATATTCAGGATGTGGCATTCAGTGTGTCTCTAAAAGGGGGGGGGGGGGTGAAGGAGAGAGAGAGGGAGTGCTGTAGAGAGAGATGGAGTGAGAAAGAATGTGACAGAAAATGGGGTGTGAGAGGAAGAGAGAAAGAAAGAAGAGAGACAGTAGAGAGACAGAGAGGGAGAGAGAAGGAGCAAGGAGTTGGTGAGAAAGAGAGGAAGAGAGACTGTGAGTGAGAGAAAGGGAAGGAGTGAGAGATGAAGAGAGAGGCCGAAAGACAGGGAGTGGGAGAGAAAGATGGAGCGGAAGAGAGAGATGGAGTGGGAGAGAAGGAGAGTGAGATAAAGACAGGAAGTGGGAGAGAGAGAGAAAGATGGAGTGGGAGAGAGGTGGAATGGGAGAGAAGGAGAGAGAGGGAGGGAGGGAGTCTGAGAGAAAGCTGGAATGGGAGAGAAGGAGAGAGACGGAGTGGGACAGAGAGGTGGAATGGGAGAGAAGGAGAGAGAAAGACAGAGTGGGAGAGAGGTGGAATGGGAGAGGAGGAGAGAGAGAGACAGGGAGTGGGAGAGAGAGGTGGAATGGGAAAGGAGGAGAGAGAGAGACAGGGAGTGGGAGAGAGGGAGGGAGGGAGTGAGAGAGAGGTGGGGTAGGAGAGGAGGAGAGAGAGAGACAGAGAGTGAGAGAGAGGGTGTGGGAGAGAGAGGTGGAGAGGAGGAGAGAGAGGGAGTGGGAGAGAGAGGTGGAGTGGGAGAGGAGGAGAGAGCATCTTCTCGGTTTGACAGGAGCAGTGATTCATTCTGACTAACACCCAGGGAGGGTGTGAGGGAGACTGCGGAGGGAAACTCAGTGGAAGTTTGCGGTGCTTTCCTGAGCAGAGTGTGACCTCAGGTGGGGGTGTGAGAGAGTCTCACACCGCACCCCCTCGCCTCCTCCCTTTTTAACCAGCCCTGGCAGCAGCTGTTCCTCCCAAAAATAGGCTTTGAGTTCAGCGTTCCGTCGATAATTCCGTTGCACTTGCTGCTCGTGTGACTTCACCTCGCTACATATTCCTGTTTCTGAAGTTTAGTGTGAAAATGAGACATGATGGGAGATTACCTTGATGGGAGATTACCTTGAGTTCCCCTTCCTGCTCTGGGGTGTGTATCTCTGCTACGTTGTGAGGACTGTTCCCCCCCCCCCCCCACACACAGCCGAGTTCCTCTTCCTGCTCTGGGGCGTGTATCTCTGCTACGCTGTGAGGACTGTGCCGTCGGCCTTCCACGAGCCGCGCTACCTGGCCGTCGCCATCTACAACGAGCTGGTCATCTCCGCGATATTCCACACCGTCAGGTGAGCAGGTCTCTGGGACTCCCCGCAGACAGAGCCCGGGGGGGGGGGGGCTCACCAGGTGAGCTCAATAGCTGAGTAAAATAACCAAGTTTTACTCAGCGCAGTTATCCAGCTAACTCAGTAATCCAGGGCCCTGTTTCACAAAGCTGGATAACTGAGTTAGCTAGATACCAACACTGAGAAAAACCCTGAACAGCCCTTTTTACTTCAGTCCATGTTCCAGATTTAGGATGGTTCTGGGGTTTACAGGTGTCCAGCAAACTCAATACTCCTGCTTGAAGAAATACCCCTCTCTAAGTGAATAATAATAATAATGATAATTATATTCATCATCATCATCATCATCATCATCATCATCATCATCATCATCATCATATTATTATTATTATTATCATTATTATTATTATTATTATTATTATTCCTGGCTTTTTTTGACATTCAGTTCTGCGATATGATGAAATGGTTGTTTGTCTGTACAAGTTACTTCAAACAGATAATCCACTCTTAAGTCTTCAGTGAAAGTAAAGTTAGTCAGGAGGTCAGATCTTAACCCCCCCCCCCCCCCAAAACAACAGGCCTCAGTGCTCTGTCCTTTCTCCAGTATAATACCAGCAATAACATGTCTCCCTTCCCTGCGTTAGTCAGCTAATGGTTAAAAAAATGCACTGCTCCCCCCCCCCGAGAAACAGCATAATTGGGATTTCTTCTGGTCGGAACAGTTGGGTAATGAGGCTTATCTCCCCCACGCATATTTTCACACACACCTGAGACGTGTTCGGGGAGTTGGGGTGGTAGTGTTTCGTGTTTTAGCTGTGAATTCGTCTGGCTGTGTTCTTTAAATAGAGTCTGAGAAGCTCCAAGGCTACGGATTTGGCGGCGATGCTCAAAAGCTTTTTTTCTTCCTCTTTTTTTCTTCCTCTTTTTTCTTTCTTTTTTGCAGCAGCAGAAGCATTTTATCATAGCCTACTTGCGGCGTGACAGTATTCCCCACAGGAAGGATTTCTGGCTCAGGAGCAGTAGTCTCCTGCTCCTACTTTTTTTTTTATTGTTGTGAAAATGTGAGCCTGTGAGCCTGCCTCTGGTTTTTTTGAATGTCACAAAAGCGGTAGACCGCCTGTACAGGGCCACGGACACACCTCCTGGGGCCGCTGCTGCTTAATCACATCACCGCCAACCGCTCCTCTCGGTACTAGATATTAGACCACCACGAAGTGCTCCTTTTCATGGTGCTAGATATTAGACCACCATGAAGCACTCCTTTTCATGGTACTAGATATTAGACCACCACGAAGTGCTCCTTTTCATGGTACTAGATATTAGACCACCATGAACTGCTCCGTTTCATGGTACTAGATATTAGACCACCATGAAGCACTCCTTTTCATGGTACTAGATATTAGACCACCATGAAGCACTCCTTTTCATGGTACTAGATATTAGACCACCATGAACTGCTCCTTTTCATGGTACTAGATATTAGACCACCATGAAGCACTCCTTTTCATGGTACTAGATATTAGACCACCATGAACTGCTCCTTTTCATGGTACTAGATATTAGACCACCATGAACCGCTCCTTTTCATTGTACTAGATAGAAGACAACCACGAACTGCTCCTTTTCATGGTACTAGATAGAAAGACCACCATGAAGCACTCCTTTTCATGGTATTAAATATTAGACCACCATGAAGCACTCCTTTTCATGGTACTAGATAGAAAGACCACCGTGAACTGTAGAGCCCTGAGGGATGGAGGGAGTGGAGCCGGAGGAGGGAAAAGGAAATGAAGCAGGGGATGAAGCAGGAGAGAGAATGAGAAAGTAAGTGATAGAAAGGGAGGTGAAGGAGAGAGGGAGTCAGCGCCCATGAGAGAGAGGGAAAGAGGGGGAGACAGAAAAGGGAAACGGGTAATGTTTTGATTGGAGCAGATTTGTTTTCCCTCATTAAAAAAAAACACTAAAGCATCTGGCCATTAATGTTCATTAAAAAGTAATTACAAGAGGAAAAAAAAGACGATATTAAGTTTTTATATACTGTAGATACAGCAGTTACCACCTCTGGTGGTCAGAGAGCTGTTATGTTTAAAAAATAAAACCCCAGTGACCTGCTCAATGCATGAGTGCAAAATAACTTCATAGTGAAAGAGTTGCAGGTAGGATGGTAGAAGGTAGACACCAGGTCTGTGTTGCTCCTTATGCACTCCAGGATACTGTATGACGTAATTCTCTGCTGTCCTGTCTTTGTTTACCATGCTTCCTGTAGCTCCCTGTAGGGCTGGTCTGGTGTTTTTCCATCATTATTAAATGAAGACAAAATCTGAAGGAGCGGCAGGATCCAACTCCTTCACTCCTTGATTATTTTGTGTTATTTTAATTTACAATTTCTTGTTAAAGCCTCTGCGGAGTTTTATTGTCAGCCTTTGCCCAGGCAGGGGTGGTGTGGAGAGGGGTGGGGGGTAGAGTGGGGTGTGGGGGAGGGGGCAGTTTTTCTTTTTGCCTGTAGGTAGTAAGATAGAGTCTCAGGTTGCTGAAATTGTCAGAAGTAATCTTGAGATCACAACATTATCTGGTCCTGGCTTCTTGCCAGCCGCTCACTCTGGTTGGCTCCATTGGTGGCGGTGATATACAGCAAACTAAAGTCCATTGTGTTCCGTCAAGTTTGATCTAATTGTGTTTTTCTTAAAAACGACTGCTTGCCACCGTTTTATTAAGTTTTTATTGACAATATTTTCACCCTAATCCATCCATTTTCTGGCTGCTCTACCTACATTGATTGATGGCCTCGGCTCTACTGTGATCCATTTAATGTATCGTGAACATGTCAACCGCGTAAGTTTTTCAGGACGAAAGCATCCATCAAACAAATAATTAAATAATGCGTATCCTCGCCATAAATTATAAGTCTTCTAAATCTAAATTGATTTTTGTTGGATTAATGACGACACGTCTTCCCTCTCCATTAACCAAAAGGCTCAGCTTAATGTGAAACTCACTGAAAAATGAAAAGACGTGTCGTCCTGTCAGCCATTTTAATGACCCTGAGGTGGAGGGGCATCTCTTCAGTATCTATGGCAACCCAGGACTATGGGGGCATCTGTGAGAGTGCTGTTTTACTGCTAGTGGCATCACCGCCTCACCGTCCGTCTCTGTTTGGACGTTTTCACTGAATTTACGGCATCAGCACTGCGTTAAATACGTCGCCTCTCTGGTGTGTGTGCGCTGTGTTGTATCGTTGGCTATAATCATATTTTATCGGCTGATACCAGCTATCCTGGCCGATTTAAGCTATTTAGACTATTATCGGCCATAATATGATACAACCTCTTTATTACTGTGCATTTAACGTGGCGGTAAGGGTTGTGTTTGACCACTCTGTGCTGATTGGCTGCTCCTAACGTGGCAGTAAGGGTTGTTATTTGACTGCTCGCTGCTGATTGGCTGCTCCTAACGTGGTGATAAGGGTTGTGTTTGACTGCTCGTTGCTGATTGGCTGCTCTCCCACCCCAAGGTTCACTCTGGCTCCTGCCCTGCACCCTGATTGGATGCTCATGCTGATCTTCGGCCACACCCACCTGACGGTCACCGTCACTCTGGGGCTCCTGCTCATTCCCAAGGTAAATAATAACAAAAATACCAATAACAATAATAATAATAATAATAATAATAATAATAATAGTAAAACCGTTTTGTCCGTGGTTGGGACACAGTTAATCCAAATGCTGTAAAAAAATATATGTATATATATTAATAATAATAATTTTTAAAAAAATAATAATAATAATAAGAGTAATAATAATAGTAATAATAATAATAATAGTAATAGTAATAATAGTAATAATAATAATAATAACAACAACAATAATAATATGTTCTGCAGTTCTTGTTCACGGCGACGCACACACGTGATGACATCGCCACGGAGGCCTACGAAGACGAGCTGGACATGGGCCGGTCCGGGTCCTACCTGAACAGCAGCATAACGTCCGCCTGGAGCGAGCACAGTCTGGACCCCGAGGACATCCGGGTGGGTGCTGATCGCGTCCCCATCCCCTGTTAGTGCGAGGCTCTTCAGCTAGTGCGTGGCCTGCTGTGAACTTACTCTTGGCCACTTTAAATTGTCGAGAAGGACAAAAAAAAGCATTTATATTTCAAATGCCATTTAGATACTGGTAATACATAGTCATGTACATGGGGAGACAGTGTAGTATAACAGGTAAAGAGCTGGTCTTGCAACCTAAAGGTCATAGATTTGATTCCCAGGTACAGCACTGCCGTTGTACCTTTGAGCAAGGTACTGGAGACATAACCAAAACAAACCCAATGACAAAACTAAAACGCACAGTCGTAGGAAAGAAGGAATCTTGCTCGGTATTGTATTGGTGACAGTCATCAGTTCTTTAAAAATCTTTCAATTCAATAACCTTGGGTGTGCATTCCTTAATTTTGCATACAGCTGACAGGTTTTGCACAGTCCTCGCTAAATAAACAGACAAATAAAATAAATGCTGTCAAAATTCTGATTTTGGCCTGTTGTGTTTGCGACCCTTCCCCCCCCCCCCAAAAGGAGGAGCTGAAGAAGCTGTACTCCCAGCTGGAGATCTACAAGCGCAAGAAGATGCTGGCCAACAACCCCCACCTGCAGAAGAAGCGGAGCTCCAAGAAGGGCCTGGGGCGGTCTCTCATGCGCCGGATCACAGAGATCCCCGAAACGGTGAGCCGGCAGTGCGGCCGGGACGACAAGGGGGACCACCACCACCACCAGGGGGAGCACGGCCCCACCCGAAACAGCATCTGCACCCTGCGCAGAAACCCCTTCGACCCGTCCCACGCCTCCAAGCACAAGGTCTTCTCCCTGCACAAGTCCCACAGCAGCTACGACCACCACGTGCTCGACCAGGGCGAGGCCGAGGGCAAGGTGGCCGCCGAGGGCAAGATGGCCGCCGCCGGGAGGGCGGAGGCCTCCGACGCCGCCGCGGCGAGCTCTCTGCCGGACGCCCCGGCGGGGGGGCAGAGGAAGGGGGGCGGCGGGGGCGAGGAGAAGGCCTCGGAGGGGGCGTCGGCGGAGTCCGTGCCCCTGGTGTGCAAGTCGGCCAGCGCCCACAACCTGACCGCCGAGAAGAAGCCTGTGCACCTGCGCACCTCGGTGCTGCAGAAGTCCCTCAGCGTCATCGCCAGCGCCCGGGAGAAGACCCTGGGCCTCACGGGCCGCATCCACGGGGGCGGGGAGGACGGCAAGAGGGGCCACCACCACCCCCGGGGCGGGAAGGGGCGGCCCGAGGCCGGCGGGAAGCCCGAGCAGGAGCGGGAGCCGGAGCAGGAGCGGGAGCAGCGCTACCCCAAAATGAGCGTGAGCCAGTCAGTGGAGTACAAGCGGACGGCGGCGAAGGCGGGCATCATGAGGCAGCAGGTGAGCGGCAGCCAGCCCTCCATCTGCTCCGAGCCGGGCCGCGCCAAGGACCTGTACGACCTGTCCGAGGTGTGCCCCTGGGAGGCCGAGGACCCGCCCCCCACGCCGCCGCCGCCGTCCGACGGGAGGGCGCAGAAGCACGTGTCCATCGCCCCCGCCGAGACCACCGTGGTCCACGGGAGCGCGCTCAGGGGCCGGGGGGCGCCGCCCAAACAGAGGGGCCCCGACCACCAGCGTCCGGCCGGGGAGCGGCTCGCCGTCTGCCACTGGGAGGAGGAAGAGGAGGAGGAGGAGGAGGGGGGCGAGCCTCAGGCGGCCCGTAACCTTGGCGACAGGACGCCGCAGAGGCCCGAGATGCGCCTTTGGGGCGCCGGGGGGGACCCCCCGTCGGCGGGACGGGAGGCGGGGCTGTCCCCCGACCGGAGCAGGCGGAAGAAGAGCGTGACCCCCACCGAGGGGGGCAAGGAGAAGGTCCTGCACTCAGACCACTCCCAATCCACCGGCAGCCTGCTGCACCCCCCCGGCCTGCGCGCGGACATCTGCCCCTGGGACTACGACACCCCGCCCTCCTCCCCCAGCACCCCCCGGGCCAGGGACTCCGCCCACTCCAAGAAGAAGGGCGGGGCTTCTGCCAAGACCTCTTCGGAGAAGGAGAGGGAGAAGGAGAGGGGGAAGGACAAGGATGAGGGGAGGCGCAGGTCCAAGAGCAAGGAGAAGGGCTCCTCCGGCAGGTCCTCGGAGAAACGCCGCGTCAGCCAGTCCAAGATGGCCGACGGCTGCCCCTGCGACGGAGTGGGCGGAGCCGAGCGGCGGAAGAGCTCCGGGGGCGAGCCGGGGGCGGGCCACGGCAGGCTGGCCGAAATCTGCCCCAGGGGGGATCTACAGGGCGTGGCCGAGGGCAAGAGCGCCTCGGCGGCCAATCGGAGCTCGCCGGGGCTGAAGGCAGCGGCGGTGCCGGCCAACGCTAAAATGGCGGACGTTTGTCCGTGGGACTTCGATGACAAAATGTTGGGGAAAAATGCATGACACTTCATCAGATGATTCGGTTTTCACCACATACATTTTTATATAAACGTGGTACGAAATCCCTAAAAATATGTAAGGTAACTGATATTAAAACTTCAATGTTACTTGTTGGAAAAGAAAAGAAGACACACGTTTTGCACAAGTTGCCTTTTTTCTTTAATCTTTAATCTTTCCCCTGCGATCTGAAGAAAACCAAGAAGCTGAATCATCGTGAAATAAGCATTCCAGATTCCTACTGAGGATTTAGCGAAATTGAGAAGGCTGGTCGTTATTAAAAAAACAATTATGCAACTCTTAGTCACTTTATCTACAGCGAGGGGATATATCAACAGATTTGTCGAGTGTAGTGCACACACATCTGGCACATTTTTTTTAAATCTAGTTTTGTTTTTAGACTCTACTCTACATTGCCACACATAGGAGTCAGTCACACACACAAGGCGGACCGTGTGGTTCTGTGTGCGGTGCTGGTGTGCAGTTCTGTGTGTGGTACTGTGTGCGGTGCCAGTGTGCGGTTCTGTGTGCGGTACTGTGTGTGGTTCTGTGTGCGGGGCCAGTGTGCGGTACTGTGTGTGGTTCTGTGTGCGGGGCCAGTGTGCGGTACTGTGTGTGGTTCTGTGTGCGGTGCCGGTGTGCGGTACTGTGTGCAGTTCTGTGTGCAGTGCTGTGTGTGGTGCCAGTGTGTGGTTCTGTGTGCGGTACTGTGTGCGGTGCCAGTGTGCGGTACTGTGTGCGGTGCCAGTGTGCGGTTCTGTGTGCGGCACTGTGTGCGGTACTGTGTGTGGTTCTGTGTGCGGTGCCGGTGTGCGGTACTGTGTGTGGTTCTGTGTGCGGTACTGTGTGCGGTGCCAGTGTGCGGTACTGTGTGTGGTTCTGTGTGCGGTACTGTGTGCGGTTCTGTCTGCGGTACTGTGTGCGGTGCCAGTGTGCGGTACTGTGTGCGGTGCCAGTGTGCGGTTCTGTGTGCGGCACTGTGTGCGGTACTGTGTGCGGTTCTGTGTGCGGTACTGTGTGCAGTGCCAGTGTGCGGTGCCGTTCGTGCGCTAGCCAGATGGGAAGATTAGCGGATGCCTTAACGCGGCGGTCTCTATGGATACGAACACCGCACGGCGCATCACGGAGGCCGAACGGGCGTCTCCTGAATAAACAAAAAAAGAGACGGCGAGCGAACGCGGCGCTTCCTGTTCCTGTTCCAGAGCACGCAGGGAGGAGCGGGCGGAGTTCAGAATTCCCAAAAATAAAACGACGACAGGAAAAATAAATAAATAAATAAATAAATAAATAGATTGAGGTGAAGAAAGCGGTTGGCTGCGCTGCGGCTCTCAGACGATGATAGCGAGGGTCGGCCGGATCCCGTCGTTCCGGGATTCCTCACCATTCCTCTCACGTTCTGCACATCTTTGCATGTTTCTGGAGTTAAAAAAAAAAAAAAAAAAAAAAAAATTTAAGAAATTCTTGGGAGATCTGGGGCGGGGGCAGGTAGGGAGATGGGGGAGGGGGGGGGGTCCTTTCTTATCAATGCACTTTGATGGTTTCATCTGACGGGTGTGCGGTGTGAAATCGGTCGGTACTTTAATGCAGCTTTGCTTCTCCCAGCCCTGGTCCTGGAGCAACCCCGTGCGTGCTGAGGTTTCACTGCGGCCGACGTCCAGATTATTAGGTTACTGAAATACGCTCATTCCATAATTATGTGCTCAAACAGACCAGCGCATTAGTGCTCCTTTGGCTCGTTACCGTTCTCTTTGTTCTAGAACCCTTCGTTTTTCCCACACAGAGTTAGACTTCAGCGACCAGGTGTCCACTCCTAATTAAGCATTAAGGACTCAGCTGTGGGGCCGTCGATGGGTTTGATCAATACGAGATGCACCTGCTTCCAGGAGGAACGATCTGCCACCTGCACATTGCAGCACACCACGAAAGCATCCATTGTCTGAGAAATCGATCCAGCCGAGTCCTCTTCGGGAGTGTTCAGTCTTTGTTAAACGGGTATCTGTCTCTGGCACAACGTGCCGTTAAGAGAGGTCCGTCCCCCCTCGTTAGACATTAATCGCCTGTAATTAAAGGCAATTATTAGCTATTGATCGTTGAGGGATTGCAATTAAGGCTTGGAGAGACACCAGCGTTCACAGGGGCGCTCTTGGGCCAGGGCTGAGGGCCGCTGCTTTTTTACGAGCAAGAATGTTGCCAAAGGATTGGTCACACCTGTGGAGGTGAGACACCATTGCTGATCTCTTTCTTTCTTTCTTTCTTTCTACAGAAAGACGCGTTCTGCTGTTCAGTATCCAACAGTCAGAACTCGTTTTTTAAAAATATGTTTACATGTTTACATGGCATACACACGTATAAATATTTACATATAACATGAACAGACTCATGTCAGTACATTCATGTGTGTGTGCAAACACAGCCAGTCTTTGACTAGTAGGACGCATTTGACATTTTTACCGTTTGTTTTTCTTTGCATCCAAAACAAAAAAGCTATTTTCCGTGACGGCTTCTCTTTTTTTGAGGGACAAGGAATTAATAGTACAATCAAAATGCCAAATTTCCATTTGTCCTCTCAAAATTAATGTTCACGTCTCGTTTTTCTAGTGTAATAGTGGTGTCAGTTATTCATTCAACGACATTTCCCAAGACACACTGGATTATGCCTCAGCTTTCCATTAATAAAACAATCAGTAGTCATAGAGCTTAGTGAAAATAATGGGATACGTATACGCTTGTAGACTTCATGTGTATAAAAAAACAATGCTGTGTCAGAGTGCGCAATTTCTTTCACTTTTGGCTTTGAAAGGCATTCACCAGTGATGTGCTTATATATTAATATGATGCTGGGGAAATGAAATGTGTGGTTTTTTTTATTTATTCCACCAAACTAATGAACTTACTGCCTAAAAATCTTTAGAAATGACATCCATTCAGATGCGATGAATCAGCATATTCCTTTATTCCTTTAATAGTGTTGCAAATATTTGGTACCCAGTATCATATTACATATATGGAATATCAGCATGAGATCCCCAATTTATTTACAGAAAGACAAAATGACCACAAGATCTATTTATTTTTAAGGACAAGGTACCATTATGAAAATGCAATAAATCACGTATAAATATATATGAGGTCAAGTTTATAGTTTATATGTCAAAAACTGTGTCTTATATTGAAAATGTATGTTTTACAATATATGCCACAATATATACATTGAACTAAAATGCATGAAGGTGACAGCATAGTTGGGTTCTAAAACTGTTGTCTGGTCATTTGTCCATATACTCAAAACCCAAGGCCCATGTATATTCTCTCAGCCAATAAAAACAGTTTCTGCCAGCTGCCCAAGGCCCTTACATATTCTCCCAGCCAATCAAAACAGTTCCTGCCAGCTGCCCAAGGCCCTTATATAATCTGTCAGCCAATCAAAACAGTTCCTGCCAGCTGCCCACGGCCCTTACATATTCTCCCAGCCAATCAAAACAGTTCCTGCCAGCTGCCCAAGGCCCTTACATATGGTCCCAGCCAATCAAAACAGTCCCTGCCAGCTGCCCAAGGCCCTTATATAATCTGCCAGCCAATCAAAACAGTCCCTGCCAGCTGCCCAAGGCCCTTATATATGCTCCTAGCCAATAGAAACGGGCCTGCTGGTGGCTAGCAGCCCCAGCATACTGCGGACGGAATCCTCGGAGGTCTGCTGGTCGCGCGCGTGAGGTGAAGTCATTGAAAAACGGGAACGCAAATCGGCAAATTGTCCCGCCGCCCGCAGGTTGCCGTGGCGCCGGTTAGCGGAAACGGCCGGTGGTCTGGGAGCTGGAACTGACGGCGGTCCAATAGGAAGCCGTTTGCCGGGGAATCCCGCCTTCTGTGTGTACAGGCCCTGGAAGGGAAAAAAAAAACAATTAATCCCTAATGATTTCAATTTCGCTTTATCACTTTAATGCACAAAAATGCTGATGGCACCGTGTTGTAATAATTAATTATCATTGGGCCCAGGGAGACCATAGATAATTTCCCAACACACACCCACTCACACACACACACACACACACACACACACATACACACACAGAAACGCACACACACATGCACACACACGCACACACACACAAACACACACACAAACGCGCACGCACCCACACACATACACAAACGCGCACACACCCACACATACGCATGACATATTTTTTTCTAACTTTTTTTTTTTGGAAAAACAGAAAGATGAACAGGCCTTTGACTTATATACAGTAAAACAATGAATCCAAAGAGACTGTTTAAACTTTCACTCGGCACAAATCAAAGACGAATTTCGGTTATCCTTTGTCTATGAAATATTCAAATGATATTATATATAAACCTACTCATAAATATTTTTAAGATCACCATACCAGCATTCATAACACGTGATTGTTTCGTATTCTTTTTAGTGGTTTTGGTAGTCATCACTTCCATAAATGGATTCTAACCCATTTGTTTTAATACTATACAGTTTTGCATGACATTATTGAAGAAAATATCCATGTTCTAATAACAGATATTCTGTAGTGTGTGAGAGCCCAAGGGCCTTGTTCAGTTATGATTGTCTCTTCTGTTATGAATGCCTGGGCCACTTCTGACATGGTCTGTCTGTCGAGGGTTTAGTGTGCATGAAGAATCATAACTCACCCCCCTTTTGGTGTGACTGAGGGAGTGAGATCACCAGGCTCTCCGTTCACCATTACAGCCGAGCCGCTCAGTCTGGGCCCGGTGCTGAGTGATGTTCGATCCCCCTGTGTGTGTGGCACAGCTACATGGTCAATGTCACCTAATCAGAGGCCTAGACTGCTATTACCCCCAGCTGCAGCTCAACCCCTGGGTGTCACACCCGTGTGTAGTGTAGTCTGGCTGCGATTGGCCAGTGAGCACGCTGTTCTCACCAATGGCCATTCACTGTCCACAAGCAACCTGGTCACATGGTATGGCGACTTCCGTGATGTGTACATTGCTGGGTTCACCGTTTAGTTCTGTTTTTCACGGTTAATAGTTTCCTTGACTAGCTCCCGTGTTCAACAGAGTCACTGCAACAACTCTTGAAAATGTAGCCAATACAGTGTCTGCTCTTTCTTGATAATAAATCACTCCGTCTTAATAATCTCCCATTTTGACAGTATTGTGCTCTGATGGTAAACAATAATCTCAAACGCCTCACAGGGAGCGATGCACCGTTAAATGCGAAGCTGTTTCGCCTGAACTATCCGATATCAAATTTACATCGGCTTGGGGAGATGGTGTGCGGATTCTGAGAGACACTAATTTAGATTAACATTGTTGTTTTTGTTTTTTTGGTTGCTTTTTTTTTGTGCCACTGAATTTTAAGGTCTTTGAACGCACCCTGGGGCTTCCTCTACATTTGCCGTTTGGAATCTTTCCCTTGGCAGTGTTCCGTTTGTGTGTTTACCCCTTTTATTTTGGGCTGATTTCATTAACTATGTGGCCCAAATGAAGAACAACGTTCATGCTGTAACTCGGTAGTAATATTGCTCTGGTGGCTTCTTTGCATGACATTAATTAATAGGTCTGATTGTCTCACTGCCCCCCCCCCCCCCCCCCCAGAAAACCTTGATCTTGGACTGTTAACGGTGTGTGTGGTGAGTGAAGCTGTTCCTTACCCAGTGTGTAACGTGCTTGTTATAACGATGTTCTATGACAAGCCACTGCATCCGCGTGGAGGTATTTGGTAGATTTATATATTTGTGTTATATTTGTGATAGCATGTAAATAAAAACACCACCTCTGCAATAAACATTTGTATGAAACTCAACACTTCTGTGAAACTCAGTCATTTTCACTGTGGTTTTACATACACACACACGCACACACACACAGATGTATGTATATTCATATTCTCGGTCGCCTGAGGAAGAGTTGCTCTTCTGTTTTTCCTTGCCTATCACACTAATGCACGAACATCACGGTCATCAAATGTGTGCTTTCGACCACAGTTTCTGTTTGCATTTACTGATGTCTTTCCCATAGATCTAACTGCAGATGTCACTTTACTCACTGCTTACCATGAGGAGGAGAGAGCTTGGAAAGAAGCACGTCAGGGTAGGTTATAAATGTCATTATAGGAAAGCCCAGGTCAAGCTTCTTTCTGTCGTCATTGCTGCCTGTGACAGACAGTGCAGAGTCAGTTCAGACTCGCAAAGCAGGGGTGTCCCAAATCTACTGCCCCTTAATTGGAAAGGGAAATCCCAAAACAAAAACTGCTTTGGGTATTTCATGGCACGCTAAGCTAGGTGGTGGCGCAGGTGGACACACGTGCGCATACGACCCGACATTCCTCGTGTTTTCACAACCCGATTAATAACAACGTATTGTGTCCAGCTCCAGGTATTACAACAGCAGAAATAATCAGTCTTTGTGCCATCCTAAATATATATGTCTGACAGGAATGCCCACCTGCGCGCAGTGCAATCAAATTGGGCTCCTCCTGTTTTTTAAACTGGTCTTTGTGCCTTGGACTTATCTATCGAAATTAACAGTATGATCAAAACCGTAGGCTTAGGCTACATTAGGGCAGCACCACCAGTCATTTCGCTGGGAAACATTTGTGGTTACCCTGCACCTGAATGCGAAGGTGAGTAAAACATTCACTTTAATTGGTAGATTTTCCTCCCGGCACAAAGACGTTTGTTTTGGTCAGCTGTGCATACGCAAAGACCGTAACGGCCGGACAGCACCAAACCCCAGGCAAACACTTAAATTCTGCGCGATCTCAATTCACTCGTTAACTTCGCGTCTCTGAACCAGTCACTGCGCGTGCGATTACATCGCGCGGTTTGGCGGATGAGCCGGTTGGCCGGATCGTACGCGTGAGCTTGAGGCGGGATCCTGTGCGGGTTTTCCGACTCTCCCGTGCGCCGGTGGGCAAACGCTGACTAAGCCAGTTGAGTGGGAATACCCCATGTTCACTGAGGTTATGCAACACATTTCATTCTAAAAAAAGAGGCATCTAGTTCTAACCCAACACAGCCTCTCGTCCTACTCGGAGGATCATTATTGCCTCGGAGCGGCTGTGCTGGCTACTGTGTAACGCACCGCACTGGCTACCGTTTGGTTTTATGGTTTGTCTCGTCATGAACGAGAGGTGTAAGACACCTGCTAACAGGAAACACCGTTGTATAAACACGTACAAAATGTAAAGCAAAAATAAAAAACAATGACAAAAACAATCTTTAATTTAAAAATAATAATGATTATGGCTGGAAATATAACGCTCCACTGTTAAGATTATTTAATTAATGGGCAAATGTCCATCGCTTGATCATTTGTAGCTCTATGCTAATACATTAGCTCTCTCTTTGTATTAGCGCTGTGCATGTACCGAATCAAACAAAGCGCTCGAGCTAATTTGCATACCAATAGCGCCTCAATCCTGACTCATCCCGACGAAAGAGGACATTAGCATTTCAATTGGTGCCAGTTCTGCTGCAGTGACCAGTGCTGTAGGCCTGCATTAATTCCTTAATATTTATCTATTCATATCTATCCGCGGCATTTATCCAGCGCACACAAATTCATTTCTAATCCAGGCAAAGGCAGACCTGCGGACGGTACGTGTATTATCGTCGGAAAGCAGTAGCTGTCAAGCCAAAAACAATCTCTGAAATAATCAAAGGACTGCTGCATGTCAATATCGTTTACTACTGAGAGTTATGGTCCTCAGAAACTATTATTATTATTATTATTATTATTATTATTATCATTGTCGTTATCATTATTATTATTTATAATTGGGAAAAACCTTACCCACTTGAATATTCATTCAGTCATTGTGATTTGTAAATTAAACGGTGACACTTGCTTGGCATGTGGATGTGGGCAGTAGTTAACCATAGGGCAGTGACCCAGACAGCAAGTGACTCGGGGCCAGATGTGCACTGAGTCCGGCCAGACAGTGCTGACTTCGGGCCAGAATCGGCCCAGATCAGGCCCGGATCGGGCCCGGATCAGGCCCAGAATCGGCCCGGATCAGGCCCCGAGTTGCGTGCTGTCTGGGGAGCTTGATGCAAATACTGGGCAGCAGTGAGGAATGCAGTTCTTTCCTCCGACCTGATACTTTTCCACAAAAAGTCAAAGAAGATGAATTATTATCCCAGTTATTCTCTCTCTCTCTCTCTCTCTCTCTCTCTCTCTCTCTATCTCTCCTTTTTTCATTAAACAATAAGAAAGCCATTTCTCAGTGTGTGAAAATGTAGGCCAACGTGTCTTTTGTCCCTTTAACAAAGTGTTCCCACAAATCCATTCACCAGACAAGGCTGTTAGAGCAAGAAAACTACTTTCCAATAACAGTAGGCTGACTAAAGCCTATCGCTGTTCTTTTAAAAAGTTGTTTCAAGGACAATTCATTCTCTCAAGAACACGAAGTGACCAGTTTATGCATAAGATATGTATTTTTTGACTATTACTGTGGTTCTAGTTTAGTTTTTGTTTCTGTTAAGGACGGCATGCAATACGAGCATTTGTTTTGTGTGAAACACTGCCCTCATGTGGAAAAATGTAATAAACCACAGCATCGCCTAGTCACATAAAATCTATCTATTAAGGCTCTAGATTCCCACTTGAGGCTCTAGATTCTCACTTAAGGCTCTAGATTCCCACTAAAGGCTCTAAATACCCACTTTACTTTGATCCAAAAGCACATAAGTGTAACAATGAAATAGAGACTATCGCACGCACACCAGTCCCACACACACCAGTCCGATGCTTATGAAAGAGGGAAGGTGCCGTCAGTACGGGACAGTGCGTACAGACCAAAAAAATACACCAGGGCTCTTCCGAGAGAGGACACCCAAAGTAGACACTGGAGCACTCATACAAAATAAAGCACCTTTATTTCGGTAAGACTGACGCTTTGACATGGCGTCTACCTCCCCCTTCGTCCAGTTTGCCGGTTGAATGTGACGTAGGCGCGAAGTCAAAAGGTCCAGTCTTATTTAAATAGACGTTGCTGCCTTGGGTAGTCTCTCAGAAGTGGCAGGTACGTGTTCTGTCTGTATACACATGAGTGTCAGTTTCCACTGCGTTAGCACATTCAGGAGAACCTCCTGAGAGCCCCACAGCTCTTAAAAGGAGGAAGAGACACAGGACCGCTCGGTGTCAGTGCGATGTGATTCAGACCTTTCGCCCCTGAAATATCTGAACATGACTCAGAAGCCGGCCCTGGCAAAAAGACATTTTTGGTGACTGTCATATGGAAACATAACTATTTCCAGAATCTTCCAGGTGACTGGATCCCAGATTCTTTAGAAGTGCACCTGCACAAAACAAACACTCAAAGGTGTTTCTGATTTGGTATGACAGACTGCCCTCTTGGAACAACTATAAAATGTTTACTTTTCAGTCCCAAGGGCACTGGAAGCGGTTAGTCACTTGGAGTGGTCTGCCAACCCACCAAAGACGATTCAAAATGTTACTGCATTAAGTAGGTCCCGTGTGCCATTACAGTAGCCAGCAGAGTAAAGGGAAATCTAATTTACTGAACTTGCTTTGCTGCAGTGAGCTCACGTTTAATTGCTCATACCCTGGCTGTATCAACCCACTACAGTCCACAGCTCCCAGCTCCCAGCGCCCATAATCTTTATCAAACATCAGCATTCATTAAGGGCCTCTTCCTCCCAAAGGATTCTCCGTTTCCAATACATACCAACGGAGGTGTGGTATCCTATTTTAAAGAAGCAACATGAAGCAGTGATTTTTCTCTGTCTGGCAGATTCAAATATTTACATTACCTTACAGGCACTTATCTAGACGCTCCTATCCAGAGCGACTTACACAACATTTTACACAGTATTTACATTGCATCCATTTACACAGCTGGATGTATATACTGAAGCAATGCAGGTTAAGTACCTTGCTCAAGGGTACAACAGCAGAGTCCGGGAATCAAACCTCCTTACCCATTATAGTACACTGCCTCCCCTGTAAAATCAAGGGAAAAATTTCTGATTAAACTATTTACTACGGATACTGTGAGCCATACGAACAGAAATATGAGTTTCAGTCCAAACATGATTATGCCTGTGGTAAAACATCTTGGATTAAGGTATGGAAGCAAAGCTGTTGCACAACAATGTGGGGTTTCTGAAATGTGTTGTGTAACTAAAAGGAGAAAAAACGACACCGCAAAAAAAAACACCCCATAAAAAACAATGGAAAGACTGGCCACAATGTTGGCAGTGATTAACCACTCAAAGGAGGGAAAACATTGCAAACATTTAACTATAAAAATACAGCTTTTTTATTTACTGTGTATATTATTTCTTTCTTTACAAGTACCATTTTTCCTTTCGGAAATAACTAGCAGTGTTGGGTTTGGCGAAAGTGCGTCACACTGTCCAGACAACTGGGAGATGACATAATGAGATGGGCTGAATGGCCTGTTCACCATCGTCACAGATTCCAGTGTTCCTGTGTGTTATTTCAAAGATGGCTCATCAAGTCCGTATTCTCTACAATTTCTGGGCATTACTGCAGTCTCTGCTCCGTGTTTATGCCCTTTGAAAATACACCCTCTGTAGACCGGCTCACCCGTTGCCTCTGTGTCCTCTATCTCAGATCAGTATTATTTACAAAAGACTGTCACAGGACTTCAATTCCCATCGCAAATTTTCAGCTGCTGTGTTCTGATAGACGAGGGGCGTTATATGCGACGTGAAACAGAAATTAAAGTAAAGCAGTAGATTTACTTCCTTAGTTCTGTAGGCCAAACAAACAGTGACTGGACAGGACAGACGCAAAAATGTCACGATAACATGAACGCCCCGTGAGTTTTGTGTTCAGCGTTCGATGTGGATAGCTGACTGCTCGTTTGAGTAGTCACGGGAGGGGCCTGTTTCCGAAATGCTATTAAATTCCTGATCTCATTTCGTTATTTATTTATTTATTTGCATAACAAACTACACAAAGCACGTACTTAAGCATTCAGCACTTTAGCATGTCAAAGCGATGTGTGTAAGTGAGTGTGAAGAGTGGTTAAGGTAAGGACAGGAAAGTGAGGTTTAATAAAACAGAAAAGTGGGTGGAGCTACCCTGTGCTTCTTTCTGATTGGTTCAGGCAGGTCAGTGATTGATGGCCTCACTCTCTTTCCGTTCAGAGTGATGCCCATGTTGAGGTCATGTGACTCATGAAAATTCCTGCTTGGGAATTATAGATGTTAAGTGTTTTTCCAAGACTTTGTTTTTTCCATCAAAGAGACATTGCCTGAGCCTGACCCTGTCAGTTACTTACTCATTCTTTTGTGTTTGCAATAACGGATTATTATAATGCTGCGCTTTCTGGAGCCTTCGTTTGATGCAGTTTGCAGGTGCTTTTAACGTAGATGTCCTTTCCTGTTCAATATACAGTGGGTCGTGATTTTGAGTAATCTCTGTATTTTTATTTATTCTACGTTTATCTTTTCTTTTTCGGTTCATGGTTAACAATTTACAACACTCACCAGCCCAAGCTTTGAAAAAACAAAGGTACAAACTACAAAAGTTGAACACCGTGTACAAATAATGGAGAGAAAAATAACAAACAAACAAACAGCAGTTCAAATACAGAGTAAATCTGAGCAACGCCAGAGATAAGGATGATTGTTTATTCAATCAAGGAGGAAGCGACACTTTAGACCACACAGCAGTCCTGTTCCTCTACAGATTAGTTTAGTGTTATCAGGTGGACATTTTTCACTCACGATAAGAGCGTATGCTACACGCCTGAATGTAAATTCTTTTACCTCTCTCTTTCTTTCTCTCTCTCTCCCCCCTCCCTCCCCCCCTCTCTCTCTCCCTCAATCTCTCTCATTCGCTTTCTCTCTCTCGCCTCCCTCCCTCTCGCTCTCTCTCATTCTCTTTCTCTCTCTCACCCCCCTCCCTCCCTCTCTTTCTCTCTCTCTCGCTGTCTCTCTCTTTCTCCCTCTCTCTCTCCCCCCTCCCTCTCTCTCTCTCTCTATCTCTCTCTCTCGCTGTCTCTCTCTCTCAGATGACATTAAATGTGGTGAACTCATGATTCCATCAGTAAGAGTACGCTCTCTCTCTCTTTCCCAGCTAAAGCTACTGGGAAGAGGCTTGGGGGGGGGGGGGGGGAAACTAGGGGAGGGAGGGTGGCAGGGATGGGGAGGGGGGCAGCTGATGGCTCAAAGCTGAAAGCACCACTTATCAGTGGGCTGGAGCTATTCTATTTGGGGGGGGGACAACAATGACAGCTTTATCCCCTACAACCAGGCCAGAACAAATGAAACCATGGAGTCATTCCCTTCTCTCTCTCTCTCTCTGTAAATATTTAATATATGCATCGTGATTATGTTCCTTTTTCAGCAGTGGCTCTAATTGTAAAATACACGGCGGCGCCAGGTCTGCTAACTTACTCTGTGCTGCAGAAGAAAGGCAACAACTTCGAAATGAAAACATACTCTGCTGTTCCTCCTTCAGAACATTTCCACTCCTAGCTGTGATTTCTATTATGTCAATTCTCCCCCCCAACCCCCCCCCCACCCCCCACCCCTTCCGACAAGTTTTTGTTTCTGTGAAGTTTCCCCTTGCCGAATTTCAAGGCTGAGAACGCAAAACATTGTTATTACCTGCAGCAGAGTGACATTATTTTTCAAGCTGCCAAAACACAGGCTGCGAGACTGCACCTTGGCAACGAGACAGAAAGGAACGGACCGTTCGTCACGTAAAGTGGTAGCTAACGGCAGACACCAAGTTCAGCTCAATACGGGTAATTGCTCGGGTTTTAAATTAGCTACGCTGTTCCAGTTTTTTCCCCTTTTATCTATCTGCTAGAGTTTGCTACTTTATGGTTTCACTGCATCAGCTCGTTAGTTTCAGATAAAGTACGAGGTAGACTTGTTCGGTGTGAGACCACCGCCAAAATCAGTGTTCCTTTGCTGACTCAAGAGCTAACAGTTGCTATTTTATATCATGTTATTCCCGCCCATAAAACGAAAAACAGTGCTGATGACGACAATACAAATCACACACACCTTCTATTTCAGAACTCATATTTTCATATGAGGGAAAATGTTACAGGGATGTAATGTTACACAAAAAACAATTAAATATTTGAATGGCCATTTAAATGAAATACATTATTTAAATACATTATTATTATTATTATTATTATTATTATTATTATTATTATTAGTAGTAGTAGTAGTAGTAGTAGTAGCAGTAGTAGTAGTAGTGGTGCATTATATAAAGTAACATGTATGTTTGTAGTATTATGATATTATAAAGTGATTGAAGAATAAGATGAAAGAACGGACTCCACCCCGCTTATAAAAATATTCACCGGATCAGTCTCTTCCGCTTACCGGCTGCGGTGACGTTACAGCTGCAGTACAGGGCGGGGCTGCGTCCGGGGCCTCGCCTCCTGGAGTAGAGGACACAGCAGCAGCAGCACTGACCGGCAGCCGCGGTGACAGACCAGCATCACAAAAATGGGAAACGTCCAAGTGGGTAACATATATTTCCTTCGAGTTTTTGTTTGCGTAACGCGCAAGTTCGCTGTATAGCTGTAGTTGTGGGAGAGAAATTTGTGAATGGGGGGGATGACGTTGTCAGGTGCATCCTTAATAAACGCAATTCATGATGTAGCCTATAGCTGGTTGATGCACTGCGTGAAAATACGACGTACTTAAAACTAAGGCACAAAAGTAACGAGACAATGGCACGAAACGTTCGCTAGAATGTTTATTATAAACGCCAAACAAAAAATGTGCAACGTACGCAGTGCAACGGTTACTTAAGAGTTGAGGGCTTAGCTCGCCAAACGGGCATGCAGTTTCAATGGTGCACTGTAACCTACAATTATAAAATAAAACTTCTAAATGATAATATTACAGAGTTTGTCCTGGTTACTAGCTTTAAAGTTTTCCCCTTATGGTTTCCTCATTGGTACGGCTTGCTTTCCATGTTTACGACATATTTCTACGAATCTGTTTCTTTTTAAATGGAGTTAAATGCCTTCTACGTGCTACACGATTTGGAAGTCGCGTGGCGATTTACACGTCAGCATCTTTTCGCGTGACTCTGTCTCCGGAGGAGGCGGCCACTCCCTCGTGGGATGCATTACAGAATCTCTTTAAGCTCCGCGTCGTCAATGAGGCTGCTTTTGTCGGCGGCCGAGAAGTGGGTGGCTGGTTGGCTGGCTTTGCGGGAGCGATAGGCTGCGGCTAGCTCACTGCGCAGTTTCAAAACTCGGCCTGCCAATGAGTCACCGAGGCGCCCCCGCCCTGTCCGCGAGCCCTCGAGCGCACGCCCTTGTTGTCCAAAAAAAAAAAATAAGAGAGAGAGAGATGCTTGTAACATGAGGAGCGGGGCCTTCTGTAATTGTCAGATTGTTTACACATGTACTCGCGTGTCCATGTATTAAATGAGCATTAATCATAATGACACGAACGCTGTTTCAGAGCATTTTAGGGTGAGAGACAGAATATGTATTTTTTCTAGCTTTTGCTTCCGGTGATTGGCCTACTGGCTTGTGACTCAGCAAAGTAGGGGGAAAATATGTGTTATGGAATATTGTATATATATTCTGGTCTGGCTTAGTTGGAGTACAGTCCATATTCGGGAAGGGCTATGGGTAATATATTTTTAATGTGCTATTTGAAGTTGTGGACAATGGTTCGGATCAAATAGTAAATACTTGTGTCTGCACTTTTTCCAGCCTACAGTTGTGCCCTACGAAGATTTCGATGTTGTGGCCGACATCAAGGCCATCCGTCAAGCCTGCAAGGGCTTGGGTAAGTTCACCCGCCTCTCTTCGCTGTGCCCGCCCCATGTCGACCGCGACGGGCACCGCCATCGTGCAGCTAAAAGCCCGGCGGTGAAGGTCACCGGATAATAGCTTGAAGGTCACAGCTCAGACCGGAGTTTGATTGTCCTTTTTAATTGCGGGATCCTTCTCTCGAAGCGTTGGAAAAATTAATTTTGGCAAACCGGATTACCAATAAGAGAGGGTAAAGTGCACACCCCGTATTTTGCAGTTAAGCCTTAATGCTGATTGGATGTTGATCAGTTCCAGAATACGTTCGACTCCGCATGAATTTCATCAACATTGCGCCTCTCAGATCCTCACTGCATTTTTTTTAGCGAAGGAGGAAAACTTGCCTCAAACGACACCAGCATGTGGGTGGGTGATGCGCGACGGCCATTTTGTGCCCAGATTCTCACCCCACACTGGTTCGTGTGTTACAATGATGTACGTGTAAACAGCCCTGATTTCTTATGTTCACATTACACGCGAAAAACAAAATGTTTTAATGGCAGTTTTATAGCTCAGGAGGTAAGAGCGGGTGTCTGGCAGTAGGAGGGTTGCCGGTTCGATCCTTGGGACGTGTCGAAGTGTCCCTGAGCAAGACACCTATCCCCCAATTTCTCCCAATGAGCTTGGTACCTTGCATGGCAGCCTTTCACCATTGGTGTGTGTGTGTGTGTGTGTGTGTGTGAATGGGTGAATGAGAGGCATCAATTGTAAAGCGCTTTGGATAAAAGTGCTATATAAATGCAGTCCATTTACCAGATCTTTTCTGTCTTGCAGGGACGGATGAAGAAGCCATAATTAACATCTTAGCGAATCGCTGTTCAGCTCAGCGTCTAGAGATCAAGCAGGCGTATTTCGAGAAGTATGATGATGTGGGTAATTTTTATATATTTCTTCCTTATTGCTAAATCTGAAGCGAATACTTGTTTTTAGATCCATGTGCTGCAGCAGCAGGGTAAGGTGGTGCGGTGGGTAGCACCGCCAGAAGGTGCTGAGTTCGAATCCCAAACCAGGGCCTTTCGATGTGGAGCTGACATGTTCTCCCCATGTCCATGTGGGTTAGGCTAATTGGAGACCCTAAATTGCCCATAGGTAAGAGTGTGTGTGTGAATGTGTGTATGCCCTGCGACGGATTGGCGACCTGTCCAAGGTGTAGCCCTGCCTCTCACCCAATGCACAATGGGATTGACTGCGACTGTGTGGGATGATTGTTGCATTGTGTATGACTAGGCGTCCCAAACTGAGAGAGCGAGAAAGAGATTGTGAATGTAGGATGACAGAGGAATACAGGAGACTCATTCTCTGCACTGATTGGATAATGAAGGAGTACAGAAGTCTCATTCTCTGTGCTGATTGGATGACAGTAGGATGATGGAGGAATACAGTCAGCTCATTGTCTCTGCTGATTGGATGATGGAGGAGTACAGGAGACTCCTTATCTGCAGTGATTGGATGATCGAGGAGTACAGGAGACTCGTTCTCTGTGCTGATTGGATGATGGAGGAGTACAGGAGACTCATTCTCTGTGCTGATTGGATGATTGAGGTGTACAGTATGCTCATTCTGTGTGCTGATTGGATGATGGAGGGGTACAGCAGACTCATTCTGTGTGCTGATTGGATAGCAGGAGCTGGAGGAGGTGCTGAAGAAGGAGCTGACGGGCAGCTTTGAGAACGCCGTCATCGCCATGCTGGACCCTCTGCACGTCTTCATGGCCAAGGAGCTGAGGAAGGCTATGAAAGGAGCTGGGACCGATGAGGACGTCCTGGTGGAGATCCTGTGCACCAGCTCCAATCAGGTCTGCCGCTGCCTCCTCACCGTCCAATCAGGTCTGCTGCTTCCTCCTCATAGTCCAATCAGAGGAAATGGCAAAAAGAAAAGAAACAACAACTTTGTACCAAGAGAACTTGGTACAAGAGAGCAAATTAGGGTTTTATGCACTGCCAAAATAGTTAATTGGTGTAAGGCGAAAGACCTATGCGCTTGAAACATTGTCCTTAATTGCAAAATAACACAAAACATTTTGGGAACTGCAGCAATGAGTGCAATTTGTCCTTTCTGTTAAATGTGATCAGATTTCACGTACACCACATGGTGAAATGAATGGAAGGTTGAACAGGAGGAACACTGTTATGGAATATGGACTGTAAATTACATGTTAGAGATTCAGTCGTATTTTACTGAAGTACATTTTGATTGTTTTCACTTGTTGTCTCTTGAGTTGAATGCCCTTGGATGCATTACCTTTATTGTTATAAATGTCTTTATGTTCTTCCAACAGGATATTTTAAATTATCAAGAAGCTTATGCCCAGGGTAAGTATACTCTGACCATAAAAGTTCACCATCCACTCATGAAATACCCTCATCATCCCCTTCATAATGTCTTAGCATCATCTATAATTTTGTAGTCATCTGACGTTCTAGTAAGTTCCTCAACAATGAAACATTTACCACATCTAAGCTATACAAGCTTACACAGAGTCTCTGTGTCTCTTTCTCTCTATCCCTCTCCCTCCCTCTCTGTCTTCTCCCCCTCTCTCTTTCTTTCTCTCTCCCTGTCTCCCTCCCTCTCCCTCCCCCTCTCTCTCTACCTTTCTCTCCCTCCCACTCTCTCTGTCTCTCTCTATGTCTCTCAATCTCTTCCCCCCTCACTCTCTCTCTCTCCCCTCCCCCTCTCTTTCCATCTCTCTCTCCCACTCCCTCTCTGCCCCCCCTCCGTATCCCTCTCAGTGCATGAGAGAGATCTGGAGGCAGACATTGAAGGAGACACCAGTGGGGACGTGAGGAACCTGATGGTCGCCCTCCTGCAGGTGAACCTCACCGTTCTCACCCTATCCAACCTATTTCAGCCTGTTTCAGCCTGTATCCAACCTGTTTCAGCCTGTTTCAGGCTGTTTGTTGTTTCAGCCTGTATCCAACCTGTTTCAGCCTGTTTCAGGCTGTTTGTTGTTTCAGCCTGTTTCAGCCCATTAGGTGTTTCAGCCTGTTTGCTGTTTCAGTCTGTTTTAGCCTGTTTGCTAATTCAGCCTGTTAGCATTATCTACTTTCACACGCTCAGTATGACTTCATCGCGCCTACCGCCTTCCTTCCTTCTCCATCCTCTCCCAGGGCCCGGCCCTGCATTCTTTTCTGACAGGAAACACACATTGTTATAACTGTTGAAAAAAAAGAGAGAATGAAGTGCAGACTTTCTGTTTGTTTCCTCCCCAACAGGCCAATCGGGATGAAACCTACGAGGTGGATGAGGAGCTGGCAGAACAAGACGCCGCGTCTCTGATTGAGGCAAGAGATCCATCCATTATCTATACCTGCTTATCCTGAGCAGGGACCATCCATTATCTATACCCTCTTATCCTGAGCAGGGACCATCCATTATCTATATCCGCTTATCCTGGGCAGGGTTCATCCATTATCTGTACCCGCTTATCCTGGTCAGGGTCCATCCATTATCTATTTCCGTTTATCCTGGACAGGGTCCATCCATTGTCTATAACTGCTTATCCTGGGCAGGGCCCATCCATTATCTATACCCCACTTATCATTGGCAGGGTCCATCCATTATCTATACCCACTTATCCTGGGCAGGGTTCATCCATTATTTATACCGGCTTATCCTGGTCAGGGTCCATCCATTATCTATACCCGCTTATCCTGGGCAGGGTCCATCCATTATCTATACCTGCTTATCCTGGTCAGGGTCCATCTATTATCTATATCTGCGTATCCTCGGCAGGGTCCATCCATTATCCATACCCACTTATCCTGGGCAGGGCCCATCCACTATCTATACTGGCTTATCCTGGGCAGGGTCCATCCATTATCTATATACGCTTATCCTCAGCAGGGTCCATCCATTATCTATACCTGCTTATCCTGGGTTTCTGTCCTGTTCAGGCTGGTGAGGGCCGCTTTGGCACCGATGAATCGACCTTCACTTACATCCTCACGCACAGGAACTACCTGCAGCTGCAGGCGACTTTCAAGGTCTACGAGTCGGTATGTTCTTGCACTCCTTACAGTTATTACTCTATCAATTTATATTTAGCGGGATATTTACATTGTGTGAGGAAGTGGTCTTGTAACCAAAAGGTCACATGTTTGATTTCTGGATAGGACACTTCTAGTTGCTCTGGAATTGAACCTGTGAGCTTTAGGTTACTAGCCCAGTTCCTTACCCATAATACTTACCCAGTTACTTACCCATTATCCTTCCCCCCATCTCCATACTGTAGCTATCTGGGACAGAGATCTTGGATGCCATTGACAGTGAAGCGACCGGGACCCTGAAGGACTGCTACATCACTCTGGGTCGGTGTCAGTGAGTCGTAAACGTCTTCCAGAGGAGATTAGCTCGTCTGCTCTGTCTCATACCGTTGGCCAGCCGCCAAGCTGCAGATACCGGATGTGTAAAAGCTCTCAGGGTTTTATAGGGACATTACAGAGACAGGGACTGGGGGATGTTGTGGCAGCGGGATGCTGGTATTTTAGGGGAACGGCCCAGCCCGGGTATTGTGGATGCTGTACGGACAGTATGATGGGATGTGTATGGAGATAGTACAGCACAGGTACGCAGCTTGTGAACATTACAGGTGCAGCTCATAGGAGCATCACAGGTACAAGGATTGGGAATGTCACAGAGACAGGGGAGGTGGGGAAGGGTGTAGGGCTGTTATGGGAACAGGAAATGGGTACAGATAAGAGGGACATTGTACCTAAAACACACCCAAGCCTTCACTCTCTCCATAGTGTGTGAGGACATTATAGGAATACAGATGGGGCTCTTAATGGGGCAGGGTTTTGGGGTAATCTGTGGGTACAGGGATTTGAGAAGCTTTGGGGACAGAAATTGGGGGTGTTATGGGGACAGTGTGTAAAGACTGGTACATTTTTGGAAATTATGGGTACAGGGCATTAGAAAATCACAGGAACAGCTTATTGGAGCGTTATGGGCACTGTGTTGGGGAAAGGGTACAGGGGTTTACCTGCTTTTTTGGGCACCCCCACAGTGAGGTGCGCAAAGAACCCGCAGCTGTACTTCGCCCGCCGTCTGAATGCTGCCATGAAGGGCGCGGGCACGGACGAGGACACCCTGATCCGCATCATCGTGGGCCGCTCTGAGGTACCCACAAACCCCCTGCACCTGACACACTCCCACTGTGGTACCCACAAACCCCCTGCACCTAACACGCTTCCACTGAGGTACCCACAAACCCCCTGCACCTGACACACTTCCACTGAAGTACCCATAAACCCCCTGCACCTGACACACTTCCACTGAGGTACCCACAAACCCCCTGCACCTGACACGTTCTCCCACACTGTGGTACCCATAAACCCCCTGCACCTGACACATTCTCCCACACTGTGGTACCCATAAACCCCTGCACCTGCTGCGTTTTCCCACGGAGGTACCCACAAACCCCCAACACCTGATGCATTCTCCCACACTGAGATACCCCTAAATGCCCAACACCTGACATATTCTCCCACACTGAATTACCCTCAAACCCCCTACACCTGACACGCTTCCACTGAGGTACCCACAAACCCCCTACACCTGACACACTTCCACTGTGGTACCCACAAACCCCCTGCACCTGACACGTTCTCTCACTGTGGTACCGACAAACTCCTTACATGTGACATTCTCCCACACTGTGGTACCCACAAACCCCCTACACGTGACATTCTCCCACACTGTGGTACCCAGAAACCCCCTACACGTGACATTCTCCCACACTGTGGTACCCACAAACCCCCTGCACCTGACACACTCCCACTGTGGTACCCACAAACTCCCTACACCTGACATTCTCCCACACTGTGGTACCCAGAAACCCCCTACACGTGACATTCTCCCACACTGTGGTACCCAGAAACCCCCTACACGTGACATTCTCCCACACTGTGGTACCCAGAAACCCCCTACACGTGACATTCTCCCACACTGTGGTACCCACAAACCCCCTGCACCTGACACACTCCCACTGTGGTACCCACAAACTCCCTACACGTGACATTCTCCCACACTGTGGTACCCACAAACCCCCTACACGTGACATTCTCCCACACTGTGGTACCCACAAACCCCCTACACGTGACATTCTCCCACACTGTGGTACCCACAAACCCCCTGCACCTGACACACTCCCACTGTGGTACCCACAAACTCCCTACACGTGACATTCTCCCACACTGTGGTACCCACAAACCCCCTACACGTGACATTCTCCCACACTGTGGTACCCACAAACCCCCTGCACCTGACACACTCCCACTGTGGTACCCACAAACTCCCTACACGTGACATTCTCCCACACTGTGGTACCCACAAACCCCCTACACGTGACATTCTCCCACACTGTGGTACCCACAAACCCCCTACACGTGACATTCTCCCACACTGTGGTACCCACAAACCCCCTGCACCTGACACACTCCCACTGTGGTACCCACAAACTCCCTACACGTGACATTCTCCCACACTGTGGTACCCACAAACCCCCTACAAGTGAAGCGATCTGCCTTGACTCCCCAGGTCATCACTGTAAAGGAGACTTGAGTTCTCTGTTGATCTACCAGGTTAACTAAACAAAACTGTAGGGCCCAGGCACCAATACACTAAAATGACCAAAGTTCATGAAATCGGGAGCAAAAAAATCAGCCTACACTTGGACTGGTATGGAAGACAGTCGTGATTTATTGTTAAATCCAAAGGGTTTCCGCATTTAGCTTTCATCACCTGGGGCTTGAGGTAGTGAGTGATACTTTTGCTTTTATGGTTCCCAGATTGACCTGGAGACGATCAAGGACATGTACCTGGAGAAATACGACGTTCCTCTGAAGGAAGCCCTCAGCTCCGAGTGCGGGGGAGACTTCAAACGGCTCCTCCTGGAGATCTTGCACTGAGATGCTGCGGCACAGCACCACCTACTGGCCAGGAATGGGTACTGCTGCAAGGATAGCCAAGTGAACTAACCCTCACTCACAAACACCACTGTCCTCAGAGAGAGCAATTCAGCCCAAGGAACCTTCCCCAGTAAAGGGATTATTTGACATGTATCTTAAAATTATTTTATTTATTTTTCATTTTTTTCATGAAAATTCCTACACAAACCTTCACATTTAAAAAAAAATTGAGTTGGGGAAGCTGGAATGTGTAGTACATTGTTTTGCTAGTTTAGCTTTTTATTTAGAATTTTTTTCTTAGTTTTCTTTATCAAAAAAAATTGTTGGGCCCCAGGCTGATACATCTAAAATCTGAGTAGACCCTTAGTCAGCCCTGTATCAAGTGAGGTTTTGGGTAAAATGTTCTCCCCCCCCTCCCAAAAAAAGTTTTTAAAAATTGTGGTCTTACGATCACAGAATAGGCAACTATTAGGGATGGGGAAAAATACTTAAGTATTTTTCTAAATGCCTTCCAAATAAAATAAATGTATGTATAAATTACAATCAAAATGGCGGACGTGCAGGTTGCATTGCAGATGGCCCAGGCATAACCCATACAGAACGGGTAGGAAACCTGTATAATATATGAAATACAAACACGCAGATACATCTTGCAGGTGTGTGTATTTGAAATCACTGCCCACTCTCTTGCTGATAGCTGAACTAGTCACCGTCGGGCGAGCTGAGGTTATACTGCCAGCGTTCAGTGCCACTGTTCACCTCCTGTAGCGTTAGCAATGCCTTAGGAAAAACATCTGTGTTCGATTCCTTCTGTCTGGTAATCGAGACAACTGAAGTGCCGGAAAGGTGGAGCCCCGTTTGGGGAACACCTTGCACCCCCCACCCCCCACCCCCCGACCCCCCACCCCCCCATGTGTGTTATCTCTCCGTGCAGCATACACCCCAGACTTTGTGGGTCACCTTGGGATGCAATCACTATCCATCCACTTGTCATTTTCTAAATGAAATCCAAACATTATACATTTTCAGTGTACTGACTGACAGTCCGTAAATGTAACTCTTATATGTCCAGTATGAACCCAGTATCTGCCTTGTCATGCATGCCCATTGCATCAGATATATCCCAATATTTGCTTCATGACTCCATATAGAAAGTTATATAAAAATAATAATAATATCCAGTGTATTAAACGTATTAACGTGTACTGTGTGATTGATGACTGGTACATATTTAAAGATAGTAAAGGGAATGGCAGAGCTTTCGTGAGATGGACAAATGAGGCAGGGAGATAAAACGTCTTTGTCTAAAAAACTAAACTAAGGTTTGAAGCTGCCGTGTCATTAAAACGAATTCATTCTTACTTTGTCCTGACGAGACAAACGACACTCGTGCATGTGCCTTCATCACAGCGGTCGATGCCTCTTTCTAAATTATGTCCTGGACTGGCATTATCAATCTGGCATAATCTTTGCATTACTTTTTCTGAATTTCAGCCAAAAAAATTGCTGGCTTCCTGTGTATCCTATTTAAGAGAGCATATACCGTAGAGATTAGTCTGGTAGAAGATGCTATATTCACATAGTCCAGTAGAAAATTAACATATACCAAATTCGGGACCACTCTTAACCTCAGTGTAGCCAAAGATGTATGGATAAATATTAATAAATTAAAAAATAATATTTAAAAATTTGTCTGCTGTGTTATTTGTTCTGTATTCAGTCGACTCTGAATGGAGGGAGAAAAACAACAGAGGAAGAAGACACCTGACCGTACATGTAATTTCCCTTCATCTCCAGCAGGTGGCGACAGAACACCAATATATCTTAGCATTTCCAATATAAACACATTTTAGTCGTTCGTTTTCCTGAACTTGTTTCCTCCAAGCTGCCAGAACTTCTGGATCTTCCTTTTTGTTAAGCACATAAAAAACATATGATTTGGTTGTCAGTTGTGAAGAAATAATATCAGGGGCCAATGCAATTTAGTCACCGTGCATTTCCCCATATCTGGCGATGTTTGAGCTGCTAATTTAGCAACTTTGTAGAATAGATACCATAACCTGAAGTCAGGTGGAGTTGGACCTGCCGAGCCTCAGGTGTGAAGCCCTCACAGCAGGTGGAATACCTGTGTGAGATAAGGCCAAACTCACCTGCACTGCTCTCCGACATGGGGCAGGTAAAGGATTCCGTGGGCTGAACAGGCACAATAGGTGACTCTAAACATCTCACCTGAGGGGCGAAAGAACACAAATATGAGCCACAAATTTTGGAAACATTACAAATTCATGCACAACATTGATTGCCCTCATTGGATCACTCAAACTGAGATCCTGCAATCATTCTGTTTGGCCACTTGGTGACACTGTTTGCTGGTTGCACAAAAAAGTAGACATCATAAATGTTTTACCTGATCAACCTTTCTCTGACCTGCTAGCCTCCTTACTCAGTTCTGTGAAATAACAGATTTACAAATGCATACAGAGCATATGTGAAATTGAGTTTTTTAAATGTTTTTGATTAAATCACTATTATATCTGGTTTATAACTAAATAGCATGCCATAGTTATACTTTAATAGAGAAGTGATGTGTGGACAGATTGGTCATGATTTTCACTCATTACCTTCCAGCAAGTGTAGATATATATACTTAATATGTTTTCCAAAGTGAAATTATCATGTGTCCTTTTATTTCTGATTGTTTTGGTTTTGGTAAAGTTAAAAAAATGCATGAGAATCTGCAGATAAGTGTTGTGTCAGTATCATGCGATATTTCTTTCTTAACTCTTGGATCCTCTTTGATTGGCTGCAGTGTTATTACATGCAGCAGACTTATCCCCATCACAGTGGGTGCTCTATAATTATAGCCATTGTTAAGTGTCTGTCACAATGTGCTGAGTCTTTGGCTCTGTGTATGAAGCTCATACTGTCTGTGTGTGTGTTTGCGTGTGTAGGTATGTGTGTGTGCATGCATATGTGTATGCGTACTTTTGCATGTGCGTGCATGTAGATGTGCGTGTTGCATGCGTTTGTGTGTGTGTGTGTGTGTGTGTGTGTGTGTGTGTGTGTGCACGCGTGTGTACTCCAGCTCTCTGTACCCTGGTAATAGTATTATAACAGTGTCTCTATAACACAGATCTTGAGCTTGGCCATTACAAATAGTGCGTGGGTGAGTGACTGAGTGAGTGAATGTGTGTGAGTGAGTGAGTGAGTGAGTGAGTGAGTGTATGTGTTAGTGAGTGTGTGAATGAGTGAATGTGTGTGAGTGAGTGAGTGTATGTGTTAGTGAATGTGTGAATGAGTAAATGTGTGTGAGTGAGTGAGAACTGTAAGGGTCATGGTCAAGTGTTAGAGCAAAATGTAAAGCACTGATTGTGAATCTATTAAAGATGTGTGTGTGTGTGTGTGTGTGTGTGTGTGTAACAGGTGCCATAGGCACCGCTAGCCGCGTGGTAGAGTTGGAAAATCGGGGTGGAAATCATGTGAGGGTCACAGAGAGTCGCGATTGGCTGGAGCACTTCTGGAGGGTGACTTAAGTAACCTCACTGCGTCTGCATTACTTTAGCGTCGGTCTTATTACGACTCTGTGGCGTTTCTGAGAAATTAAATGCTAGGGCTTGGGAGTGCACTCAGCGAAGTGCGTTCCCAGCCTCGCGCTTAGTGTTAGTCTTCCGTCGGTTACACATCCGCTGCTCACTGAGAGTCCTTGTCTTGGGAAAACAGAAGATCGCATTGTGTTGTCCCCTTGCCTCTTCTCCGCTGCTGCCAGCGGCCTGGGGGCTCTACCGTTCTTTCGGTAACACGACTCGGAACGACCGGTTACGTGTACGCGAAATAACAAGCGCTCGCGCACAGCAACAACCCGCAAGTCCGCAACGCCCTGCTGGGCGGAGCAGCAGGGTCGGGCAGTGGCCAACGTATCGCCCGTCTGCCAGCGTGACGACGGCTGGAGTTTAACAGCTGAGGCAACCGCAAATTCTGGCCGCGACGAGCCAGTCATTTGACCCCCTCTCCCCTGCAGCCCTTCCCCTTGTAATGACCAGTAGGCTACTGCCAACCCATTGTGTGGTTCTGGCCTTCAATCGCTGGCCCCTATTGGACGAGCAACATGTGTGAGATATTTGTACAATAGGCTGTCCTACGAAAGGGGTACGTCAGTATTAGAAACTCAGCATTCTTTCTCTGAGGGGGAACTGATATAAGGCAAGACCCCTTTTGAACAGTCTCAGTGTTTCCTGCCATACAGCGCAATGCCTGCTGTGAAGTTATGGCGGCCAATGTAGCTGCATTATGGCTGTTTTATCCAGAAGCACCCGTTTCATATCGGGACAACCCCAGACTATTGAAAAACCAAACGTGCAGTGCAATTATAAAATTATAGTAATAACTATTATTATTATTATTATTATTATTATTATTATTATTATTATTATTATTAGTAACAGTTTATAAAATACATGATCTTTAATGACCACAAACGTTTTCTTTACATCGACTATTTCAATAGAGATACCTGAATAACAGCGTTAGCTTTTGTAAACCAGCCGTGTGTGGGCCTAACGACGGTCATAAAGCAGATCGTACCATCTTTTCCATAACATGTAAGTATAGCTTTGTAGCACTCTGTGACACACGTTTGTAAGATGATTGCCTGTCCAGTCAGAGGCGCGTCCCGCCTGTGTTACTGGTCTGGGGTATGGATTTTAGGATGTGCATCTTGGCTGTTCGGGATGGGTGCTCGGCGGTGGGAAGAGTCGATATGCCATCAACGTTATCCGCAGAGGTGACGTCACCGGGCATTTCAGACTCCGCCGACAGTGCTGGAGGGGAGTGGAAAGCGAACGACAGAATCGCCGGTTATTATGGCTGCCAAACCGGAGAGGAAGTGATATCTTACCCAGAGGAAAAAGAGGGGGATTTTGACTGATCAAGAAAACCGACGTGGAGAAGCCGAAACGACACTCGACGCAGGGGGTTGAGCGCGTGCGGGCTCTCACGGGACGGTCATCTGCGCCAGGTTTATTATCGTGAGCTTTCACCCCGAAAGCTGCGAAGATGGCGGACCCGGCGGAGTGCACGATTAAAGTGATGTGCCGCTTCAGGCCCCTGAACAATTCTGAAGTGGCGAGAGGGGACAAGTACATCCCCAAATTTCAGGGTGAAGACAACGTCGTTGTAGGGGTAAGTTTGCAATCGGGTGATTTTTTTGCGCCCCTCCTTCCTCAAACGCTTCGCAAGGACTTCCCAGGCTAAGGTAGCTAATACATAGGCAAGGGCATTGCTGCTGTCCACCCTACCTACTGAACTCAATCACTCGCGTGCCCTGTGGCAGCTACCTGTTCCAAAACCAGCACTAACTGATCTGGCTAGTTAGTTTAGCAATCAAGCCAACAACCACTACGGTTAGATGTGTCATAATTAGAATGCAAGTTAATGCAGATAGCGAAGTGGTTTGGCTAACTGCCTTTTATATAGCACCAGTCATTTTAGCTGGAACCCGATTTGGGTATAGCATGGACGCAATACGTCCACAATACTGCAATATAATGCACATCTACAGCTATTTGCTGCGTCTGTGTTTGTGATCCAGCGTGTTAGGTGTTTTCCACAGCTGTTACCATGCATATGGTATGACACGAAAATATGAATTGTGCACCTCGTACTATGGTACAGATTTGTAGACTAGCTAATACAAAGTCTTTATAGATAAACAGATTGTTCTCTGCAACATCAGCGTTGCTGTCGGTACCACAGAACAGATGATGGTCGACTGGATGAAATGTGGCTAGCTAATCAGCTAGCGCAAGCTGGGTGGCTGGTCAGGTTTGTCAGCTGCTCGCTCCGGCCTAGAAAGCTACCGCCTCCCTCTCGTCTCGTATGCAAAACAAAGAGCAGCCGATTTATGGCCAGTAGCTGGTGAATAGCTAGATCTGCGAAAGTGGATTGCCGCACAATCGTGGCAGTGCACCCGCTCCATGCAAAAAATCATTTGACAACCCTTCCTGCCATGATTCACACTGAGTTCAGGTGGAGATATTAACATCGTTGGCCAACTAGCTACGATCCATTTGCACAGCCAACGTTAGGTTGTCAGCTGGAAGGCGTCGTTGAGCATTGACAGGTGTCTTCCAGGTTTCTGTGTATGACGTTGGTGAATTGCGTTCTTTTTACTGTCTTTGCGTTGTTGTGATTTAACAAAATGGTAGAGAAACGCTGACCAGTCTAACGTGGGATAGAACGGCTTGTCGGTCGTATGACATCATTTAGTTCTCCTGCCACGGATACGAAATCTGTCATGAAAATTACGGAACAGCAAGAAATGTGGCTCACCGACCACATGACTGCAGCCTCGCCCCTCATTAAAACATAGACATGTGGGGATATTTGTCTACGTGCACCTAGATTAAGTTATTACTGGATTTTATTATTTAGTAACGTTATGATTATATGCGTATTAATATATAACAATTAAAGCCGCCATTAATGGTTTGAAACGGGAAAACAGGACGAAAATAAGACTGTCTAACAACCATGTCCGCTTTTTGAGTGTGGGCGTGTCTCAGGACCGAAACGCAAGTGTCGTTTTTAAATCACTGGGCCTTTGATAACCTGCCGCCAGTCATTCTCAGAACCGTATTGGTTCCTGCTGTGGTTCCTACCAGAAAGAATGACGAGACCGCCGTGTAAGTGGCAACCGTTGAGCATCCTCAGTTTAAAAGTTATTCTGAGACTAAAAATAAATACATTTTAATCTCATTACATATTATATATAAATCTAAATGTTAAATTACTCTTTTTGAATCCCTTCACTGGAACTGAGGGGCCAAACCCAAACCATGAAAAACAACCCCAGGCCATTGTTCCTCCTCCAGCAGACTTAACAGTTGGCACTGTTTGGACCAGTACAGTTGGCACTATGCATTTGAGCACGCAGCGTTCTTTCGGCATTCTGCCAAACTCAGGTTCGTCCATCAGACTGCCGGATACTGAGGCATGATTCGTCACTCCAGAGAACACGTTTCCACGGCTCCAGAGTCCAATGGCGGTCTGCTTTATACACCGCTCCAGCCGACACCTGGTATTGCGCATGGTGATCTTAGGCTTGTGTGCGGATGCTGGGCCAGGGAAAACCCATTTCATGAAGCTCTTGACGAACAGTTCTCGTGCTGACGTTGTTTCCAGAGGTAGTTTGGAGCTCTGTAGTGAGCGTTGCAGCCGAGGACAGATGATTATTACGCGCTTCAGCACTCGGTGTTCCCGTTCTGTGAGCTTGTGTGGCCTACCGCTTCACTGCTGAGCTGTTGTTGCTCCTAAACGTTTCCACTTCACAATAACAGCGCTTGCAGTTGACTGGGGCAGGGCTAGCAGGTCAGACATTTTACAGACTGACTTGTTGGAAAGGTGGCATCCTATGACAGTGCCACGTTAAAAGTCACTGAGCTCTTCAGTACAACACATTCGGGTGCCAGTGTGTGTCAATGGAGATTGCATGGCTGTGTGCTGGATTTTATGCACCTGTTAGCAATGGGTGTGGCTGAAATAGCTGAAACCATTAATTATAAATCGTGTCCACATACTTTTGGAAATGTAGTGTAGCTTGGCATAAATGTTATTTCATACACAATTATATTTTGGGACGTTTTACCCGAATATGGTTGGGAAGTCTTATTTTTATGTGTATATTTTTTGCTGTATGTTGGAGTATCATACTTGGACTGCAGTTGAGATTTACAGCTGAAAAGTGAAGTGACATTTTTCCCTGAATACCAGGGTCTGGTGTGGGAGTTGTCATGACCGCAGTAAGGTTGGCAGTGACGTTAGCCTAGCTCGTGAAACGTGCTGTTTTTTTTTTTTTTTTTCGCTGAGGCTAGCAAAGCACGACTTTGCTTAGGTGGATGGCCCAAAACGTGGGTGTGCCCTGTGGATTAGTCTAACACCTCCCTTTATTAGACTTTACCAGCAGGAACTTGTCTTGAAATGTTTGTTTTTTTTTTGTTTTTTTTGAGGTTTTGATTTTTTTTGTATTACAACAAAAACATGCAGGATTGAATTTCTGTCAGCTCAGTTGACAGGGGCTTTATGCTAAATAGTCTGTAATCTCCTAGCATGTACTTTCATACGCCATTAAGACCAGTGACATTCCAAGGGTGTTCTTTTCATTCTTGTGTACACAGGAGGCTGGTGTGATTCCTTAATGATAGGCTGTAGTTTAGATCTGTGTGTTGCTTTATCCCTCACCAAAGCACACCATTAAATTCACCGTTAAAAAAGAATCCCTCCTACACCTGAAAATAAACTTTACCTTTTCTGGAATGCTGTTTTTTCAGTAGCGGGTGTGAAATGACCTCACGGCCGTGTTTATTAGATGCAAACCCACATCACCTCGTTTGTGTTCCTGTCAGAGGTGAAGATGTGGACTGGATGGGCCCTGTTGAAATTGTATTTCTGAAAGGGGTGGCCATTTTGTTGGTGGTGGGGGGGGGGGGGGGGGGGGGGGGGGGGGGGGGGGGACATGAATTGGCGTAAAGCCTAACCGTACATCACTCGAAACGTCACCGGACAGTTCTGTAATCGCTGCAGTTGGGTGTTTTCTCTCCTCCTCTCCCCTCCTCTAATGAAGTCTAACGTCAGCTCTCCCCTTTGATCGCCTCCTTTGTTGTTACCTTGGCTTGGCTGGGAGTCGGTGATGCCGAGGAATTTGGGCTGGAGGGCGCGATCATTGTCTGCACCCTCAACCGTTTCATGCAGAGGTATGGGTGTGGCCCTGCAGCCATGGCAACATAACCACCTCTGCACAGATCATGCTCCTTCATGGATTTTTCTGCCCGTCTGTTAAATCGATGCGTCGTTGCAGCTGCAGTTAGTTTGGAATTAGGCCCGTTCAGGTCCGGTGTTGAGTCGACTTTTGCGCAGCCTAATTTCATCCAGAATGCGGCGCGCATATTTTCACGTTCGTTTGTGCGTCTGCTATGAACTCTGCGTTCAGCGCGTACGCCGAAAATCGGACGAGTTGAGAAGGGCGAACTGCGAACATGCAGTTTGAGCAGAACGGGGATCGAGTTGCAGGGTTTTTCAATTGCATCTTACAGCCTGAAGAGTTAAATAGATGGAAATTGATTATATATTGTTTAAATGGTTCACATTACATTACGTTATATTACATTACAGGAGTTTAGCAGACGCTCTTATCCAGAGCGACTTACACAGCATTCTACACGGCATTTACACTGCATCCATTCATACAGCCGGATATACACTGAAGTTAAGTATCTTGCTGAAGGGTACAGCGGCAGGGCCCTGCCCAAGAATCGAACTTGTGACCTTCAGGTTACAAGACAAGCTCCTTACCCATTACGCTACACTGCCTCCCCCCACAGTACGCTGCTTTAACTGCAGGGGAAGTGATCTGTGAGCCGTTGCGGCTGCCTGGTGAGGTTTCAGGCTCCCTGAAAGAGAGGCCTGCAGTTCTCTTGGCGTTAAAAGGCCTCTTGGACGGCTGCCACGTTTGTTTGGGGCGCGTCCGCCACGGCGGACTCCCACGCCACCCGGATGATCAGTCCGTGTTTGCGCTCGATGACGCCTCGCGGAATGGGCCGCGTGTGTTTCTGCGTCCGCAGACATGACGTCACGTTGCATTGCGTTTATTTGGCAGACGCGTTTATCCGAAGCGACGTACAGTAAGCACCCGGCACTTTCTCTTACTCGTGTGGTGCACGTAAGGTTTTGTACAGGCCGGATTTTCAGTCGTTTACTTGAAACAATCGAGCCGTTTCTGCGCATGGTTTTATTTTGGCTGCTTGATTAGAGGGGCGTTAGCGTCCCGTTAATGGACTAGGTGCACCCACCCCCCCCCCCCCCCCCCCCCCATTGAAACAAATGGAGGAAATGCCGCTGGTTGTGCTGATAGCGCTCGCGCTGCTGATTGGGCAGTGACGGGTCTCTTCCTGAATTCAAAAGGGCGGTGGTTTTAATCAGGGCTCTTCTGCAGCCCTGTCAGTCTGCCCTCCGCAGGGACGGGGAGAGGAGGCGAGCCGTGCGGCCGAGAATCCGCCCAACGCGTTTACCGCTATTACGGAACTGTCCCGCGACGTTCAGAGTGATGTATGGGCTACGCCTCATGCTCCCAATTCACAGGTCTGCAGAGGAAAGGGATCAGCTGGTGCAGTGGTTCCCAATTCTGTACCGGCAGATCTAGCATCCTGCAGGTTTTCACTCCGACCCTAACCGAGCACACCTCGTTCGACTGCTAGAGCAGGGCTGCCCAACCCTGTTCCTGGAGATCTACCCTCCTGTAGGTTTTCACTCCAGCCCGAATTTGGCACACCTGATTCTACTAGTTAGCAGCTCAACAAGATCTGTAGCAGTTAAACGAGGTGCACAGTGTTGGGATCGGGGTGAAAACCGACAGGAAGATAGATATTCAGGAAACAGGTTTGATGACTTTCTCGGTTGAACCGAGCCAGCGTTCAGAGATCAGAGAGAGATGGCACCTGAGGTTTTGAGACGTGACAGTTGCAGTTTATGGTTTATGGCTTTCTTAACTGTCCTGCCCGAGGGTTTGCATTTTGTTTAGGGTTTGTCCTTAGGGTAAGGCTTTTTACCGGATGCAATTTCTGAAATCTTCAATCATTTTTAGGACCTGCACTGGGGAAACAAAGAAAATGTTTTAGTCAGCAAATTTGGGGAGAAAAAGGTCTGTTCAGCATTACAATTCCCAGAGAACAGAGAACTGTTCGTAAAGGAACACACCTCTGAGACAGGAGATCGTAAAGTCCATAAAGCAGACTGTGTATCGTACTGAACACCACGTGCGATCGCATAATGTCCTAATCTCCACGGCCTGTAAATTGTGGTTTCTGGACAGTTCTCCTTTAGATTCAAAACATTCAGTGTGTTCCTTCAGTGTTAGAAGATGAAATGCTTTTAAGACACACCCCCTCAGCCCCCATAAAGAAAATGTTCAATTTATATAACAGTTAGGCTATATTCTGCTGCAGTTGCACTGCACTGAACTTCATGGTTTTCTGGAGATTGCTCCAGTTTGGAGATGGAAGGTAACTTGAGTGAAGGAGCTCAGTTGGATGTGTCGAGCGTCCCCCAAACTGCTGGCCCACAAATCAGAGATTTGGTCCCCAACTGGAGGTTTGGGAACCACTGGGCTAGTTAACCACAAGGTGTGGTGGAGGTTGTGGTTCTCTACGAACACACAGTCTGTTTAGAGGTTTGGGAAGTGCCATACCCCCGCCCCTCTCCCCACCCCCTTTTAGTAGCATATACGCAAGTGCAGCCCAGTCTCCTATGCAGATGCACTTACAGGAAAAAGTATGGGTGGGGGTGGGGGGTGTTTCTTGGCACATAATGTGCTGGCAGGCTTAGAAATGGAGCAGTTACAGCAGTTGGTCAGAAAGGTAGGCCCGACGGTAGAATTATTCATGTGCCGCCATTACGGCTCCTGCCACACACACACTGAATGGAATTCTCTAATGTAGAATTATTCATGTGCCGCCATTACGGCTCCTGCTGCACACACACTAAATGGAGTTCTTTAATGTAAAATTATTCATGTGCCTCCATTATGGCTCCTGTTGCTCACACACTGAATGGAGTTCTCTAATGTAGAATTATTCATGTGCCTCCATTATGGCTCCTGTTGCTCACACACTGAATGGAGTTCTCTAATGTAGAATTATTCATGTGCCGCCATTATGGCTCCTGCCGCACACACACTGAATGGAGTTCTCTAATGTAGAATTATTCATGTGCCTCCATTATGGCTCCTGCCGCTCACACACTGAAAGGCTTTCCCACACAAAACGGCCTCCATTTCCATAACTGTAGCTGCTCTTTTGTTTTTGTCACTTTTGAATTTCGTCCTTTAAATGAAAACCACGCACACACACACACACACACACACACACGCACACAGAATGCTCTGCCTCATATTTTGGATATTCATGCTTCATGTTAAGCAGATTGGGGTTTTTACCTTAAGCTGTGCTATAAAAACCTCTTATTGAAACCACTGTAAGTGGTGCCAGCCTGACCATGTTTTGAACCACTTGGTTTGGTCTGTATTATCCAAATCAATAGAAGGAGATGGTCATTAATACTTTCTGCTGAGAACCACAATCAGGAGACTATGTAGCCCAGACAGATAACTATGTTTACTGTCAGGGAGCAGTGGTGAAATGAATATTTTTACCACGTTTTTTTTTAAATTTTTTTTAACACTGCTGGGTACGTGAAGTGATTCAGGTCAGGTAGCCCACTTTGCATAAGGGTACAACAGCAGTATCCCACCTGTGATCTGAGAGACACACAAGTCCAGCGTAATCACTGTGGGACGCTGCAGCTTGTGCCCGACACACACACAAGCAGCGCAGTGAAGACAGAGCCCTGGAGATGGAGGATAGGGCCTTGGTGCTGTTTGTGGAATTTGCCCCTGAAAGGCGTTGAATCATCAGCAGTAGTGCTTTCCCTGCAGTGGCCTGTTTCTGAGAGAGCGTAACGTCAGCTGGCGAAATAAAGGCAGACATTGAGTCCCTGTGATATTTTAGATCCCCTCCCTCCCTTACCCTTTGTTTATTTATTTTTTGTTTTTTTTAAAATAGTGTATTTATGGGTCATGTGCTTGTTTGTGGGCGCATCAGCTGAGGTACCTTGCGGTCGTAGTCGTCACGTTGAACACTGGGTCCGTTTCACGGGAGCGTTAGGTGTGTATTTAGAACCCCACCGCTGCGAGGACCCTCCAAACACCATCAGCACTTTGAAGTGTGTCTGTAGTCAAGGTGATAAGCTGAGTAAATGCCAGGAGCGGCTTAAAATAGTCTGAAAATTATGAGCCGTTTGCACGTGATGTCACTGCCCTGGCCCTCCGCCACCGTCTGGTGCAGTGGGCGATGGCCTGGCCAGATCTCGATGAGGTTCATCCTGGCTGGTGTTCTGGCTGTAGTTATGGTGTGTGTCTTATACCTTTCTATACCCTTCTATACCCTTTTTACCCTTCTATACAAATGTGTTTTTAGCTGTTGTGAGCTTTTGTCTGCTGGTTACCTTCCTGGTCATGGGTACAGGATCCGGTTTTTTTGTTGATATTGGTTGTTCTTTTAGTCATTTGAAAAAACATTTTTATAGGCTTCAGTGTTTCTGCAGACCTTTACGAATTAACTGAAGTTAAATATTGGCCTTGTAGCTCGCTGTCAATATCTGTGAGATTTAAAGAGAGATTTTGAAAGAAGAAATTGGCCCCTAGCATTGGACCAGGTTATACGATCTGCACCGGGATCTGAAATGTTTCTGGGATCTGAAATCCTGAATGTAGGCCTAATTGCTTTGGCCAAAGAAAAATCATAGAACAAATGTAAGTGGTTGTAGAATACATAAAGCTGAATGGTCATCGCTTATGGGCTGACAGATTTGGCTGATTGGGGGCTTAGCAGATGCAGTTCCAGCAGTTAACCAGTAATTTCCAATTGCCCCGGAGGTCTGTGATTTGAGTTAACAGGGGTGTAATATCTGAAATTTATGAAGCTGAACTTGAATCCCACGGAATGGGAGCCAGTAGGACACTGTTGCTGATAGGAAACTTGATTAAAATGGTGCCTCTCCTAATGGAGAATGAGCCACTGTGACATCACTTGACTGATTCACCAATAGGATGATTCTACAGTTTTTTTTTTTTTTTTTTTTAAACAGTCACCCTCTGTCATGATTGGTGCCAGAAGCTGTCATTAATTTTCAAAGTCTACTGCCCACGTCTGGAGCATGTTTGCTGACAGAATGCTGACTCAGTCTGTGCTACGTGGTTGTAGTCTGACACTCGTATGCCTGTATGAAGCCTTTGTTATTCAGGCTGTTTTTCGTCTTCTCTTATGAATGCTGGTATTCACGTGCAGGCGCTTATCTAGAGTGACGTACACAGCCTCTTGTGTGTGAGCATGTGCATAGCACCCGATTCCATTGCTGTTAAATGTCCTTTGCCCGCAAAAAAAAAGTTTTGTTTCTTTAATAGTCCGAGCTTCTATTACTTCACGGTTTCCCATCAGACTTAAGCGCACTCTGTGTAATGGCAGTCAGTGTAGATGGTGGCACTGCTGTGTGTTTGGCTGCCAGCAATAATTCAAAATGTGATGTGATTATCTTTATTATATAATTATTATAACATCATAAACATTAATATAATAATACAATAATTTTAAAAATGAAGCCCAGTGAACCTTTTGATTAAGTTCTAGTAAACCTGTTTATTGTGGGTTTATAAGAGAACGCCTGTGGTACATTGCTGATCTTGCACACATTAATTTTCATAGCGGGCTTCTGCTTTGTTGTGAGAATATTCTGTAATATTTCAGCGCTGTCCCGTTCTGTCTCTGACATGTTGCCCGGGCGACAGTGTGATTCGGATGAACACTAGCGGGGTTTTACAGGACCAGGGGCAGTAAAAGCTCAAAGGTTGCTGGCGTGATCAGCTGCAGGGACCTAAGAGACACACACACACACACACTCACACACACACACACACCGTGATCTCACACACACACACACCATGATCTCACACACGCACACACCGTGATCTCACACACACACACACACACACACACGCACACTGTGATCTTACACACACACACACACACACACACTGTGATCTCACACACACACGCACACACACACCGTGATCACACACGCATACACACATGCATACACACCATGATCTCACACATGCACACACACACACACACGCACACACCATGATCTCACACATGCACACACACACACACACGCACACACACACACACACACACTCCGCGATCTCACACATGCACACACACACCGTGATCTCACACACACACACACACACACACACACACACACACACACGCACACTGTGATCTCACACACACACACACACACACACACGCACACTGCGATCTCACACACACACACACACACACACACGCGAACACACACTGAGATCTCACACACACACACACACGCACACACACAGTCACTCACACACACACACACACACACACACACACTCACTCACACACGCACACACACACGCGCGCGCACACACGCACACACTCACACACGCACGCACACTCACACACTCACACTCGCACACACACACACACACTCACACACGCACGCACACTCACACACTCACACTCACACACACACACACTCACTCACACACACGCACACACACTCACTCACACACACGCACACACGCACACACTCGCGCGCGCGCGGGTGTCACGCGGCTGCTGTGATCAGTAGCTTCGCTGGGCGGTGGCTCCCTGTCTTATGACCGCCAGCCGGGTCAGGTGACGCGGCGGAGAACAGGCTGTTGGCTCAGAGCCTGTGGGGGGGGGGGGGGGGGGTGACGACCCACACTGTTCTGGGGTCAGTTCTGGGACCGCTCCCTTTTCTGCAGCTCAGATCAGAGTGTATTTGTGTTTCCTCTAAGCAGCCCCAAGGCTAAAAGCAGTGAGGAAGAACGGCCATGGTGGCTTATGGGAAGAGACCCGGGTCTGTATTCTGCTGGAAGAACCAGCGGATCTGAAAGGCCTGTGCGTCGGTGTGTCTGCGATTGTGGTGTGTATGTATGTGTGTGTGTGTCTGTGATTGTGGTGTGTGTGTGTGTGCGTTTGAGTGTGTGTGCATGGGGTGGTGGTAAGAGGAAATGGGCTGGTGTTACTGTAACCTCAGACCCATAGGAAAGTCTGTAATTATTCCAGCTCCTGCTGGGGGGGGGGGGAGAGGGGAGGGGGGAGGGGGGAGGAGCAGAGTCTACAGGGTTCTGGTGTGTTTTGGCATTTGTGCCAAAGTCACTGATTGGCTAAAGAGCCAAACAGCCTGTCTCCAAGGCCTGACTGGCTGAAAGGAAAACCAAAAAAAAAACTGCAGACACAGCGCCCCCTCCAGGACTGGAGTTAAACATGCACACACAGCGCCCCCTCCAGGACTGGAGTTAAACATGCAGACACAGCGCCCCCTCCAGGACTGGAGTTAAACATGCAGACACAGCGCCCCCTCCAGGACTGGAGTTAAACATGCAGACACAGCGCCCCCTCCAGGACTGGAGTTAAACATGCAGACACAGCGGCCCCCCAGGACTGGAGTTAAACCTCCACACACTACAGCCCTCCAGGATGCTATACAGTTAAAAATTATTTGGTTTGATTAGACAGTAGAGTGTTTGAGCTGTGTGAACTTCATGAACACGTCTTCTTCAGAGGGATGTCTTGTGATGAGAGACTTAAGCTTGGTGAAACCTTGGAACAGTTGAGCTAGGATATGCTATCGATTACTGAACAGATCCTGACCAACCATTGGAGAGCAAACTCGCCTGATTTGTTCAAACGGTTCCACGATTGGCCGCTCATAGTAGCCTCGCCCCTTAACGGGGGGTTCACTCTGCACTCCCATTGGTTGCCTTGCCCGCCACTCAGACTCAGACGTTCTCTGTGCTTGTCTCCTGCAGGGCAAGCCTTACATGTTTGACCGAGTGTTCCAGTCCAACACCTCCCAGGAGCAAGTGTACAACGCCTGTGCCCGTCAGATCGTCAAAGGTACGGTGAGATCGGTACAGCTGGACAGTTTCCCCACGGTCCGTACAGCCGGACGATTTCCCTGCGTTCGATGCAGCTGGACGGTTTCCCCGCTGTTCATACAGCTGGACGGTTTCCCCACTTTGGATCAGTTCCAGACCTGGGCCAAATACGTATTTCTTTTGGATTCAAATACTTTTCTACACTTTACTGATCTTGTCTGGTCTATTGGAACCAATTAAATACACTCAAGAAGTGCAAACCCCGCCTTCTGGGTCATATTGGCAGGCTCAATTACACCAGCCAAGATCAATAGAGCACAGAAAATTATTAGAATTTTTTTTTTTTTTAATTATTTCAAATGTGTATTTGACCCCGTTCTGATCAGTTCCTACGGTGCGGAGGGCCTCCACAGTGCATCTGAGGTGGCTGGAGGGGGGGGGGGGTGGGGACTGTTCCCTTGCCTAATACACACGTGTCTTTATTTCACGCAGATGTGCTCGAGGGGTATAACGGAACGATCTTCGCCTACGGACAGACGTCCTCTGGCAAAACGCACACAATGGAGGTAGGGCTGGATTTTAACACACCCTGTGGCCTTCTCTGTGCGTCTGCAAATGGCTGACCTGTCTCATTATGTGTGGCTACGGCAACCATTCAAAATGGCCGTTCTTCTGATGAGTGTGTTATTGAATTAATAAATGAAACGCACAGGATCTTGTGAGACTGACATGTCCTGTATTCTCATATTCTTGGTTTGATTGATCATCGTAAAGTGCTGGTAAAGACCTTGTTGATCTGGATTGCCTTATGTGAATTTGATTTTTTTTTTTAAAGGGTAACCTCCACGACACAGATTCAATGGGGATCATCCCGAGAATAGTCCAGGACATTTTTAACTATATTTATTCCATGGATGAGAACCTGGAGTTTCATATCAAGGTGTGTACACTTCTGGTGTTAGGAGGTGGTGTGTGTGAGTGTTTGTGTTTGTGTTTGTGAGAGTGTGTGTGTGTGTGTGTGAGAGAGAGAGAGTGTGTGAGTTTGTGTTGCTGTATGGTTCTGTATAATGAGAGAAATTATTATTCTTTTTTACAAACAGGTTTCATATTTTGAAATATACCTGGACAAAATTAGGGACCTTTTGGATGGTAAGTTACATAAAATCTTTTAGTTAACTGTGATTTCTATACAGCTGAATACCATTCAGTACTGTGAATTATTGTGCTGTACATATTCTGAGGGTTGGGTGGTGTATATGGTAGTGATTTTCTGTTTTTTATGGTCAGATCTTGATGTTTTAAGTAAAGTAATTTGTTGTTCTTCAGTGAAGTCCTAAACGCTGCCCATGTCTGTTAAATGTCTGGTTTTGGCAACACACAGCATGTGACTCCTTTCATTTCCAGTGTCAAAGACGAACCTCTCAGTGCATGAAGACAAGAACAGAGTCCCCTACGTGAAGGTGAGTCATCACACAGGCTCCGCCCCCCACCTCCAAATGCTGTCATGGTGACAAATATGCAAATTCATGCAAATGAGAACATTGGCAAGTGCAGTGAAGAGATTCAGCACCCAATCAGAGCTTCCCTGTTAGCTTTTGATGCAAGAGCATTTGGTCCCTGTTTGCTCTGAGCCTGCTACCCACTTAAGAGTTAACACGATTTCTGTGGCACGTCCTTGCTATACCTGTCTCTGATACAAGTAATGCTGCTCCAACACAGGTAAGACTAGAGTAGTCTAGATATCTCAACATCAGTGTGACCTGGTGTTAAAATGTCACTCGGTTCATATTTACAGATGAAACAGGAAGATTGGGCGGCAGTGTAATATAATGGGTAAGGGAACTGGTCTGGTAACCTAAAGGTCACAGGTCTGATCCCCGAGTGGGACACTGCTGTTGTACCCTTGAGCAAGATTGCTTCAGTATACATACAGCTGTATAAATGGATGCTCTGTAAAAGTTGTGTAAGTCGCTCTGGATAAGAGCGTCTGCTAAATGCCTGCAATGTAACGTGATGTAATGTTCTGTGGTCCGAGTCGTCTCTGTAGTCCCTTAGAAGTGCTTCTCAGGCTGTGCGTTGAGGGACACGCCCAGCTGACACGGCTGGGTTTCTGTTTGGTTTGTCTCTGACATGGTTGGGTTTCTGTTTGGTTTGTCTCTGACATGGTTGGGTTTCTGTCTGGTTTGTCTCTGACATGGTCGGGTTTCTGTTTGGTTTGTCTCTGACATGGTTGGGTTTCTGTTTGGTTTGTCTCTGACATGGTCGGGTTTCTGTTTGGTTTGTCTCTGACATGGTTGGGTTTCTGTCTGGTTTGTCTCTGTAACGGTTGGGTTTCTGTTTGGTTTGTCTCTGACACGGTCGGGGTTCTGTTTGGTTTGTCTCTGACATGGTCGGGTTTCTGTCTGGTTTGTCTCTGACATGGTCGGGTTTCTGTTTGGTTTGTCTCTGACATGGTTGGGTTTCTGTCTGGTTTGTCTCTGTAACGGTTGGGTTTCTGTTTGGTTTGTCTCTGACACGGTCGGGGTTCTGTTTGGTTTGTCTCTGACATGGTCGGGTTTCTGTCTGGTTTGTCTCTGACATGGTCGGGTTTCTGTTTGGTTTGTCTCTGACATGGTTGGGTTTCTGTTTGGTTTGTCTCTGTAATGGTTGGGTTTCTGTTTGGTTTGTCTCTGACATGGTCGGGTTTCTGTCTGGTTTGTCTCTGACATGGTTGGGTTTCTGTTTGGTTTGTCTCTGTAATGGTCGGGTTTCTGTTTGGTTTGTCTCTGACATGGTTGGGTTTCTGTCTGGTTTGTCTCTGTAACGGTTGGGTTTCTGTTTGGTCTGTCTGTCCGTCTCACTGCCGCAGGGCTGCACCGAGCGCTTTGTCTGCAGTCCGGAGGAGGTCATGGACACCATCGACGAGGGAAAATCGAACCGCCATGTCGCCGTGACGAGTAAGCTCCCCCACCCCCCCTTGCCTCGCCCCACCGCTGAGCCACCCGAATGTCTGACTCCTCTTTCAGCAGACAGCTCATCATCTTCAGCCCTGACAAACTGCAGGCCCATTCAATTACACACCCGATAGGGCCCATCACCGTGACCTCATTTCCTTTTTCATGATGTCATTGGTTTCCCCCTTGGCCCTGCATAGGGTTGTTCACTGATTTACTCTGGTCTGGTTTAAGGCATGACCTAACCGCCTTGTTCGGAACAAATTATGTCACTGGAAAGTAACCACAATTCTGACAGTCTGTCTCCTACATATATTTCTTTCTTTTATTGGAATTATTCAGGCTGTACTTATTTGACCTTTTTCTCTAAACATTGACTAAATTTGTAGCATCGTACATTTACGGTTCTTTTGGAACCTAAATTCAATGAATGTTTCATATTAAACCATTAAAAGCCATCCCTTGTTTTATAAAAAAAACTTTTAGAGGTCATTGTTTGCTTCATTATAGACTGTTAGGACCTATCTGTTATCCCAGGGGATGTTAATGTTGTTCTGGTGGCTGATCTGGCTGATTCATCCTCATTAACGGGCCCTGCTGAAGTCCAGAAGCATATTACTGAGGGCCAGACTTCCTGCCTGACGATAACCTCTCTGTTCTCACTCTATCTCTATCTCTCTCTCTCTCCCTCCCTCCCTCTCTCTCTCTCTCTCTCTCGCTCCCACCTCCCTCTCTCTCTCTCTCCCTCCCTCCCTCTCTCTCCCATGCTCTCTGTCTCATTCTCTCCCTCTCTCTCTCCCCCTCACCCTCTCTCTCCCTACCTCCCTCTCTCTCTCATTCTCCCTCTCTCTCTCTCCCTCACCCTCTCTCTCCCCACCTCTCTCTCTCCTCTCCCCCTCTCGCTCCCTCCGCCCCCCCCTCTTTCTCCCTCTCTCTCTCCCCCTCACCCTCTCTCTCCCCACCTCTCTCCCTCCCTCCCCCCCCTTCCCTCTCTCCCTCCCTCCCTCCCTCCCTCCCTCCCCCTCTCTCTGGCAGATATGAACGAGCACAGTTCCCGGAGTCACAGTATCTTCCTCATTAACGTGAAGCAGGAGAACACTCAGACGGAGCAGAAGCTGAGTGGGAAGCTCTTCCTGGTGGATCTGGCTGGGAGCGAAAAGGTACAGAGTGTACCGAGAGCTGAAAGTGCTCAAACTGCACAGTCACTGTCCGACTGTACCCAGAGCCCATGTCACTCAAACTGTGTAGAGTCACTGTCCGACTGTACCCAGAGCCCATGTCATTCAAACTAGGCACAGTCACTGTCCGACTGTACCCAGAGCCCATGTCACTCAAACTAGGCACAGTCACTGTCCGACTGTACCCAGAGCCCATGTCACTCAAACTAGGCACAGTCACTGTCCGACTGTACCCAGAGCCCATGTCACTCAAACTAGGCACAGTCACTGTCCGACTGTACCCAGAGCCCATGTCACTCAAACTAGGCACAGTCACTGTCCGACTGTACCCAGAGCCCATGTCACTCAAACTAGGCACAGTCACTGTCCGACTGTACCCAGAACCCATGTCACTCAAACTAGGCACAGTCACTGTCCGACTGTACCCAGAACCCATGTCACTCAAACTAGGCACAGTCACTGTCCGACTGTACCCAGAGCCCATGTCACTCAAACTGTGTACAGTCACTGTCCGACTGTACCCAGAGCCCATGTCACTCAAACTAGGCACAGTCACTGTCCGACTGTACCCAGAGCCCATGTCACTCAAACTGTGTACAGTCACTGTCCGACTGTACCCAGAGCCCATGTCACTCAAACTAGGCACAGTCACTGTCCGACTGTACCCAGAGCCCATGTCACTCAAACTAGGCACAGTCACTGTCCGACTGTACCCAGAGCCCATGTCACTCAAACTAGGTACAACCACTGTCCGACTGTACAGAGGTCATATCTCTCAAACTAGGTACAGGTGCACGTGCTTTTCAGCTGTATCAAGAGCTAAGATCACTAAAACTACGTACCGGTACAGGTGCTCTCTGACTGTACAGAGCTCATGTCACTCAAACTAGGTACAGCAACTGTCCGACTGTACCAAGAGCTCAGATGACTCAAACAAGGTACAGTTAGAGGCAATGTGAGACTGTACAGCCTTCAGATCACTCAACCTATGGCACTGTAATGCCCTTTCACATGGGTGAACCTGGAGAACATTAATGTTCCCTTACCTGTGCTGAGGGTGTAGGCCTGAGTGTGAGGTGTGTGTGTGTGTGCGTGTGTGTCTGCAGGTCAGTAAAACCGGAGCGGAGGGGGCAGTCCTGGACGAGGCCAAGAACATCAACAAGTCACTCTCATCCCTGGGAAACGTCATCTCCGCCCTGGCAGAAGGCTCTGTGAGTACACTGCTGTGTATGGGTGTGTGTGTGTCTGTGTGTGTGTGTGTACGTGTATCAAGAGCTCTTAGCCAGTGTGTGTGTGTACACGTGTGTGCATGTGTGTGCATGTGTGTGCGTGTGTGCGTGTGTGTGCGCGTGTGAGAGCTAGCAAGTATGAGTGCTTGTGCGTGTGTGAGTGTGGGTGAGTGCGAGTGTGTGTGCATGTGCGCGTGTGTGCGTGTGTGAGAGCGAGCGAGTATGAGTGCTTGTGCGTGTGTAAGTGTGTGTGTGTGTGTGTGTGTGTGTGTGTCTGTGCATGTGTGTGAGTGTGTCTGTGAGTGTGTGCGTGTGAGTGTGTGTGTGTGCGTATGCATGAGTATGTATGTGTGTGTGTGTGTGTGTGTGTGTGTCTGTGCATGTGTGTGAGTGTGTCTGTGAGTGTGTGAGTGTGTGTCAGTGAGTGTATGTGTGTTTGTGTGTGAAAGCGAGTGAGTACGAGTGCTTGTGCGTGTGTGAGTGTGAGTGTGGGTGAGTGCGAGTGTGTGTCTGTGTGCGTGTGCGCGTGCGTGTGTGAGTGTGGGTGAGTGCGAGTGTGTGTCTGTGTGTCTGTGTGCGTGTGCGCGTGTGCGTGTGTGCGTGTGTGAGTGTGGGTGTGTGCGAGTGTGCGGGTGTGTGAGTGTAATGCCCCCACCTCATTTAATAATCCCTCTCTCTCAGACATATGTCCCGTACAGAGACAGTAAGATGACCAGGATCCTGCAGGACTCCCTGGGGGGCAACTGCAGGACCACCATCGTCATCTGCTGCTCTCCCTCCTCCTACAACGAGGCGGAGACCAAGACCACCCTGATGTTTGGCCAGAGGTGAGACCAGGCCCGCAAACCGGTCGCCACACACACTGAACGTACATGACCAGGTCCCCAAACCACTCACCACGCATACTGAACGTGCAGTACTACTGTCAAGCTAAATCAAAAGGGTCTGGTTATCAAATGGAAGACATGTTTCGTTTCAGTAATGCAATGATTTTTTTTGTAGTTTTTTTTTGTTTGTTTGTGATGTCACAAAGGTTATCCTTAATGTTTGTGACGTTACAAATGAAATACGTACTTATTGTAACATCACATCATACTTATTGTAACATCACAAAAACAGTATTGATTTGTATGACATCACAAACAGAAATGTCTGGTGTTTGTGATGTCACAAGTTTAATGTTGAGGTGTGCAGTGCCGTGAAGGAAGCGGTTGGGGTTTATGACATCACAAGTGAGATTTCGGGTGTCTGCGACATCACATGTGACAGCCGGTGTTCTGTAACTGCAGGGCAAAGACAATCAAGAACACAGTGTGTGTGAACATGGAGCTGACGGCCGAGCAGTGGAAGAAGAAGTACGAAAGGGAGAAGGAGAGGAACAAGACGCTGCGCAACACGGTGACGTGGCTGGAGAACGAGCTGAACCGCTGGCGCAACGGTGAGAGACGCACGGGGGGGGGGAGACCGGCAGTGTGCGACTCCGTTTGAAATCCCCCTGCTACTTGTGTGCATTTGAGGCATTTGCTGCATTTGACCCTGTGTTTGTGTGCATTTGCTGCATTTGACCCTGTGTTTGTGTGCATTTGCTGCATTTGGTGTTGAGTTTGTGTGCATTTGCTGCATTTGACCCTGTGTTTGTGTGCATTTGCTGCATTTGCTGCCAGTTGTGTAAGTGTAATTGGATAAAGACAACCGTTAAATGAATAAATTGCAGTGCATGTTGTAGGCAGTAGATGGCAGTAGGTAATGAACGTTTGGTCTTTTCATTCATTCAAGTTGACGAGATGCACAAATCCTCACGGAATGATTACCTGGCAGTGTGGACGTACAGTATGCTTCAGTTGGGTTTGTCCCATTCGGGTGAGCTCGGCCTGGCTGACCCCAGTGTCGCCCCCTGCAGGAGAAAGCGTGCCGGTGGCGGAGCAGTTCGATAAGGAGAAGGCCAATGCCGAGTTCCAGGCCCTGGACAACGTGGTGAACAACGAGAAGCCCGCCTCCACGCCCGGCGTGCCCGGGGTTCGGCTCACCGACGCCGAGAAGGACAAGTGCGAGGCCGAGATCACCAAGCTCTACAAGCAGCTGGACGACAAGGTGAGACAGCGCCCCCTGTGGGCTAATGGAGTATTGCACGGAAAAGAGCACTGAAGTGTTGTACAGGGCTACATTCATTTACTGATGGAATGAGTACTTGCAGACAGCAAGGGATAGGTGGATTTTCTTTTTCTGTTGAGTGCTGTGGTGAATGAAGTGTTCCCTCCCCAGGATTTCTGTAATGGCTGTTTGCAGCTGTGTGATGGCTGTGCTGTGTAACAGCTGTGTGTAATGGCTGTGTGTAACAGCTGTGTGTAATGGCTGTGCTGTGTAACAGCTGTGTGTAATGGCTGTGCTGTGTAACAGCTGTGTGTAATGGCTGTGTGTAACAGCTGTGTGTAATGGCTGTGTGTAACAGCTGTGTGTAATGGCTGTGCTGTGTAACAGCTGCGTGTAATGGCTGTGTGTAACAGCTGTGTGCAATGGCTGTGTGTAACAGCTGTGTGTAATGGCTGTGCTGTGTAACAGCTGTGTGTAATGGCTGTGTGTAACAGCTGTGTGTAATGGCTGTGCTGTGTAACAGCTGTGTGCAATGGCTGTGTGTAACAGCTGTGTGTAATGGCTGTGCTGTGTAACAGCTGTGTGTAATGCTGTGCTGTGTAACAGCTGTGTGTAATGGCTGTGCTGTGTAACAGCTGTGTGCAATGGCTGTGCTGTGTAACAGCTGTGTGTAATGGCTGTGTGTAACAGCTGTGTGTAATGGCTGTGCTGTGTAACAGCTGTGTGCAATGGCTGTGTGTAACAGCTGTGTGTAATGGCTGTGCTGTGTAACAGCTGTGTGCAATGGCTGTGCTGTGTAACAGCTGTGTGTAATGGCTGTGCTTTCTCTGTGTTCTCTAGGATGATGAGATCAACCAGCAGAGCCAGCTGGCTGAGAAGCTGAAACAGCAGATGCTGGATCAGGACGAGGTGAGTGTCAATCAGAGCTCCGCCCATTTTTACTGGTGAGTGTCAGTCAGAGCTCCGCCCATTTTTACTGGTGAGTGCCAATCAGAGCTCCGCTCATTTTTACTGGTGAGTGCCAATCAGAGCTCTGCCCATTTTTACTGGTGAATGTCAGAGCTCCGCCCATTTTTACTCTTTTCATAGAATAGAAAACTATTTTGTGTGTGTGTGTGTGTGTGTTTCTGTGTGTGTGTGTATGTGTGTGCCCCCCCCCCCCCCCCCCAGCTGCTGGCCTCCTCCCGGCGCGACTATGACAACCTGCAGACGGAGCTGAACCGGCTCCAGGCGGAGAACGAGGCCTCCAAGGAGGAGGTGAAGGAGGTGCTGCAGGCCCTGGAGGAGCTGGCCGTCAACTACGACCAGAAGAGCCAGGAGGTGGAGGACAAGACGCAGGAGTTCGAGATCCTGAGCGAGGAGCTCAACCAGAAATCGGTGAGACCCCGGGGGTTACCAGGGTAACCAACTGGTGCTGTGCACCGTGTTCTGAACCGGTTCTGACCCGCTTCAGGTTGTGGCCTGAAGATACAACCTGAAGCAGTCTTGAGTGTTTTGACGTTGTGTTGTCCCTCTCTCTCTGTTTCCGTCTCTCCCTATCTTTCTCTCTCTCTCCCTTTCTCTCTCTCTCTCTCTCTCTCTCTCCCTTTCTCTCTCTCTCTCTCTCTCTCTCTCTCTCCCTTTCTCTCTCTCTCTCTCTCTCTCTCTCTCTCTCTCCCTTTCTCTCTCTCTCTCTCTCTCTCTCTCTCTCTCTCTCTCTCTGTTTTCCAGACCGTTCTGTCCTCCATAGACTCGGAGTTGCAGAAGCTGAAAGAGATGACCAGCCACCAGAAGAAGAGGGTGACGGAGATGATGTCATCGCTCCTCAAGGACCTGACCGAAATCGGCATCGCCGTGGGCAGCAACGACATTAAGGTAAGCCCCACCCACCCGACGAGGGGGCGTGTTCCTGTTCTTCCAGGTTGTTCCATGTCTAATCAGGAAATACTTTTCCTAAATATTTCTGGGGCCACTTGTTTTTTACTTTATCGCTGAAGATTATTTCCTGCTGTGAGCTGTTAAAGAGTTATTGTGTGTGCGTGTGTGTGCTTACATTATAAAATCAGTAGTCCCTGATTAGTCACAAAAAAATCAGGGGGAAATCCCTTGCTGGGTGACTTCGCCATGTTTTTTTATGTGTCTGCTTGAGAGCTGATTGGTTGGTGCAGTGACATCATTCATGCCTCTGGCCCCTCCCCCCCCCCCTCCCCCAACCCGCCCCGTCCCCCCGTCTCCCGTAGCAACACGAGGGCAGCGGGCTGATAGACGAGGAGTTCACGGTGGCGCGGCTCTACATCAGCAAGATGAAGTCGGAGGTGAAGACGATGGTGAAGCGCTGCCGGCAGCTGGAGGCCTCGCAGGCCGAGAGCAACAACAAGATGGAGGAGACCGAGAGGGAGCTGACCGCCTGCCAGCTGCGCATATCACAGGTACGCTGCGCATACTGCCTGCCAGCTGCGCATATCACAGGCACGCTGCGCATCCCGCTTGCCAGCTGCGCATATCACAGGTACGCTGCACATACCGCCTGCCAGCTGCGCATATCACAGTCACGCTGCGCATCCCGCCTGCCAGCTGCGCATATCACAGTCACGCTGCGCATACCACCTGCCAGCTGCGCATATCACAGGTACGCTGCGCATACCACCTGCCAGCTGCGCATATCACAGGTACGCTGCGCATACCGCCTGCCAGCTGCGCATCCTGCCTGCCAGCTGCGCATATCGCAGGTACCCTGCGCATACCGCCTGTCAGCTGTGCATACCGCCTGCCAGCTGCGCATATCACAGGTACGCTGCACATACTGCCTGCCAGCTGCGCATATCGCAGGTACACAATGCTGCAGTAACAGTGATATTAAAGATTTGTAATTACATACACTACATGGCTAAAAGTATCTGCACACCCCTTGGTCTGGGGCATACCATCACATTCTAGAAGATTCTGTGCTTCCCCAACAGTTTGGGGAAGGCCCTTTCCTGTTTCAGCATGACAGTGCCCCCATGCTCCCCCCCCCCCCACCTCGCTCTAACCCCCCCTTCCCCCCACCTCGCTCTAACCCCCCCTTCCCCCCTCCCAGCATGAGGCCAAGATCAAGTCCCTGACGGAGTACCTGCAGAACGTGGAGCAGAAGAAGAGGCAGCTGGAGGAGAACGTGGACTCCCTGAACGAGGATCTGGTGAAGATCAGCGCCCAGGGTAAGGCCGGGCCTGCCCGCCGTGCCGCCGTGCCCCGTGCCACACGCGTGTGCCAGGCTCCTGCTGTCCGTAGAGAAACGCAACCACACCCCACCAGACACAAAACTGTGCCCCCTCCCCCCACTGATGCCAACCGCCTTATTCAGGTCTTACACTCCACAGGCCTTCAGTTTTGGCCAAGTTCGGCTTCTTATCAAGTGTACTGCCCCTTAGGGTTAGAACGCCGGTGTATTTTTGTGTCACATGCACCCCCTAGTGTTGAAAAGGAGAATGACGGTGAGATGTTCCTCCCTCACAGAGAAAGTCCATGCCATGGAGAAGGAGAGCGAGGTCCAGTCTGCCAATGAAGTGAAGGTATGATGTGGTTAATTACGCAACTCAACGTTCAAATGCCATTGGCCTGCATATGTTCATACCATTAAAAGCTAATTGAAACACTGCAATGTTCATAAATATGATTATTGGAAGAGTGAACAAAAACTGTGTGTAATGGCAATGAAAATGTTAGTATGGGAAAAACAGGTTTTACTTCATACTGAGTGAATATCAGAAATCACAAGTTAAGAAAGTACATTTAAAGGCTATTTCCCCCATAGATTGGACAACAGGAAGTGTGTAAGGGTTAAATGTTTCCCCTACAGTTTGGACTACAGGAAGTTGGTGAGGGTTAAGCATTTACATGTTTCCCCCTGTTGTATAGCCTACAGGAAGTGTGTAACGGTTAAATGTTTCCCCTGTTCCTTGGCCTACAGGAAGTGTGTAATGGTTAAATGTTTCCCCTGCAGGAGGCGGTGGAGAAGCAGATCCAGAATCACCGCGAGGCTCACCAGAAGCAGATCGGCAGCCTGCGGGACGAGCTGGAGCAGAAGGAGAAGCTGATCACCGAGCTGCAGGAGTAAGACTCCTCCTCTCTGTCACACACGGCCTCCTTGTCACTTTGGGGGTTCTCTCTGTCTGCCACACACCATCCCACTTTGGGGGTTCTCTCTGATATCAGGGGCTCTCCTCAGTGCTGTCCTGTCTCACCTTGTCTCTGCGCTCTTACTGATCATCTTCACCTTCAGAATGATGAAGACCCTGTTGGGTTGAAACGTTGCTTTTTAGTCAAAGTATTGGGAGCTGTAATCCAGTGTGCGCATATCCATTTTCCTTCAATCTTCACATGTACTTTCATCCTGCACCTGGCCAAATAACTGGTTGGATGTGCACACAGCTACTCTACGGTACTCTGTTGGAGGACCCTTAGTTATTTGCTTGTGGGGAAATTTTTAGCGTTCTGTGCACTTGGGTTATGAGTACACAGTGACAGTGTTAAGGGGATTTGTAGTTCTGAGGTGGCGGTGTTAAGGGGTTTCGTAGTTCTGAGGTGGCAGTGTTAAGGGGTTTTGTAGTTCTGAGGTGGCAGTGTTAAGGGGTTTTGTAGTTCTGAAGTGGCGGTGTTAAGGGGTTTCGTAGTTCTGAGGTGGCAGTGTTAAGGGGTTTTGTAGTTCTGAAGTGGCGGTGTTAAGGGGTTTTGTAGTTCTGAAGTGGCGGTGTTAAGGGGTTTTGTAGTTCTGAGGTGGCGGTGTTAAGGGGTTTTGTAGTTCTGAGGTGGTGGTGTTAAGGGGTTCTGTAGTTCTGAGGTGGCGGTGTTAAGGGGTTTTGTAGTTCTGAGGTGGCGGTGTTAAGGGGTTTTGTAGTTCTGAGGTGGCGGTGTTAAGGCCCCCTGGCGTTGCGTCTCCTGTCCTCTGCAGTCTGAACCAGAAGACGGTGCTGGAGCAGGAGCGCTTGAGGGTGGAGCACGAGAAGCTGAAGGCTGCCGACCAGGAGAAGAGCCGCAAGCTGCACGAGCTCACGTACGTATCTGTCACCAACACAAAACCCCCCCCACAAAACCCCCCCACACCCGACTCTGCCCCACCCCCTGCCACTGGCTGCACCCCCTGTCTCTGTCCCTGGCCCCGCCCCCTGCATCTGGCTCCACCCATTGCCTTGCCCTGTCCATTTAATTGTTTGAGATATTTTGGCAAATCATCTTGAAAAGCTTTTTGTGTGTATGTGTGCGTGTACGTGTGTGTGTTCACGTTACTGTATGTGTGTACAGAGTGATGCAGGACCGGAGGGAGCAGGCCAGACAGGATCTGAAGGGGCTGGAGGAGACTGTGGTAAGCGTGTCACTCTTTTTGCAATGGCTTCTGGGATTGTTCTGTTCTGAGGTTAGGGGGTCTGTTCTCACTGCATTCCCCCCCCCCCCCCCCCCCCTTCTGTATCCATATCCCTGCCAGGCCAAGGAGCTCCAGACTCTGCACAACCTGAGGAAGCTCTTCGTTCAGGACCTGGCCACAAGAGTCAAGAAGGTAGGCAATGACTGTCCAGCAGCAGTTACTAAAATATCTCTGGAACCTTGTTGTGAAAAATTGGGCAAATCTTGAAATCTCTCACATTGCCAGTTAGCAATGAACTGCAACCTCCCTTGAGACCAGGTATGGTCAACCTTGGTCCTTAGAGGGCCACAGGGTCTGTTGACTTCTGTTTTCACTGTAAAATCAACAATCAGTTCAGACCCACAGAACCAGGTGAAGTGAGTTAAAGTGTGTAATCAGCTGCTTTAACTGCTCAATTTAAAAAAGCCTGCACACCCTGCCATTCTCCTGGACCAAACTTGGGAACTATTAATTGAAGACCACAGGCACTGACCTTCCAAATCAGGGAAGGTTAAGTTAACGCAAATAAGCCCTAGAAGAACAGACGTTCTGGTGTGTGACTGACGGACGTCCTCTCTCTCTCTCCTCAGAGCACGGAGTTGGACTCCGATGACACTGGAGGCAGTGCTGCTCAGAAGCAGAAGATCAACTTCCTGGAGAACAATCTGGAACAACTCACCAAGGTCCACAAGCAGGTAAACGTGCATGATGCATTCTGAACAACTCACCAAGGTCCACAAGCAGGTAAACGTGCATGATGCATTCTGAACAAGTCACCAAGGTCCACAAGCAGGTAAACATGCATGAGTGCAAATCCTGAAGTATTTTTAAATAAAGTTTCTTCTGAAAACTTTCTAAACAAAGTCTTGTCATTGTGATGATTCTCTTATCTGTACTAAGATTAAGGGTCTGAGTAGATAAGGCTGCACTCTAATCACCAGTATAGACTTCACCTCGTCACTGTGCTACTGTGGTCTTCCCACACAACATTACAGACATTTTGCAGATGATCTTATCCAGAGTGACTTACACAACTTTGTACACCGCATTTACACTGCATTACATTGCATCCATCCATTTATACAGCTAGATCTATACAGAATACATACAGGTTAAGTATCTTGCTCAAGGGTACAACGGCAGTGTCCCACGCAGGAAGAAAACTTGTTACATTTCCGCCACAAGACCGTTTCCTTACCCATTATACTACACTGCCGCCCATAGCAGTGACGCTGACTGAGCGAGCTCTGTGATTGGTCCCCCCCCCCCCCAGCTGGTGCGGGACAACGCGGACCTGCGCTGCGAGCTGCCGAAGCTGGAGAAGCGCCTGCGCGCCACGGCGGAGCGGGTGAAGGCGCTGGAGTCCGCGCTGAAGGAGGCGAAGGAGAACGCCGCGCGCGACCGCAAGCGCTACCAGCAGGAGGTGGACCGCATCAAGGAGGTGGTGCGCGCCAAGAACATGGCCCGCCGCGGGAACTCCGCGCAGATCGGTGGGTCTCTCCCCTCGTCTGGCAACCCCAATTACCACGGCATTAGTTTAGTAGATGCTCGGGAACTCCGCACAGATCGGTGGGTCTCTCCCCTCGTCTGGCAACCCCCATTACCACGGCATTAGTTTAGTAAATGCTTGTGAACTCCGCGCAGATCGGTGGGTCTCTACTCGGTCTGGCAACCCCCATTATCATGGCATTAGCTTAGTAGATGCTCGGGAACTCCGTGCAGATCAGTGGGTCTCTACCCGGTCTGGCAACCCCCATTATCGTGGCATTAGCTTAGTAGATGCTTCTGATCCAGAGTGGATTACTATGTAGGAGAAGCCACTTACATTGTAAGAGAAACATGCATTCACCCCAAGCTGTATGAACCAGGTCTGGCTAATGGCATTCCCAGACCAGGAAGTGTTTTGGTTACTCCGCTAGCATAGAAAAGAACTCCTGCTAACCAAGTCGACCAAAAACCAGAGCGCCAGTCCTGATAATTCACGCGGATTTCAGAACCAAACGGAAACCTCTTCCTCCTCTTCCTCCCCCGCAGCCAAACCCATCCGGCCCGGCCAGCAGCCCGTGGCTTCGCCCACCCACCCCGGGGTGACCCGCGGCGGCGGGTTCTACCAGAACAGCCAGACCGTCGCCATCCGGGGGGGCGGCAACAAGCAGGAGAAGACGTGAGTACTGCGCCGCGGACGTTTCGTATCCGGATGAGTCACCTGGGGGGGGGGGGGGGCGGCGGGGGGGGGGAGGAGTGTTTAACAAAGCAGGAGTACTGAGTTAGAGCTGTATAACTGCACCGAGTAAAACCCAGAACAGCTCTTTTTACTTCAGTTCATGTTCCAGATTTGGGAGGGTTTTGGGTTTTACCCCACCATTCTGTTGGTTCTGAACCTCAGTGAGCTCATCCTGCAGCTGTGTCCTCACCTAACCCCCCCCCCCCCCCCCCATTCATGGTTTTGGAATTCTAAACTCTATTTAAAGGGAAGGCCCATTCACCACAGCCTTAATGAGCCCGCTTTTTAAAAGCGGCAAATTTGGGGCAGGCACAGACCGGTGCTCTCCTCTGCACCACGCCCCCTGCTTCCGTTTCCCATGGCAACCCCTCAGCCAAGCTACGCTATGGGCAGCTCTGCGTGCTTTCCTATTGGCTCTTCCTCCATGAGCTGATGAAAAAACCAGCCAATAAAAACGCTCTCTCCCTGGGACTCGCAGGCACAGTCGGGACGTTCAGGATTCGAACCCGGAGCTCCACCCGAAATAAGCTTTTAGCTCGTTGGGTCAGCCAGATGGCCCAGAATGCTCGGGCGCAACTCATTCGCCAGCCAAAAGGACAGGGGTTTTTTTAAGCGGTGTTGAAACCTTGCCCTGGGTTAGCCCCAGGGCGCTGGTGCAGGTGTGGCGTGTGGTGAAACTCACACACAGGTGTGGCTCGTTCGGGAGGACCAGGACAGTACACAGGCGTGGTCCGTAAAGGATTTAGCTCCGCGCGCTACGTTTGCTCTCCTGTCTACTCTGAATGTACAATTCACCGCGTAAAGACAGATCTAGATGTACGACGTATATACGTGTGACTGCTTCATCAGATGGAACAGGTGACTGGTCACCTGGGCATAGGGCTGGAACCCAATCAAACCTGTCTGTGTCTGTTTACCTGCAAACGTGAGGTCAGCCAGGTCTTAGTTTCACCTGTGGATCCTCTCTGACCTTCTCTCAGGTTTTCCACTGTCCTCAAAATCTGAGAAAAGTGGCCAGATTAAAAGAATGACCTTTCGCGTGACCCCAGACGCCTTTACGTTGCAGTAATGTCCATCAGAACGTACGGCTAGCTTGCAAAACTACAGCCCTGTTGCTCTGTAGCCAGTGGCTCTGGCTATTGTGCTGAAAATAGATCTCAATAGTCATGCGTTTGTCCTAAAAAAGGCCTTTGAAAAGTCACGGGGAGTGTAAATGTGATTTGAGTGTGCTTTGTGTAAAAGGTTACTCTCTCTCTCTCTCTCTCTCTCTCTCTCTCTCTCTCTCTCTCTGTTTATCCCTCTCTCTCTCTACTCTCTCTCTATCTCTCTCTCTCTCCAGTTGCTGAAGACTGAACATCGTCTCAGTGGAGGAGGCAGATGTTGTGCAGAAACCTGTCATTCCGTTGCGGTGGACTTTTTCCCCTCGGGGGAAGCTGGGAGGAAGATTAAATATATAAATATATATAAATATTATATAAATATACCTGGCCTGTACAGTTATACCCCTTATCCCCTTTCTCTTCCTAAATGAAACCTGATTTCCTTTCAAAACAAAAACAAGACAAAAAAAAAAAAAAAACCATCAGTGAGTGCAATCTAGACATCCTGGGGGGAGAATGAACTCCTTTATGACTTTTAACGTGTAGCTCTTGTTTTATTGCACAGTTTGTCATCTGTCATATCTTAAGACTAGTCTGCACTGTGCCAAGCTGAATGTATGTTAGGTAGGTTTTCAAAGGCAAAAAAAAAGACAAAGAAGAATACTCCTAGCATTAATGTCCTGGCCTAATTCATGCACATTTCCTGTTGTGGGGAGGTTGGAGGGGAGTTGTAAAGTCCTATCTGTGTAGATCTGATGAGCTTGTTTAAAGCGTTGAATCGAACTGAGATACGTGCTGCTCTTACTCTCCCGTTGTAAAGATTTAAATGAACCTGTATTTCACGTGTTTTTCCCAGAAACGGGTGTTTGGACCTGGGGATGATCCTGTTAAAATCTGATATTCTCATGTGGAACAACAGGGGCACTTATGGTTAAAAATAATAATAATAATAATAATAATGAATAAATAAATAGAAAATATATTAACAGAGGAAGATATTCCTGCAAGCTGCTTTGGGGGATTTAAGAAAAAAAATACCTTGTCAAAAATGGATTTCAGCAAAATTTAATTTGCTGTATTGAAGGCGAAATGGGTAAAGGCATTGTTATTGAGCACTACAGATTCGGTGTCTGCGTACGTGAGCGCGTAGTCCCTCGATGAAAGAAATGCAACACATGCTTGTCCTGTCCTTGTTCTCGCCCAATCCGTTTGTTTGCTTGTGCTTTTAACAAAGCAGTTCTCACTCTGTCTGATATCGCTAGACGGTGTCGGACTGTAATAAGACACTAGTAGCCTGTTGTTTTTTTTAGGAAGTAGTATTTAGACGTGAAGATCACGCATTGCACACACCTTTTAGACCAGAGTTCTGTCTGACGGGGGCGAACAGAACTCGTCTGTTGGCACTGTTGAGATGCTGCTTCACCTGCGAAGGGGCATTCTGTGATGCGTGGAGTGTCCCGTTTTGAGACATTACCTCAGAGGTGTTGGGGAGATGCAGATCTGTTGTGTTTCATTGTGGGGAGATTCTGATCCGTTGTGTTTCATTGTGGGGAGATTCTGATTCGTTGTGTTTCATTGTGGGGAGAGGCAGATTTGTTGTGTTTTGGTGTGCGTTGCGGAGAGCAGGGGCCTTCTCCCAGGCGGCTCATTCCTGATCGTTTTGTCGTTTTTTTTAGCACTGAGGAATGGGCATGTGCACAACCAGCCCCCCCCCCCCCTAAAAAAAAGGTCCCTGTCCAGTGCAATGTGAGTGGCACCAACTAGGCGAGTCAAACCCCCCCCCCCCCCCCCCCCCCCCCCCCCCAGTGGCTCCGTTTCACACTCTCTGATCAGCCAATCAGCTGAGCCGGAGCCCCCCCCCCCCCCACGGCAGAGGCTGTAGGACTGCCATCTGTGCCCTGCGCTTTCTGACACTCCCACCTTGCTTCCTGTAAAGAATAGAAACAGGATGTTTATGGGAGGCTGGCTCTTCAGGAGCCAGAGATCCCAACACCCCCACAAACCAAGATCCCCCTCACTCACACCCCCATTATTTTTGTCGATTTCCCTGTGTATAAGAAAAGGCTCCACGTTACAGTCCTGGGGAAATGACCCGTACAGTGTGGAGATATTCAAGCCCCGCCCACCTGAGGTTCCCATGAATAAATTAACGGTGATCGTAAAAAAGCCGAGTCGGGAGAATGGAAATGGGAGTGCGTTTGCCATGGCGACCGGTGTCCACACGCTTACCCATGCTGCACCCTGACAGTAGGGGAGAGACAAACCGTTTGAAAGCCCGACGTAAAGTACACTCATCTATAGCACTTTAACACCCTTCTGCGTGATGAAGCCCCACTTGGCATCCGCCAAAAACAGGCCGTGACGCTCCGAACGTTTGCAGGGAATAAATAGCGCTCCACTGCGCTCGGAATAAAGACCGGAATGTTCTACTTTTGTCGTGAACTGTGACGTTGATTAATGTTTACGCGGGATGCCTTCGAGTCTGCACTTTGAAGTAGCTCTGGAGAAATCGCTCTTGGCTTTGGCAGAGTAACTTGGACAGGACAACGTGCTTTGTGTGTACACTTGTGCAGGTTGAACGCGATGCTTCAGGTGCGTACTGGAGCCTTGTTTGAACCGGTTTCACTCCAGAGATTGAACACAATAAAGTTCAAAAATAAAAATTAAAAAACATATAAAGAAATAAATGAAAAATATGACATTTTGTTCATGGTGATAAACTAAATTATTTGCATTCATTTAATTTTAAAAAATGTAATAAATAAACAGTAAAGTGTATTACTGTGTAATAGCAACTGAGTTTTTGATTGACAGTGGAAATACTGGATCATTCCGACAAGCACTTGTAGGGATCATGGGATCTGAAGGGGGGTTTTGGTGATGTCATCTACTTTTGATTGACTGCATGATGTAAATGTATGTGTGATTAAATAATTCTGGGAAAAAAAGAGGAGTCGTCTTTAAATTCAGTTTAAAAACACTTTAAGTTAAAGTGTTTTTGAAGGCGTTTCACTACCCTTGGTGAGGTAGATGTGTGAAGAGGGGAAGCTGACTGTTGTAAAATTGTAAAAGACTGCTATTTACTAGACTGCATGTTTTCCACACACCAACCTTTGTTTTACACCATCTAAAATTAACTTTTCTTCCGCCTGATTCTGTATTTGACGTGTTTATTTCCTGTGTTTTTGTTTTTTCTTTGGGGAAAGACGGTTTCACGAACTTGGGAGGAATTCCTGCAGCTCACTTTAACTCAGAGAATGTCAGCTACCCCTGTCCTGAAATTGACTCGCTAGGTTAGGTGAGAACCACATGCTTGCTTTAATTCTTCAATGCAGTGGTTTTAGTCCTGGTCCTGGAATACCCTCAGAAGAATTTTTTAAATAGAACAGCTGTGAAATTATAATTTCGGGTAAATTCTAAGGGGAGAATACTACAGACTACTGTTACATAAATCCCATTCACAACATGAAATCCCCATCTTTATTATATGAAATTCTAAAAATTATTCCCTGTATCAAGTTTTATAGAACAGAAGACTGTGCGCCAAAGGATTTTTTCATGTGTGCTGGCAATCCACCTTCTGAGGTGTGGCTGCATATTATTTGTAAAAAAATATATAATGAAAACGAAACTATTGGGTGAAAGTGATGCTGGGGAAATTCTACTTCTTGTCGTCCCACCTCTTTGGATGGTGCGGTTATAGTGGACAGAGGACACATGGCTGAGCTCTTGCACTTTTTAAAATCTGACATTCTCTGACTCGGCCTTGCCACCCTGCCCATCCAGTCCCACATCTCCCTCCTCATCCAGTGACACGCAGACTACCTTCCCTATCCTGTCACGTAGCATTTCCCTGCAGCCTGTCTCTGAGGCTCAAGTTTTTAAAAGACCAGCTAGCATAAATGTACATCTTCAAAAACTGTATGTAAATACAATTTTTTTTAATTATATTTGAGCATTAAACACTGAAAGGGGTCTTAAAAGATGTGCTTCCTCGTCTGCGTGGTATTGTTGTGCCACCGTGCCATCGCCAGATTTGGCCATAAGGAACCTAGTCTAGCCGCCGATTTACACTTCAAGCTTATATTTTTGCATGTTACCCACTGTACATTTCTGTGCGACGCCAGTATTTTCGCAGTAGAAACACAAGATGGAGCCAAACGTCTAAATCTCCCACCGGCGCCGAAAGGAGCGTGGGTTTTTGGCAAAGTCGGCTCTGCTGCAGTCCTTCACTAGTTTGGCAAAACAAGGAGCGTGAAGTGGAGCACCGTCAGGTTGAGTGGAATCGAGTTGGAGGGAGTGTTTGCTGCCCGCGGACTAGAGTGGGGGAAACGACAAGGCGGAAAAAAGTTCATTTGATCAAAGAGTCGGGTTATTTACTCAAAAGGAAGAGCCAGGTGAAAACAAGGTTGGTATCGATCGCTTGCTAAACCAACATTTATGCCACTGCACCTTTTTCTAGCTATACACTACTAGCATAGCGAACACAAATTGCTGGCTACGCGACCACGACATACCATAGCGAAGCGTTAGACAACTAGTCTAAAAACTAGTCATCGTTTAGAGTGAGGTGTTCGTTTGGTGGATTATTGTTATTGTTTGCTGGTCAGTACAGTTTACGTTAGCCTGCAGACGAGCTAATCGGGTGATCCCATGTTTTTCCCTGGAATGAAAATGAACCTGTTCTGTCTTGCCTGCCAGCGGTCTGGAATAGGCGCAGTGTCGCCACGGACCAGCAAACTTAGCTCGCTAGCAAGCTAATTAGCGAGCTAAGTTTTGTAGCCTGTTTGCTTTTTGAGTAGCGTTACCTAACAAAATCCCGAGATTGTTAGGTAATGCAAATGTAGTATCTGTTAGGTTACACAGGTAGCCTAGTCCTAAAACCTACGCCCCAAGCAATTTTCCTTGTTTAACTTATCCGTTTGACGGTAGCTAAGTGTAAACTACTGTAGCTAAAGTTTTACCTTAGCTAGCCAGTTTAGCCAACTAGTGAGTTCAAAGTGATACATTTTCAGATCATTGTTTATAGCAGGTTGCTGTATTATCTAGTATGGTGGATTTTTTATTTGCGAAGGCAATAACACGAAATCTGCAAGGTGAACTAGTCTATATAATTAGTATCAGAGCCTGGCTGCTACGAGCAAAAGTAAAGTGGAAACCAAATTTAGCTAGTCTATTTGTGGCATTTACTTGGTATCGCGTCACATTAATTTGCTTGCTTGCGGGCATTGTGAAATCAGTTTTCATCAAAGTCATGCTATCGTAGCCAGACATTGTACTTATTATGACTTATTATGACTTATTTGTTATTGTCAACAGCAACAGTAATAGAGATTTAAAACCGCATAATCACTGCTGTTGTTGACAAAATGCAGACTATTCTTTGTGAGAAAACCTTCATCTCAAAATATTGGTATCAGTTACATGACAAACTCATAATAGTCAATTTAGGCCAACATTTAGGTAGACCTATAATCGAAGTTTATACTGGGTACTGTAAGTTTGGTACTTAACTGCAGAATTGGAATAGGACAGGTCACATTTAAATTCCATACAGATATTGGTGCGATCGACTTAAAATGTTGTAATGGGCAGTTAAGTACATTCATTGGCGATAGAAATCAATAGAAAACATGTAATTACGCTGTAAATAAGGCATTCCTACAGATTTAAAATGAACAACGGAACATGGAAGTATGCACCCATGCGCGTTCCAGGAAGCTGGTTCATAAATATTGTGTTGGCTCCTAGCAGGTTGCAATTCCTTAATTTCCGTTGCATATCAAAGCAAGTTTTGAAGGAGAAAAAAAACTACAACTATTTTTTAGCTTGTCGGCGGATGAACCAGAAATAGCCTTTGTTTCTTTATTTTGGCATGTTAAATTTCGATTTTCTATTCGGCCTTTGAAGAATTGTAAACGGTTTTATTTCAGGAAGAGATAGGAGAGTTTTCCCCCCCTTTAAACGTGTCACGCTCGCTCAGATTAAAGGTGTGACACACACCCAGGTGACTGTACTCTGTGTCGCATTACGGTAGTTGAACATGGGTGAACGGTTACGTAAGGCGTGTTTTTTTTCTTAATATTTTTTTATTCGTGTTTTTTATTCGAGATATTTTTTTTACAAAAGAATTCGTTGTTTCTGAAGGGTTGATGCAGCTCGGCATGCTACTTGTAGACCCATCGGAATGTTAAATCTGAACAAGCCTTAACGTACCAGTGTGTACTGCACACGGGGACAGTACTAGGTCAGAGCAGTAAGATAGCAGTGTAGCATACTGGTTAGAGAACGGCACTGTAGCATACTGGCTAGGTGATTGGACTTTGGCATACTGGATAGGGGACTGCTCTGTAGCATACTGGTTAGGGTACTGCACTATAACATACTGTTTAGGGAACTGCGCTGTAGCATACTGGGCAGCAGTGTAGCTGGTCTTGTAACCTAAAGGTTACAGGTTCGATTCCCAGGTGGGACACTGCCGTTGTACCCTTGAGCAAGGTACTTAACCTGCATAGCTTCAGTATATAGCCAGCTGTATAAATGGATGCAAAAGTCACTCTGGATTAGGTAAGTCTGCTAAATGGCAGTAATGTAATGGTTAGGAAACTGCTGTGTAACATACTGGTTAGGGAACTGCTCTCTAGCATACTGGTTAGGGAACTGCTCTGGTTAGGGAACTGCTCTCTAGCATACTTGTTAGGGAACTGCTCTGGTTAGGGAACTGCTCTCTAGCATACTTGTTAGGGAACTGCTCTGGTTAGGGAACTGCTCTCTAGCATACTGGTTAGGGAACTGCTCTGGTTAGGGAACTGCTCTCTCGCATACTTGTTAGGGAACTGCTCTGGTTAGGGAACTGCTCTCTAGCATACTGGTTAGGGAACTGTTCTTGGGCCCTGGGTAGGGTTAATGGGTGCTCGTTGCAGCACAATTGGCTGCATCATTAATATTTTATTTCCCCCACGTGTTCCTTTTGTTGTGTTTTGGTGCCTCGTGGAGCCTGGGAGATTGTTTTTTGACATGTTTGTTTTGACACGTGGATACCGCCATGGATATGCCACACCTTAGCGGTCCTATGCTCACTGGAGCTCTGCTCCTGCCTCACTGCACAGGAGGGTGTCAGAGGTAATGGTAAATGGTAAATGGACTGCATTTATATAGCGCTTTTATCCAAAGCGCTTTACAATTGATGCCTCTCATTCGCCAGAGCAGTTGGGGGTTAGGTGTCTTGCTCAAGGACACTTCGACACGCCCAGGCCGGGGTTTGAACCGGCAACCCTCCGACTGCCAGACGAACGGTCTTACCTCCTGAGCTATGTCGCCCAGAGGTCATGCTAACGATGGCAATCGTGCTAACGGCTGCCGATCACGCTAGCGGTGGTGATCGCTCTAACAGCTGTTGGCGGTTGTGCTAATGCTGGTTGCTATGCTAAACAGTGGCAGTCGCGCTAACGGCAGCGGTTAAGCTAACAATGTGATTATGCTAACAGCACCGATCACGCTAACGGCGGCTCCTGATTGAGAATCCATGGTGCTGGAGAGCAAGGCTGTAGCAGATTTTGAAACTCCCAGTTCTGTCTGTAATGAAGCTGAGGTAACAGGCAGTACTTGCAGTTTTACTGGACTGCGAGGGGAAATGGATGCAGTCTGCAATCGAAGCTCAGGCATTTGTGCCGAGCTCCTGCGCGCTCTTATTTACATGCATTAGCCTACATTTAGCTATTTTGAGCACCACTGGAAATTTCACTGTTCTGGTGAAGTGCCTCCACTGCGCAAGGGTGTAGCAGCAGCGCCCAGCTTGGGAGTGAAACCTGCAACCTCTTGAGTTTGCAACCCCAGGTTTCTGTCCACTTTACTGTGCTGTCACTGCTGAGTGAGAGTAGGGGGAGAGGCCTTACAGTGGTGATGTTTGTAGGCGGCAGTTGTCAGTTTGACAAGTGTAGACGCTTAAAGGCTCCAGGAGTGGCGGAAGCACACAAAGATCAACTGCTTATTGCTTTTAAAAATCAAAGTTTTAAACGCTATTGACCCTTCTCACAATTAGGCTGTTTAACACAACTTTAGTGATACAATGGTTTTAACATATGTTTAAACTTTAATGAACCAGTTTGTACATGTTGTATCTCTGTTGGTGGTCCTGGGAAACATAGTTATTTTCAGTTTCAGCCACTTTTCTGTTTCTTCTCTGGCTTATGAGAATCTGTTTCTGATTTGAAGACAGTGTATTTATGACGGAGGGAAGAAAGACGTTTAGTAGACCTGGGGTCCCACACCAGGGGTCCTATTCCAGGTGTGTTGGTGAACAGGTAGTTGAATCAGGTGATCCTGTCCTCATCCTGCACCAGGATTTCCCAACTCCTTTCCCCTGGGGGGTCAGATTCATTAAAGGAAAAAAAAAAGAAAAAATCTGAACTGCTCACGCTGGCTAAATGTACGGTTTGTAAAGTAAGGTGTGAGTGCAGTGTTATGCGTGTGTGTGCGTGTGTGTACATGTCCAAAGCGGTTGCCTCCCTCAGATATGCATAAGTACTGCTGATTATACAGTCGCTGGTGGGAAGTGTGCTGTCTATGTGCAGAAGCCTCTGAATAATGGCTTCTCTTCTCTGCGATCGGTGTGCTGTAGCGTCTGAATAATGGCTTCTCTTCTCTGTGATCGGTGTGCTGTAGCGTCTGAATAATGGCTTCTCTTCTCTGCGATCGGTGTGCTGAAGCCTCTGAATTATGGCTTCTCTTCTCTGTGATTGATGAGACGGGGGCATGCCTGTGCTGGCCCTGTGTTTGGCCCCCAGGGCCCCCGGGGGCCCCGGCCGGTTAGACAGGCCTGCGCTAACGCTAACGCTAACGCTCGCACGGTGCAGGGTGCACTGTAATGGCAGCTCTGGAGCCGCAGCCGCGGTCAGAAGCTGGCCGCAGGTTGAGTGCTGCTGCGCTGAGGTGTGTGTGACATCACAGAGGGGGGCGGAGTTCGGCCGGGTCCAAGGGAGAGCGCTGGCTCGGCTGCCGTGGAGACGGCCGTGTGACTCCTGTGGAAGACGAATCGCGTGGCGGCTTTCAGGTTTCTCCTCTGACTGATGCCCGTTACCCGGGGGTGGGGTCTCAGAGCAGAGCTCAGCCCGGGGTCAGTCCTGGGGGGCCGCAGTGCATGCAGGTTTAACTCCAGTCCTGGGGGGCCGCAGTGCATGCAGGTTTAACTCCAGTCCTGGGGGGACACAGTGTCTGCAGGTTTAACTCCAAAATTTTAACTTTGATAAGAATACCAGCTTTGATATTCATTTAAAATACAATGAAAAGTGAACTCAACTTATCTTTTCAAAAATATTTATTAACAAAAATATCGGACGCACAAAATCTCAAATACAGGTTAGAGGTTAGAACTCTGTGAACAATAGTACTAACTTATTAAACCATCCAGATACCTTAATCTAAGCATGATGTATCCGTCTTATCACACCTGTCGAATTTGAGGTCCCTGAAGAGATTGGGGTGGTTGTTGGACAGAAGCTTTGCTTGGTTGGACTTGTTGCCTGCCTTGGCAAAACATACTTTTAAGCATGTTTTTGCTAACGGGTGTAATAGTCTTCTCAGATTGGCCTTTATCATTGGCCTTGTAGGCAAAGAACTGCCACAGGGTTCACATGAGTGGTTTAAAGATTAAAACGCTTTGCAGTCTTGTATCACAACAAAAAGCTTACCTAAAAATAGAAGCGTACCTAAAAATAGATGCTATGACATCGTCACACATTTTAATCTGCGGTGCCTGCGTACTTAAGTACTGCTGGCTGCCCTGCGTTGGGGGGGGGGGGGGTTCGGTGTGATCCACTGCTGCCTTTGTATCTGACCATCTTCTCTCTCTCTGTGTGAGGAAACACAGCTTCACAGCCAGCTTCCTGTCCCTCACTGCTTCACAGCTTCCTGTCACTCACAGCTCTACAGCCAACTTCCTGTCCCTCACAGCTCTACAGCCAACTTCCTGTCTCTCACAGCTCCATAGCTTCCTGTCACTCACAGCTCCACAGCCAGCTTCCTGTCCCTCACAGCTCCACAGCCAACTTCCTGTCCCTCACAGCTCCTCAGCCAACTTCCTGTCCCTCACAGCTCTACAGCCAACTTCCTGTCCCTCACAGCTCCACAGCCAGCTTCCTGTCCCTCACAGCTCCACAGCCAGCTTCCTGTCCCTCACAGCTTCAGAGCCAGCTTCCTGTCCCTCACAGCTCTACAGCCAACTTCCTGTCTCTCACAGCTCCTCAGCCAACTTCCTGTCCCTCACAGCTCTACAGCCAACTTCCTGTCCCTCACAGCCAGCTTCAAAATGTGTCACAGATTAAAATGTGTCACTCACGGCTCCCCAGACACACGGCATATTACAGTGTGTGATGTGTTGAAGCGTGTATGTAGCGTGTTACAGCGCATATGTGGCGTGTCTGTAGCGTGTTACTGTGTGTACTCAGTGCGCGTGGTGTGTGTCTCCCTCCCGCAGCTCCCCGCTGCCCTGTCAGTCATGCGGACGGCCCCGCCCCCCCCGCTGTGAGCCTCGCCGGGTCCCGCGGTCAGGATGGCGGACGGAGAGGGCCGCTGCGAGCTGCCCATCGCCCCGGGGCAGCTGTACATCGAGGTGGAGTACGACTACGAGTACAAGGCCAAGGACCGCCAGGTCAGCATCCGCGAGGGCGACTGCTACATGCTGGTGAGGAAGACCAACGAGGACTGGTGGCAGGTGAAGAAGGACGAGAGCAGCAAGGCCTTCTACGTGCCCGCCCAGTACGTGCGGGAGGTGCGCAAGGCCCTCATGCCCCCCCCCAAAGCCCTGCACCCGGGCGGGTCCGGGCGACCCGCCCCCAAACCCAACTTCCTGCACGTCCGCAGGCCGGACGACACCCTCGGCCGAAACCTGGACGTGCCCGGCTTCGGGACGCCCCCCCGAGACGCCGGCCAGCGCCCGGAGAGCCCCGGGCGTTGCCAGGACAACCACGTCGCCGTGCCCGCGCGGGCCGAGTCGCCCGTCCCCCGGCACCCCGCCCCGGGGACCTGGGTCACGCCGGACGATTCGGGCGGGAGCTCGGAGAAGCTGCGCAACGACTCGGAGTCCGGAGACGAGCTGAGCAGCGGCTCCCTGGAGCACCTGCAGGTAGGCCCCGCCGGGACCCCCCCCCCCCCCCCCCCCGCGAACGCACCCGCGGCGCGAGACCCCGCCCCTCTCCCCCTCCCGCAAACGCACCCGCGGCACGAAACCCCGCCCCTCTCCCCCCCGTAGTGCCTGCGACAGACTTGCCTAAATCGAGCCCTCAAGGACCCCAGTGTCACTGGGTTGTGTGGTTTCCTTGGAAACTGAGGTTGTGTGGTTTCCTGGGAAAGCGAGGTTGTGTGGTTTCCTGGGAAAGCAAGGTTGTGTGGTTTCCTGGGAAACTGAGGTTGTGTGGTTTCCTGGGAAACTGAGGTTGTGTGTGGACTCTCTAGCCGAGCTGGGACTGAGCTCTCCTGTGCTGAAACGCAGCGATAGGCAGCCGGCACTTTGACCCTCGGGGGGCTCAGTTTGAGATCGCTGGCCTTGTGCCGAGCAGGATCACCCGCTCGCCTCTGTGCCAAACGCACCGTGTTAATTAACATTACTGACCGCCCTCCCTCGCTCTTACTGTCTTTAGGGCGGCCTGCTGTGCCCAACTGTCAGTCTGGTGTAGGAATCTGAATCTGCGTGAGGACTTTCATGTTCTCTATCCCATAAAACAAAGAAATGACAAAAATCAGCCTCAGCCATGGAAGGTGTGTGTGTGTGTGTGTGTGTGTGTGAGTGAGTGTGTGCGTGCGTGTGTGCGTGTGTGTGTGTGTGTGTACGTGTGTGTACACGCGCTCTTTTTCATCCGCTCAGTGCCGTTCTTCCGGAAGGTTCTTTCTGTGGAGGTGTGCGCGGGGGAAGCAGAGGGATCTGAAGGCAGGTGAAAGTAGGTCACCCACATCTGATCTCCACGGCTCTCTGCCAAACTAGCACGACGCCGCTTTGAAGTGTGACTGACGGCCGGCTCCGCCCACCTCTGAGCCTCCGAGCCCCGCCCTGCTGTTGTGATGCGTGGGCGTACGGGGCGGGGCTTGTTAGCGTAGCCGTTAGCGCTGTGAGTTAGCGAAGCTCGGGCGTGTGCTGGCTCTGGGGCTTGGCCTGCAGTTCCGTGGTGCTCCAGCGTCCTGTGTAAACGTGCGCTTCGCTGGGCTGTTGGGTTCCTTCCCAGTCGGGAGCGCTGAGGATTGTGGGAGTGTTTGTTGGCAGGTGAGCGCGAGGGCGGGGACTCTCCGCCCTGGGATTGGCTGACACACGTTCTTTACACACTGGTGTTTGCACACACTTGCGTAAGAGAGCAAAGGCCATGTGGAGAAAGAGCGAGGGAGAGAGAGAGTGAAACAGAGAGAAAGAGAGAAGCAGGGAGACCAACAGATAGAGAAGGAGAGATAGTGAGAGAAAGACTCCAGTTCTGTGTTGGTAGACCCCTCTCCAATGCGTGTGTGTGTGTGTGTGTGTGTATGCACGTGTGTGCAAGTGTGTGAGAATGTTTTTGTGTGCGTTTGTCTTTCTGTCTGCAGAGTAAATGCATCTCCCCCCCCCACTGTTTTTCCCCCTCCTCCTCAGGGATCCGAGGGCAGAGAGTGTGTGATGTGTGTAATGGGACACATTTGTGTTGGGGGTGGGCAGCAGTGGGACAGCCCTGCTGTTTCCAGCTGAAATATAACTGCTGACCTGCTCCTAAACTGCTGCATTCTGCCACACCTGAGCTGCACGTCCCAGTGGATTTTAAAAAGCAGAGACCCTGTGTGGAGTCCATACAGCATGGAGGGGGCGGAGCCTGTGGTTTCATACGGCACGGCTGACCTCATGCCGGGGGGGCGGAGCCTGTGGTTTCATACGGCACGGCTGACCTCACGCCGGGGAGGCGGAGCCTGTGGTTTCATACGGCACGGCTGACCTCACGCCGGGGGGGGCGGAGCCTGTGGTTTCATACGGCACGGCTGACCTCACGCTGGGGGGGGCGGAGCCTGTGGTTTCATACGGCACGGCTGACCTCACGCCGGGGGGGCGGAGCCTGTGGTCAGGCGACAGGGCTGTCTGTCAGTTCCTCTGGCAGACATGTGAGGGGATTATTTCCCAGGAAACAATCATAAACCCCCCCCTCCCAGCCCCCCCCCCCCAGTCTGATTGGATCTGGTGATTAAAGCTCCCGCTGCTGGTTGTGGATCTCCCCCCCAGCTCTCTCTCCCTAAGGGTATAACACGGGCTGTGCTGAGGTCACCACTCACCTAATCCCCTTCAAGCCAGGCCGCTGGGGGGGGTGGGGAGGGGGGGTGGGGGAGCAGCGTTAGCGTATGAGAGAGAGAGAGAGAGACCCTGGGAAAGTTTAACCTTAGCCTATGGGAGAGAGACCCTGGGAGAAAGTAGCGTTAGCCTGTGGGAGAGAGTAGCGTTAGCCTATGGAGGAGAGTAGCATTAGCCTTTGGGAGAAAGTAGCGTTAGCCTTTGGGAGAGAGTAGCCTTAGCCTATGGGAGAGAGTAGAGAGAGTAGCGTTAGCCTGTGGATGAGAGTACAGCCTCATTGGTATTCTACAGGAGCTGTGGATCTGTGAACACAGGATCTGAACATCAGTCTGTTAGCGCCCTTTTCTGACGCTAACTGTCAGTGGTGTGCATCTGTCTGACTGAGCGTGTGCGCGTGTGTGTGTGTGTGAGAGCATCTGTGTCTGTTGTGTGTATTCATGTTAGTGTCTGTGTGTATGTGCACGTGCGCATAAGCTCTGCAGTCTCTCTCTCTCTCTCTCTCTCTCCTCGGCACTCTCTCTCTCTCCCTCTCTCCCCGGTTCTCTCTCCTCCTCTCTCTCCCTCTCCTTCTCTCTCCTCCTCTCTCTCCCTCCCTCCCTCCCTCTCTCTCTCTCTCTCCCTCTC